>NSJX01000055.1:0-154299 GCA_002286715.1 Dentipellis sp. KUC8613 | reverse complement strand
CTATTCTGGGCTGTGCCCATTACTGTACACTACTGTACCCATTCAGATTCTCCATTGTTCCCGTTCCGGACACTATGCTATTGTTCTCTGTCACATATATACCGCTTCGCTCTGTCCATAGTTCCCTAGATTGTCCATCTCGTCTACTCGTACTGTACCTGGCAAAATACCAGTTGCACTGCGTCCTTGATCTCTTCGGCACTCTCGTCCGCCTCAATCACTCTCATACCCGGTCCGGTCGGTGACTTGGGTGGTTCTCTAGTCGTCTTAGCACCAGTCTTGACAGTGATGTTGTCAATGACCCTATACAAACCTAGTGAGTGGACCGATATTTTGTAGTCATGCATCTAACATTGGCTTACTCTGGGTGCTTATGGGACTGCCACTCTGTGGGACAGAGAAGTCGCGCACATAGGGCATGCTGAAAGCCTCGCAGATTCTTTTGCAGTGGGATTGCTGACTCCGTTGTCCCAGTGATAGCAAGATTGTTCACTACATCTCGTATAGCTTTCTTGATTGTTGATGTGTCTTCGGAACGACCCGCACCACGTGCGTCTTTCAACTGGAAAGAAGTAAGAGCAACGCAGAGGCTGAGCCAAAACAACTGCATACCTCATTGCAAACACTCCGAAATATCTGCACGTCAATACCATTGTTCGAGTTGATCAACGTCTCAAGACTTGGTATAAGTTGTATGAGGGCACGATAAGACCAATATATGTGATTTTCTCTGATGCGTAAGACGTCAACAGTGAGGCAGTCAATAGCAATAGGGAAGAACACACACTGTCTCTACATCTGGTGGTTCCCCGCTGTTCTCGACACTGATACCCTCATTTATGATTACTTTCGTGCTTGTGAAAGGATCAACAATCTGCGCCATTGCCCGGCCCATCGAACCGTATCCTGTACTGTGCTGAAGGTTGAGATAGCGAAGATTGTAGACAAACCATACAATAACACACCTTTTTGTCTTCTTGGAACGTCCAGTTGAGGTCTCATCGGCTGCGATAACATCCTCAAATGTACGCTTCTGAGGTAACGTGGTTCCCTGAGGTTATCTACCAGTCGGCGCTCCATGCTGGGTTACAGATACGTACCACACCTGTGAGACCTGTGGTCGATGATGGTGATGGAGAGGCTGGAGTGGACATGGGAAGGGAGCTGCAGGCAAAGGGGAACATCGTCAGCTAAGTCAAACTTATACAAATCCGGTGCGCCGTCGGAACACGCACCGGGACTCTCCGTACTCTTCGGGCTTCAGCACTTCCGAGTCGCAGCTGTGGCGTACATGAAAGGCAACCATTCCTTTGTCCTTATCCTCAGACATGTCAGATTCACAGGAATATGAGCCTAGTCAAGAGATATCAGAGTCACCGCGTAAGCATACTCGGAAGCATCGAGCTGAAGCTCAGCAAGGTGCATGCCGGATCTCTATGTGAGTGTTCAAGCCCCGCATACCGACTTGATACTCTGCTTGACGTGTGTCCAACAGCTTATATCAAGCCGGTGGTGCAGAAGACTCTCAGACGACGGACTCCCAATACGTTGGAGACCTGTCGTCATGGGCCCCCAGCTCGGGCAGCCAGCTGGAGATCCTAGAGACCTCGGATATGAACGTCCTGGTTGAGTGTAAGTGTGAGAGACACAGTACGTCCCACTCTTCTTCCATCACTATTCTAGATATCACAGCTTGTCTTCAAAGGCACCGAGGTGGGCGACTTGTGCAGCCAGCTGAATGCAAAGGAAATCACGATTGATGCCCTTGAAATGCAAAACTGACACGATCAATCCATGATCAACACATTACAGAAGACGATCACAGACCTGGAAGCAAGCCTAGCCCGCGAAATGAAGAAGTCTCAAGATGCCCTGAAGCGTGCAGTTGGTATGCAGGAGGCCCTTCGAAAGGATGTGGAGCGCTGGCGCAATGAATATGTTGATGCAAAATCGGGAATAGAGGCTTGGCCCGAGACAGAATCCATGTAATTTATATGATATGTACCGTTAATCGGCACACAGAGAAAGTGCATGTTATTGTAAGATTCAAAAGCTCGTATCAGTGAGACTCGAACCTGGTATTGTGGGGTCGGGCTTTGCCTCAGCTGGAGAGGGCAACAAAAGCATGGCTGTAGCGCGGCAAAATTGAATTTTGACAACTACTTCAAGGATAGAAACAGCCGGTGTGTAGGCAATTCTGTTCCCTCTGCAATGGCTAATGATTAGACTGGTTGACAACAGGCAGATATGGATTTCACCTGCTGTAGAATCTGCCCAAGATCTGGTTTTGCATCCTTACGAGCTGTGAACGTACATCGAGACTCTTGTCCCTTGTACTTGGAGTTAACAACGGCAACACTTGCTGAACATAGATCAAAGCTCAGCACACACCGGAAGCGAAGGCGAGTGGAAGACTCCAATGCCAAGACCATGACGGGATCAAACTCGGCGGAAGCAGATACGGTTTTGGACAGCTCTGTGAGCATGGTACGCCCACGCAAGCAATGCATCCAGTGAATGCGGACTAATCTGACCGTGATACAGCATGAAGTCAGTCAGAGCAGCTCCATAGAGCAGTTTTCCTCGATGCCTACCTTGGATACATCGCCGTTGCCGCCGCTGTCGCCACCACCACGGTTCACTCAGTCTGGCCGCCCAGCACGATTGCATCGGCTTCCAAAACGCTTCATCCAGGTCCTCCCTGAGCCTCCGGCCCCTCTTCCTCCTCGTCCCCCTGTTGCAGCTGCAGCAGATGCAGTTCCCTTCGAGATTACCACACGGACTGCGGCAAACACCTTTGGTATCATGCGTCAATACACAACCATTCCGCGTAATGACCCCGAGGAAATAACATCACTTGAGGACTTGAACGACGCACCTTCAGAAGATACGTCTACATTGCCGCCAATGGCACCACCTATCCCTGCTCAGCGCTATGGTCCTTACGCCAATGCGACCATTGCTCGATTGATGAAATGGCAATATACAGGATCTGCCAGCAAATCAGTAGGCGAGTTGGATCGACTCGTGAAAGACGTGATTCAAGCCAGCGACTTCAACGTCGAAGACCTTCCCCCAGACTTCAGCGCAAAGCGTGAAACAGATCGTCTTGATCAGTACAAACCTGGGGCAACTTCGGAGCTGCAGGCGACGGACTTGCCGGATGGATGGCGCTGTAGCTCAGTGTCAATACCCGTACCAGATGGGAAGAAGCATGGGTCAGAAAATGACGCACCTCGCTTTGTTGTCGATGGCCTTTATCATCGGCCTCTGGTCGCGGTGATGAAGCAAGCAGTGGAGGAGCCTGCGGCTGATCAATTCCATTACGTACCTTTCCCATCAGGAAAACCCTCCCCTCTAATTAGACCCTAATTAGTATCTAATCCATCTAATTTAGAGGCCTTCTAATTAGGATCTAATTCATCTAATTATACTAATGTTTAGAACCAGTGGTTCTAATTGACATTCTAATTAGAGGTCTAATTAGATGTGTATCACAGCTATGTTGCAGCTAATTAGAGAGCCATTGTAGCTAATTGGACATAAAGAAGCAATTACACAATAAAACTTTGCAAGCATTCACTCCAAGAAGTCTGAGACATTCAGGAAGTTCATTCATTGCATCTAAAGTACATGAGCTACAGACATGATTAATGTACTACAGGGAGAATAAGCAGAGAAACAAGGGGATGTAATGACACAGACACGATTAGGGACAAGCATGAGCAGAGGTAAAGAGAAAGATAAAAAGAAGACATTGCAGAAACCACATATGCACTCATGTATGCATGCTAGAGCTGGGAGAGCATGTGTATAACAATGAGCAACTGAAGAATGGCTGGAGATAGAGATACACACAGTATGTGGAGGGTGCTGGCAGCGTGCGAAAGGCATGACGGACACGCACTGTATGCAACAGGGGCCCACTAGTGGCAATGCGAATGGATACTGGTGCAAGGAATACATGTTGAGTGTGAAATGCGCAGTGAGTGCGACAATGGTACAGTAGGGGACAACGGCGCACGTTGGGAGTCCTGAGGAAGCGCCGAGGGCGCCGAGAGTCTGCGCGAGCGAGGTGAGGCATGCCGTTAAGGCCGTGCTGGCAGCAAGAAAGGAGTGCTGGAGGAGATGCGGGCGCGATGAGGCGAGTGAGACGGGGCAAAGGTGCAAAGACGGGGACGGGAACGACAACGACAACGATGGCGGGCGTACGTACGTCAATCGTTCTGGCGCGCGCCGCGACGGACGCACGCGGGTCGCGCCCGCTCATCGTCTCCGTGTGTTCGTGGCCATCGTGGCTGTCGTCGGGGGGAGGGCGGGGCGCGGGCGTCGTGGGGTGCTGGCAAAGGGTGCCGCGCTCGTCCTTGGTGGCATGTCGGAAAAGTCGTGACGTGGCGAAGTCGAACATCACATGAGTTAGATCGGAGATTACAAAGTTGAGCATCTCCGACGCCCAATTATCGAATCTCCGACGCTCCGTCTTCACACTCCGACGGTCTGCGCGGTGCCACGTCAGCCTACGTCTCCGCCGTCATCGCCGTCGCGCCCCCATCATCGACGTCGTGCCCCCATCGTCGCCGTCGCGCCCCCATCGTCGCCGTCGCGCCTCCATTGTCGCCGTCGCGCCCCCATCGTTGCCGTCGCGCCTCCATCGTCGCCATCGCGTCGCCATCGTCGCCCGTGCTCCCCCATTGCCGCCCGTACACCTCCATCATCGCCAGTACGCACGCGTCCCAACCGCGCATCCGCGTCGCCTCCGTCACCGGCAGCGCACCGTCGGCGCCGCCTCCCGCCTCCTTAGTATCATCAGCGCGCGCCTTGGCCGTTACTAGGGCGGGCCCGCGATGCTCGGGTGCTTCGTCGTCGCCAGCGGCCTGTCATCATCGCCCGCGTGCTGTCAGAACCGCACTCCCGCTCCTTACTGTGACCCTTGTACTTAACGCGCGCCACGGCCGTCACCAATGCGCGTTCGCCACTACCAGTGCGTACCCACCGTCACTGATAAATTTCTGTTGCTGCTACCCTGTCCCCGTCATCATCAGGGTGTTGCTATCCCTGCCAGCATGTCCACATCACCTCCCGTCAGCGCCATCCCATCTTCCCAATGTCAGCCTCGCACCCAGCACACACCTTGGCCGTCACCGGTGCGCTCGCGCCATCACCTGCAAGCCCCACCAGAATTGATACTGTGTTGTCAGTGCCCTTTGTCATTCCCCGCACGCTCTCGTCCTCGCCAGTGCATTCATATAGCAGATAAATCTTCATGTACTTCAGAGTATCATTGTATTCAATATAACAGTTCTTTTGGCCCTTCATGATTAGATCCTTAAGAGAGCTTAGATATGTAATGGGTTGGGTTGGGTTGAGTCAAATTATCTTCATCTAATTAGCATCTAATTAGACTCTTGATCTAATCCAGCTAGTTCAGCTAATTTCTTTGAGAATTGCTAATTAGATGCTAATTAGAAAGGAGGGTTTTCCTGATGCCAGCGTCTGTGGAATGATCCCTTGGCGTCTATTCCTCCAGGCTCAACCAGCACGGACGTCCCCCATCTCCCAGAACGTGTCTATGACGAACTGTACACATCCGATGCCTGGCTGGAAGAGCATAGCAAGGTCAACCGCCTTCCCCGCAGTGATGGCGATAATCTCGAACATGGAATCTTGGCGCTTATGTTCTGGTCTGATGCGACACATCTTGCAAATTTTGGGAATGCGTCGCTATGGCCGATCTACCTTCTGTTCGGTAACCAAAGCAAATATGCTCGTGCAAAGCCAACTAGTCGAGCATGTCACCACGTTGCATACATTCCCGAAGTAAGTGTCCGTATGTAACTTAGAGAATAGTGGTATATCAACTCAGTCCATGCAGCTTCCAGATAAATTTCAAGATTTTATGAAGGAATCTACGGGAGGTAACGCGACACCCGAGACAAAGGCACACTGTCGGCGAGAGCTCATACATGCTGTGTGGGCTTGCTTGCTAGACGATGAATTTCACGACGCATACAAGAACGGCATAGTTCTCAAGTGCGCGGACGGGATTGTTCGACGTCTGTTTCCTCGTCTTTTCACCTACTCTGCCGATTATCCAGAGAAGTAAGTGACTGTAATCCTTCACGTTCAATAACATGCTGATATAATTTACCAGGGTTTTATTGACATCTATCCGCGGCAGTCAAAGCTTATGCCCATGCCCACGCTGCTTGACTCCGAAGGCCAAGTTCGGGGAGACAGGTATGAAACCTGATCTACTGCGTCGCAGTACAAAGAAACGAGAGGATACGCAACCACGACGTCATGAGATCGCGAGTGCTCGTAAAAGCATCTTCGAGCTTGGGCGTGGCGTGAAAAGCAAGGCTGTAGACGTTGTTCTGAAACCTCAGTCGCTGGTACCTGTGAGGGTATGTTTTCTGCATTTCCTTGACGTGCTAGAGCATTAATAAAGTACCACAGAACGCATTCTCAGATCTTCTCGCGCCCTTCAATGACAACCTCTACGACAAATTTGTTGTCGACCTTCTGCATGAGTTCGAGCTCGGCGTCTGGAAAGGGACTTTTGCCCACCTGATCCGCCTCCTTATTGCCATAGGAGGAAACCAAGTGCAAGAGCTAAACACCCGGTTAGTCCAGATACTCCTCCCGTATCTCACTATCCACTCAAATCTATTCCCGTAGATACCGCAGCGTGCCCAGGTTTGGCTCGAGCACCATTCGCCCCTTTTCAAATGACGCTGCAGCTATGAAGAAGCTAGCCGCAAGGGATTTTGAGGATCTTCTCCAGGTATGTTCATTGCTTATACGACTCTATGCCGCCGCCGTTCTCCACTGACACAAATCGCGATTGACAGTGTGCATTGCCTGTATTTGAAGGCTTGTTTCCTGACCCTCACAATCACATCGTGCTGGACCTTCTCTATCACCTCTGCGAATGGCACGCTCTCGCAAAGCTGCGCATGCACACTGAAACATCGCTCGACCGGTTGGAGTCCACGACGCAGTTACTAGGTGCGCAGATGCGCAAATTTCAAAAGGACACATGCTCTCAGTGGCGTACACATGAATTACCATGTGAGATAGCTGCACGAAAACGTCGAAATGCTCGCACCGGCTCCTCCGCCGTTGCTCCCACTTCCCTTGTCATCACTCCCGCAAGAGCTACTGTCGCTCCCACAGCACCTGTCGTCACTTCCGCAGCATCTCCTGATGCTTGTGTTGGCACACCCGTCATCGACCGTACGCCAGTTCCCGCCCCTGCTACACCAATGCCTACGCCCAATGCATCCGTCACGTCGTCGACTACAATACTTGCCAACGATACTCAGCCCAAAATGAAGGAATTCAAATTGCTGCAAACGTACAAGTATCATTCTCTGGCAGATTACCCTAGCATGATTCGGCAAAACGGGACGAGTGATGGATATAGTACACAACGAGTAAGTGTCCTGCAGCTGCTTGTTAAGTTTCTGGCTCATCGTATCTTTCTTGGGATCAGGGTGAACTGGAACATCGGCGAGTTAAACGGTTCTATGGTCGCACCAACAAAAACCAGGCTACGAAACAGATCACGCAGCTTGAACGACGCGAGGCGATTCTCAGTCGTATGGACATACCCTTAGCATCTGCTCGGAAGCAGCAGCAATATATCACCAGCCGTGCCGCCGCCCAAGAAAATTGTATCCCCGACACCGAGGAGCCATCGTTCGTTTCACGGCCGGATAGATTCTACGAAATTGGTCAGACACAGAACTTTCCACTTCACCTGCCGACGTGGCTCCCACAGCATGGTGAAGATCCGGCTACCAAGGTGTGCTCACTGCTCTATCTGTTTCAGCCTTCATATGCTCAGGTGATATAGGATTTCTTATCGCGAGTGCGAGAGCACCTGCTGCGTCGAATACTCGGCCTACATGAGGATGACGATCGTGTTTTCACGGACGCTGAGCGCTGCCGTGTTGTCCTACAGCACGATCGCTTGTATCGCCACAAAGTATTCTCGGTGAACTACACAACCTACGATATCCGAAGGGATCGGGACACATTCAATCTGAGAACCCATAGGGATCTCATGATTCTCGCTGATGAAGAAGATGAAGGTGGCGTTGTTCTCCACCCTTTCGCATATGCGCGCGTCCTAGGAATTTTCCACGCGAATGTCCTTTATCACGACTCGGCCACATCTGTCATCAAGCCACGTCGCATGGAACTGCTCTGGGTAAGATGGTTTCGTCGGATCAGACCTTCCCGTTCTGCGAAACAGCGCAACGCTCGGCGGCTTCACCAACTGCAGCTCCTTCCCGACGACGATGACGAGGCCTTCGGTTTCCTCGATCCTGCGGACGTTGTCCGGGGCGTTCACCTCATCCCCGCATTTGCCCGTGGCCGACAGGAAGACGTCGTGACCGGAGAGGGAGAGGATGTGAGAATCATTGAGAATGATGAATGGTCTATCTATTATGTGAATCAGTGCGTGTGTTCAAATTCTGTCAACCCATTGTGGCACTGATACATGCCCTTCAGTTTCGTTGACCGCGATATGTATATGCGCTTTTGCGGGCGAGGGATAGGCCACCTCACAACGGCCGCCGTGCCTACGTTTATCCCCGCAGATGAAGTGCAGGAAGAGGACACGACAGAGAGCATGGGGGCCATCACAAGGAATGCTGAGCGGGATGGTGCAGGAGATGGAACCGGTCATGACGACAAGGTGAATAATGAGGCAGACGGCGAGGACTCAGAGGAAGATGACATCACTGATGATGATGAAGACGGCGAGGATTGGGTTGACGACGATGGCCTAGAAGGCTTCGCTGCGCTGTAACTCGGATACGGTGGCGACGCAGGGTCGATTTCTGTGCTGATACAACCTTGACATCCCACCGGCGCACTGCTAAATACCGATCGCATCCAGTAGTCCTCTCGCAGTAGCTAATCCAAAGCTTTCGAACTCACTTTTACCAACATAGATGTCTAATGCTTTTGATAATCAATTCTGATAGTACTTTAACATGGTTTTGCGGACTGTGGAGGCGACATGATCATGCAGTCCCATTTGCGACTCCGGGCAAGTTCTAGGAGACGCGGCAGTGCCAGTGCCAGTGCCAGTGCCGCGGCCACTCATGATTGTTTCGTGAACATCTGGCACTTCTTGCAAGCTGATTTCATGATTGATTTTGTATTTGAAGCCGGGCAAACACTTCGCGTCCTTCCAAGTCCAATACAAAGTTGGTGATTGTCGTTCAACCTGTCACTACTCTACGCCTTACTTTGTGTGGCGTCGCGTTGCCTTTCAAACTCTACAAGCAAGGCCAAATATGACCCGCGGTTCCCATATCGTCCTCAATTCGCTGATGAAGCTAAAACACTGCTGGACAAACCTCAAGAAGACAAATCATGACAGCGCTATGGTCTGAATACATTCTCATCGTATGCAGTCGAAGAAATCGCTGTGGGCGCACACGCGGAAAAGTAAATATCCTCTCTCTTCAGAGCCCCTTATCGGTTTCATCCTCCTCTGACTGAAAGCACACTGCAGGCGATGTACACATAAATACATACCTGCACTCCTCTGGTTCCTCCACGGAAAGGATGGCATTCTCCAGCCCGCACTCGAATTTGAGCTGAAGACCCGGTCAGTGTTGTCGTATATCACCGATACACGCGCGAACGAAACGCACCTGGACACTCCGGTGGACACCGTTCCAGCACTGTGTGCCGTTGGTATACATCTGCTTTTGATAGTACTTGGAAGATCCCTCCGTGACGTCGGTATCGGGGTTCCAGGAGGCAAATTTGCTACGGCATTCTTCATCAGCCTCAGTCAAGACTATGAGACGAACAGAAGAGACGAACCCCAAGCTGAGTATCTCACCACCGTTGTTGGAAATCCGCGCTGCCTTGCCGAAAAGGGTGACCTGGTACGTATAGCTATTCATAGCCGTCAACGACGCGGTCTGGGGATATCCTATCGTAGGACTCTGGACTTACTCTCCGATATCCTTTGTTAGGCGGCTGAAGCGCACCTCCAACCACTCGCCATCCCGACCATACATTGTAGTATTGGATTGCTCATCCAGCATGCGTTCGTACATCCCAGCGAAGTCCTTCAAGGTTATGGCATCTCTCTGCGCTTTTTTGAAGGCTTCGCGAGCCCTCACGAGTGCTGTTCGAAAATGGTTAATTTCGAAAAACGAAACGGAAGGGGTAAAGCTCTGTACCTGTGTCTTCGCTCGGAGCAGGCTTGGCGATCGGGTCGAGGGAAACTTCCGCTATGGTGAGATCGCATCATTTCGGACTCTGCGATGTGGATAATCAGGATATGAACATACCTGATTGCCCCCTGATCCCTAAGACTAGATCTAACATTTTCTCTGTGCTCTCCATGATCGTGATAATGTCTGAGTACACAGTGAGCGATAGCCGAATATGAGAATCACGGATCCGAACGTTTCAGATGAGAAGCTTGCTGTTCTTTGCCCGCAGCTGCATTCTGCGAACGAACAACTGCGCGCTTCAGCGTGTCCTCGAGACTCCGTGCAGAGGCGATGTACTTCGACCGCATTTCAAAGCCCTGTTTTGTCCGGGTCATTATATGATGAATCACGCCCAATGCGGAGCCCTCACCTTCTTCCTGATGTTCTGCTCTGCATCCTGGTTCTTTCCGCGGGTCTCCTCAGATCTGATGCACTTGGCCGAACAGACTTCCGAGCACCCTTCTGGTCTATTGCAACACTCTTGCGTCGTATCCAGGTACGCCCCAGTACCTGGACCGTCCAATTTAAGTGACGTTCTGCACAAAATAAAGAAAGAAAGGATTTCATTACCTGGTTCGTCAGTCCCAGCTGAACAATCGCAGCGACCACTGTTCACGGTCTTAAATGGAATCTCCTTCGACCCGTCCACGCACGTCGATATCTGTACAGAGTCGGGCTCAGAGAATAAGTGCTGGGCCTCGAGGACGACGCCATGGGCATCGCCGACGTTTGCATGGGCGAGTGGGATCGAGAGGACGGAGAGGAGGAGGAGCTGGCGGAGCATTTAGGCGACTCTGTGAGTGCGAACGTTGGGGAGGCTACAAGGGACTCGTAGTCATGGCGCTCCCTTTATACAGCTTCGTACCGCTCTGTTGGTATCGTGACCAACGGATACTATCCAGGATGCAGCTACCGATGATAGCGGCCACAGGGTATCCATATAATGCTCGTGCATCTGCTTAAATAGATATAAGTCTCACGAGCTCGCGGCTGTGTTTGATTGATGGATGACCGTAGCCCTGAAAGATCCCTGATGCCCAACAAGTCATGGGGGGCGAGTATCACGACGCAATCACCTACATTTAGCCCGCGCACTGCATTCGCTGTAGCCATGCTGCGCTGTCGTCGAATGAAGTGCGTGGGGGTCCTCGCTAGCGTCCGTAGGCTGATGAGTCATACTAGTGCTTTCGTCGCGCGGCCCTCATAGAAACGGTGCGGCTTTGTTTCGCGATTGGCCGGTATCCAGGCAAAAGGGTTCGCACTCCAGCCCATAGTTGGAGACATCTAAGATAAGGGTCGGAGGCGCTCACCGCGACAGGGCTGGGCCCAATGAGCCGCCGCGCCAGCATGGCTATCTGGCCAGGTCCGGGTCCAGACTTCCGGCGCCGCAGCCAAAATACTCGCAAAATACCGTTCGAATGAATCAAGACAGGTCGTAACAGCGCCACGGAACGGACCGCATCTCATTCGTCTCGAGCGGCGTGTCTCTGTTGGCCAAGTATGTGAATCGCGTCGTAAGTCGCTCAAAATCGGGAAAACTGCTCACCGATTCAGCCATGCGGTATACGAGAGAACAGTACAGATATGTTTATAGATTTCATGCAGCAATGTTCGGGAAGCGTTATGAGACAAGACGATACGGTTCGAGAGACGATGACTGAAAACGCACGGCATACTTAAATATCATGGACGCGAGGCGGTCCGAACAAGAGGCCTCAACACATCTCCTCTTCACAGGTCCTCACCGGCTTCGTCCTCCTCCAACGCAAAACAGACCGCGGGAGACGTCCCCGTGAACAGGTACTTGCACTCCTCCGGCTCCTCAACGGTGAGGATGGCATTCTCCAGCCCGCACTCGATTTTGAACTTGAGCCAGCGGTCAGCGCTGTCATAGATGACCCATATGCGAGTGAGATGAAACGTACCCGTACACTTCGGCGGACACCGTTCCAACACTGCGTGCCGTTGGTATACATCTGCTCTTTGTAATATTCAGAGGATCCCTCCGTGACATTGGTATCGGAGTTCCAAGAGGCAAACGTGCTATCACGTTGTTCGTCAGCATGAATTGAGAATAAATGACGATGGTGTCGCAAGTAGACGAACCCCAGATCAAGCCTCTCGTCACCATTCTTCGACATCCGTGCTGCCCCACGGAAAAGAACGACCTGGTACGTATAGCTGTGCACGGTCGTAAATAGCACGGTCTAACCCCTTGTCATATGGGAATGCGGACTTACTCTCCAGCATCCTTTGTAAGAGGGATGTATTGCTGGTCCCACCACTCGCCCTCCTTCCCATATGCCGTAGTATTGAAGGATTCTTGTAATGAAAACTCTTGACTTATGATATCATCTCTCGTGAAGTTGACATCTCTCTCTATGTCTTTCAAGGCTTCGAGAGCCTTCACGAGTACTGTTCAAAGAGAATTTAATGCTGAAAAGAAAATAAAGAGAAAGCGCCCCATGCCTGCGCTCTGGTCCAAAGCGGGCTTGACGTCGACCGTCTCACAATACGCTTTCGATTGCGGCGAGATAGCAGTTATAAAACCTGTGACGAATGCAGTAAGGGTGCAAACATACGTGCGCATGATCGCGTCCGGCTTCTCAGGACTGCGGCTAAAAGCTCTTCGGCGTTCTCCCTCATCGCGATGATATCTGAGCAAGTAGATAAGTGATAACCGAATGATAGGATGATTGTCTCGAACACTTAAGACGTGCAGCTTCCTCTTCAAGAACCGCTAGGGTATCCTGAAATTCGATAAGGTCATCCTCCCGGACAGCCTTGGCATTCTGCGTGGCGGCAATGTATGTGGACCGGATTTCGAAGCCCTTTGTTTCTCTGTGAGTATACGGTTTATCTTAACCAATGCCGAGCATCTCACCCTCTTCCGAACATTCCATTCTGCCTCCTGGCTCTTCCTGCGGGTCTCTTCACCTTCTGTGCGCTCGTTCGAGCAGATTTCCGAGCACTCATCCGACCCACCGTAATACTCTTGCGTTGGATCAAGACACGCCTTAGTACATACTGTAAGCCACCCAATGTAAGCTACGGCCCGCACAAAGAAAGCGCCAGAGAGCTTCGGGTTACCTAGTGCGTCAGCTTCATCTAAACGATCGCGGTGGTCATTGTGCATAGCATTCAACGGATTTTCCTCTGGCTTGTCTGGGCGCATCCACAGCTGACCACGGACAGGCTCGGACAGCAAGTGCTGGACGTTGGGGACTACGTCATGGGCGCTGCCGACGCTTGCGAGGGCGACTGGGAGGATTAGAAAAATGAGGAAAAGCGGGCGGAGCATTTCTGAAAATGAGAAGGCCGGGGAGGTCAAGGGATTCACGATCGTGGTGCTCGCTTTATACGACTTCGCTCTGCCCTGCAGATCCCAGAAGCAAGACCAGACGCGACCCACGGGTTTCGATGCGCTGATGCTCGAGACCACGAGGAATCCCTACAACGCTCGCACATCTGCTTAAACGGACAAAACTTTCACGCGCGAAAGTCCCGCACCGGATCCTCACTGGCATGGATGGCCTTTGGGAGAATCCCTGATGGCCGCATCGAGTATTTGCTCAGTAGGCAGCGGAGCTAGCTGTGTCGCCCGTGCGTCGAGGCGACAGCTGTGTATTGATAAGGCGTATATCTTCACTTGTCTTCAAAACATTGCTGGAACCTACTAGCCTACGCGGTGCGCGTGTCTTTGGATGGCTTCAAGTTCGTCAACAGCTTCACCCTTCGTAAGTTAAGCAAATACCTAATTGAACCGCATCATAGATCATACCTGATACTTTTTCGAATTCTGATGCTTGAATCTCGGTGCATTCTGGAATGAAAGTGACAAGTCGTGCGATTCGCGACGTTTGGTTCTGCAAGATCTGCGACGAAAGGCAGCGGGCTGGCGTCAAATGCCGGGTCGTCGCTTCAATCTGACTTTCAATATCTACGGCCCGCGCTGGCCTTGGTCGGCATCGTTGAGTCACCACTTCACGAAGTTCGGACTACAGGACTCGCGCCAGTCACAACGCTGAAATCATACGTATGCAGTAGTATGCGGCGAGATACAAGGGTGTAAGAATTTACGAAAATGAGTTCTTTACAAGCGTCTCAACATCCGGCCACGACCGCGTTCTCGTGAGCTGCTTCAGGCTTCTCTGCGTCACCCGTGTTCGACACATCTAACGCAGACGCAAGGCAAGCCAGCAGGCCACACATATCGAGTGCGTCCATATCGCCGTTCTGATCACGGGCAGCGGGTCCAATTGGCTTGCTCGCGTCCGCTTCAGAGTAATCCACGTCGGCTTTCACTAAGGCCCGCTCCTTGGCTGTCACCGAGTCAATAGCAGTCGTGAGGTCGGCAGCGGTAAGGACTTACAAGCCATTTGAGCAATCTCAGCAGTCATCTCAAAGACTTGGGATCGAATGTCTTCCATTTCATCAGCGGTGAAGTTATCCGGGTCTTTCTCCGCCTCTGCGCACGAATAAGAACGTGTGGAAATTTGACGCGAATAGGAACTGACCAGGTTCTGCCTCGACAAGTTGGTATTTCGTCTGTCCATTCGGTTCAGATTCCACCTATATACGAACGGCTGATCAGTCGTCAGAAATACAGAGAAAAGAGTCGGCGCACCTCGGCGATTTCCCGGAGAACCTGGGTCCCATCTCTGTACGCACGAGCAGCACGCCAAGCTTCTATGAAGTTCGTCGCGCGTGCATATCCTTCGAGTGCCACCCGCACCCTGTGAACGAAGGAGAATCAGCTATGGTGAGTTCGCCGCTATACGGAAAGAGGCTGACGAAGTGAGCAGGTGCGCGATCTTCGCCTTGGAATCTGGCGAGTATGCATCTGGACGCTCCTCGAGCAGGTCCAAAGCACGATCCATGTCCTCTTCGCTCGCTGTCAGTCGGCGTCCGAGGAGGTACGGGACCATCGTTTCGTAGATGACGTCGGCCATCTTGTCAACGAGGGGAGAAAGCCTGGGGTCTACGGCTTGTTCGACGTCGGACATGTTGGGAGAGAAGATGATGGCGCTGCGCTTGGGGTACTAGTATGCAGTTTCGTGTTTGCAGAGGTCGAAGGGTGTTTCTAGCTTTTAAAGCCATGTTGTCAGCGTGAGATCGCGCTGCAGGCCATTTTGAGAACAATAGAGGTTGTGACTCTGGGGACCAGAAGGCTCGCATCGCCCAGACGGAACCTCCCGGCGGTCGACCTACACGGGGCCTAACCCAATCGATTCTCACACCTGTCTCCGCCTGCCATGCAACAATACGACTCTGTCTCCATGACAAACCCGGCGATCAGGAAGGTGGACAAACCCGCTCTACCAGGAGGTCCTTCTGACAACTGAAGAGGATACCTTGTTCTCTCCTCAGAACAAGACGCAGGCGCTATCCGAAGCACCGGAAATTATATCTGCGTCTTCCCGGGTCAGAATTGGGGGAGCGCGCTAGGCGAGAACCCATACGATAGCACAACACTGTTTGCATGAGGCGGGACATATCGCAGCGATCAGTTTACGCTTCACACGCGACGTGGTTTTTTGTCTCGTACCTGCGATGTGAATTCACCTGATTCTGATGCGCAGAGCACATGCAATCTTCGACATTCAACTCTGTACGCGGAGCGCGCACTGTTGCTCTTTCGAAAGGGTGTGTTCCGACTTGAGAAAACTGGCGCGCTGTGCGACCTTGCCCACTTCTCACGGATAGACACACTGGGATTGGGAATCTACCGCCTACAAGGCCCCACAAAGGAGCCTACGCTCCGACGAGGAACCGACTCGGATCTCGAGACAGCGCCATGGCTAGATCGATTGCAAGTTGCTACCTTGAGTCATCAGCATGTACATGGAACGTGTCGGACGCATGAGTATCGCTGCATTCGACAAAAGAAGAACAATAGCGAACCGTGGAAGCGATCTCGCCGGCTGCGCGAGCTGTCAGATTCAGAAGCCTGCCGGGGACATTCCACACACAGATTGAATACTTGAGCTGTGTTGGGAAACCGGAGAACGGAGACCTATCGTTCACCGAACTTGAAGGACGAAGATGAGACTATCAAGCGATTGCGAAACGTCCGTGGCAAGAACTGAGCGCTGAGCGTCGCCGTGGTGGTCAGCGCAGGGACCCCGGGAATTCCGGGCCTCCGGCGCTCCCGGGACCTGGGGTTGGCGCGCTGAGCGGGCTGACATGCTGAACCGCATATCGAAAACGACCACCCTCGTCTCGCGAGAGACCCCAGCTGCGCATAGCTCCGTCGCCGAACGAATTGTGGGCAGTATTTATGCAGAGCAACGGTAGATTTCGATGAAATGCAACGAAAACAAAACGGAACAGATGATAACAACAGAATCGGGTATCAGAATACAGCGAGAATCCGGAAGCAAAAAGGAAGTACATCAGAATAAGAGTAGTCGTAGATGGTGGTAGATGGTGAAGAATCGGGGTAAAAACACAGTAAATAAAGAACGTTACGGATCCGGAATAGCAGACTTCCGCGTGACGACGAAACGAATGGTCCGGAATATGTGTGGGGGATACCGCCATAGCGTGACGATCTTCCATTCCTTCTTGCGTATCGTGCGTGAGCGAAGCTTCCAAGAACGAAGTGATCCCCTGATCTTTGCGAACCGAGTGACGACCTCGCTGATGTCTGGCCGTTTCAACGGGTCGTCCTGGACCATATCTGCGACGAGTTCTTTCATGAAACCAAAACCGTAGTACTTCTATAAGTTGTGTGAGCTATGGATCGTCGTCTAAACAAAAAAGAAACTCACCTGCATGAACGACTCGCGAATCAGATTGCCAAGGTAGTATATATCAGTGGCGAATGGATTACAGGGTGTGTCATATTTATTCTCCTGATTTTCGGGTGCCGTCTTGTCAACGCCGTGCACCGGAAGAACCAAAGGTGGCCAGGTCGAAGTGGATTCCGGCTTGAAACGCTGAGACAGGCCATAGTCGATGTAATAGTACTTCACAGGACGTTCCGTGCGAGTATAGTGCTTGGCCTTTCCCTTCCAGTCCCTTCGCATGTTCAGCTTGACAGGATGCCAAGGTTTGGGATACATTGGCGTGGCATCCATCATAACGTTGGAGCCGCAGCAGTCTCTGAATTAACGTCAGAAGAAACAAGCCAGCGAGTCACGGCAATCGCACCGATGAGCGATCTTGTGTTCGTGAAAAAACTGCAATCCCTGACATGAACATATCAGAAAATGCGAGGTAATGTAAGAGTAAGATGAACTGACGTCAAATAATTGTGTGAAAAACGCGACTGCCTCGCCAAATGTGACGAAGACCGGATTGTCGAATGGTCTCAAGGATTTCATCACCATCATATAGACCTGCTCCTCGTCGGGTATTTTGAACACTTCTAGAGCTTGCGCGCAGCGATTTCGTGGATCTGAAGCCAGAGGTTCGGAGGAAAGATACTGGTTAATTGTGATTTCTTCCATAGTAGCTCGGCCGTGAACTAAGTCAAGCATCTTGAGCGTAACAAAAGCGCCATCCGAGTTCCGTATTGCGTCCAGAATCACGGCTCTCTTCAAGCAGGTCATGAACATGTCATGCGTGATCACCGAAGCTACGCACCTCGGTTCGCTGTCCTTCTTCGTACTTCGTGTAATGTTGCTTGGTCCCTTGCCACGGTGGTGTCCACTTTGGATGAAATCGAGAGCGCAAGGTGTACCCAGCTTGAACGAAGATATCGTAGTGGTCCCGCCACCATTTCTCGCTGTAACCAATGATGCCAGGATCTTTGGCGAAGCGGCGCTGTTCCTCGGTTCGGGGACCAAAGGCGCGTTCGCGTCTAGCTTCCAGGCTATCCATAGGTACTATCAACACTTTCATAAGAAGGTAGAGAGTAGGGATGGGGGGGCACTCACCGTTCGCGATCGATCCCATAGCTTGTAACTGAAGCCTCGACAGAATCGGAACAAAGACAATAGAGCCCGTGCCCCAAGACTGCAACTCCGCGGCAAACTCCGATATCAGTGGGACCTCTGACACCGCCAGCGGTGTGGTCCTCGCACTCCTCCACGAGGCCAGCCATCGAATCTAAGACTCCTCCTAGCTATTCCTGTCTCCTCGAATGCAACCTTCGCTTGACAACGGGTATCTATTGTCGTGCAATGTTCTCGAAATGGGATCGACCTCCCCGCTCAGCGCTTCCGATTCATATAAATTCGTCAGCTCGCTAGTGACACCGGACTAAATATCTTTGGGTCCACCTCACAGTCCCGCCCCTTCTTCACATCGTTCTCGTATCCTATTAACGCAAGACCACATTATGTCTCTTCCCGATATCATTACCGGTGCAAGCACTCACGTCAACGAGAAGGTTATTGATATCATTTTCAACGCACTCAGGAAACCTTTTCCCTCGTATCAGATCAAGACTGGGGATCTCTATCTGGACCGCGCGCTATATATCACAGAGCAGTACCGCAAAATACTGAGCAATAAGGAACGCCAGAAGATCATGGAATGGTATGATGCGTATGTTTTTATATCTCTTGTACGGTTGATCTTTTTGCTCACATTCTCGCAGTGCTGTTCTTATCAAGGAGGAATCCGGAGAATTCAAAAGCTTCTCTCTGAGTACCTTTGGCAAGTCCCGCGAATACAAGCGAACTGCGAGGCTCGCTTACGAAACTGCTGAGGTAGCTCTTTCCTTACCTCCGCCGTAGCGGTTGTCATTACTGACCGCAATCATATCGAAGAAACTTTCCAGGTTGAGCAGAATCGGGAACGCGTTCGCGGAACAGGACACTGTGTGTGAAACCAGGGCCAAGGATGACGATGAAATCCATCTCCGGCTGTTGTTGAAAGTCGTGAGCGCTCTACGAAGGCCCGGTTCAGAAGGTGAGGCAGATTGACATAGTGTTCCAGTGATGTATATGGATCGGCTGATATTCTGTGTAGGCTCGGAGCCCAATCCGTTCCGCTCCAGCGCAGAAGACACAGAAACGATAGCAGAGGCTTCTTGTGAGGCTCCTGATTTGGCTAATGCAGTGAGTTACGCTTCCCAAGTTATTCGCGATGCACACGATGAACTCAAATTATCAGATCGCCTGGCGCATCAGAGACTAGGGAGGGGCCCGAACAAGTCATCTCTCACATGAATTCCCCTAGCGATGGACTCGCACTCCTCTCCGTCTTGTATCAGACTCGAATTGCTATTGATACCCATGCATCCTGCCAGTAGCCTTTGTATTCAAATTAAATATCGTTCTCGGGATTGACTAGAGAGAGCTGCGACTCTGAGAAAAGGTCACAGCTCGATGACATGTGTCTAAACAAGTGTTGCAGAACATGCATACGTTTGCCCCAAAATTGCGACACGTGAGGATGATTAATTGGTTCCCCATCCAGAACAGGACACGAGGAACCAGAGAAACACAGAACAGCGCTACCACCACGATCCGTACCTTGCATACTGCTCAGCACTCGAGACGCTGCTCGCACGGGCAACAATACATGAGCAGGTCGCGACCGAGTTGGGGTACAACGAGAGAGCCCAGATCGATGGGGGCAATCTTTGAGTCATGACGTACAATGCCGTTAGACCGCCCGTTGCAAGGACGCCCCGCGTGAGAGGAACCCACGTGTCCTCTTGCAGAACAAAAACCACAGATAGAGATGGAACTATGTATCATGGAGACATTCAAACAGGTAAGTGTCGTGAGTCTGCTTCTACAGGCACGAAAGTGAAGCATAGGGCTACACGCGCAACTGGACAATTTCATCTCACCTCTCTGAGTCATGCGCAGGAAGCGGGACTTATAGCCAAGTGCTGGCGAGAACGTTCTATGCATCCTACCGGTGACCGGTTTCATCGTGAGCTTGTCAGTCTGCAGACGAGCGCCCTAGTTTAATGAAAAGAATATTAGTGTTTGTGAGGAAGACGGCTCAGCCTGACCTCATGATCAGGGAGGCAAGAATAGGTCCCGGAGCTTTTCCCACTGCAAGATTCTGCGGGGCTCGTTTCCCCATTAGTGATCCATAGCAACAGCTGCAGGAGAACACCATTACCTGAAGAAGAACAATGGATATCATCTTAGCAACCCTTGTCGGTGACATCCCCGCACCGCGCCCGGAAATGAAAGGACTGTCCGACTTCTATCGATGGTCGATGACCGATGGAGGACAGAGCGGCTGTTGAGTTAGTGCGAGACTCATTTCTGAATATACATTAGAGAAAATGGATTATTTACTTGTCGAAGAAATAAGCTGAGCGACATGACAGCCAAACGACATGGTAAAACAGAAGTACGCGGTTGAAGATAGAACTTGGCTGACGACGTGGCTATACGGACCTCTGCCACCGCCGCTCCGGGTCATCGGCGCCGGCGCCGTCCGGCCCTCGGGCTTTGGCGCGCATCGCGCAACAGCCCAACCACCACCACCACCACCACCAACACCAACACGCACGACCTGTCGTCGATAATTGACCCCAGCCCTCATCAGTTGCTTCTCTCGCCTTGAACATGAGCAACTAATTTGCTTGTGGCCATGGTATGACTTGTCCGGGGGGTTTCATCTCAATTGCATCCAGCCTGAAAAGCCGAATTGAACATGTAGTGCGTTTGACTTCTGGACATTGCCTCAGTCTTCACTAAATCTTGCCGACGCTTGCGATCCATACTGTATACTCCTTAGCACGCCGAGAGCATGCAGAGCACCTCTTCGACCACGGTGTGCCCCACTTCTATCTCGACACCTGCAGTCCACCCACGCTCTTTTCCTGCTGGTCGCCACCGCTCCTTTACAACGGATACAAAACCTGCTAGCCACCTTTCGTGTTCCACCGCGCACACTCGACACAGCATTCAACAGGGCATATTTCTCGCTGCCGCATCTGTGCCCTAATTGTCGTCATCGCCCGTTGCTCCACGCACCCACGTCACAGGCCTCCGTGTAATATAATCCAAGATTGACAAGCATTGGGATAGCATAGATAGAGAGTGATCTCAAGTAGCGATGGATGGGCATTTATGAAAATACAAGGAAATGTCGTTACGGATCAGGAATCGCAGGCTTTCGCATGACGATGAATCGAATGGTTCGGATTATGTGCGGCGGGTATCGCCATAAGGTGACAACCTTCCATTCCTTCTTGCGTGTCGTGCGTGAGCGAAGCTTCCAGAAGTGAAGGGATTCTCTGATTTTCGCGAAACGGGCGACGACCTCGTTGATGCTTGGTCGCCGAGAGGGCTCATCCTGGACCATATCCGCCACGAGCTTCTTCATGAAACCAAACCCGTAGTATCTCTGCAGGTGCATTCAGTGAGGAAAGGTCTTCGCAAGTCAAGCACAACATACCTGCATGAAAGACTGACGAATCAGGTTGCCGAGGTAGTAGATGTCGGTTGCGAATGGATTGCAAGGTGTCTCGTACTTATCGTCACTGTTCTCGGGCGCAGTCTTGTCTGCGCCATGTACTGGTAGGGCCAAAGGCAGCCAGGTCGACGTGGACTCCGCTTGGTAGCGCTGAGACAGGCCAAAGTCGAGGTAGTAATACTTCACCGGGCGCTCTGTTCGGGTATAATGCTTAGCTTTGCCCTTCCAGTCTTTTCGCATGTTGGTTTTCACGAAATGCCACAGATCGGGGTACATCTGTGAGGCATCCATCATGATATTGGGGCGGCAACAATCTCTACAATTATGTCAGATAACATCTGAGAGACTGGCACAAATCGTACCGATGGGCAATCTTACGCTCATGCAGAAATTGTAAGCCCTATTTATGGGAAATTAGAGATAGCGAGCAGTAGAGGTACCGGAAATGCGTACCTCGAATAATTGAGTAAAGAAAGCAATTGCTTCGCCAAAAGTGTCGAAGGTGGGGTCGTCGAAGGGCCTTAAGGTCGGCATCACCATGATATAGACATCTTGATTCGGAGCATCGGGTATTGTAAATATCTCGAGAGCTTGCGCGCAGTGATTGCGCGGATCCGAAGTCAAAGGCTCTGAGGATAGATAGCGGTTGATTCCGACTTCTTCCATGTCAGATCGACCTTCGTCCATGTCGAGTCTCTTCAACGTCACCCACGCGCCATCCGCATTCCGCGTTGCATCTAAAATCTGTGCTCTCTGAACACATGCAAATATGAGCATCGAGACCCACTTTCTACGAGTGAAGCGACGTGCTTTGAATTGCTGCCCTTCTTCAAACTCCATGTAGTAACGACCGGTCCCTGGCCACGGCGGAGTCCAATTCGGATCAAATCGAGGACGTAGCGTGTATCCGCGTTCAATGAGAACACCATAGTGGTCCCGCCACCATTTCTCGTTCGGTCGAAGCGTGCTGGGATCTTTGGCGTAGAGGCGGTCTTCCTCTGTCCGGGGGCCGAATGCGCGTTCTCGAAGAGCTTCCAGTCGCTCCGTTCGTTCTATCAAAACATCATCGAGCAAAAATGAGCGAGAGATACATGGTAATGAGGACTCACCGTCAAGCGACGAGGGCATGTTTGCAGTCGCCAGAGCTGCAGGAGCAACCGGTTGGGAACAAAGACAATAACCTGGGAACTCTGGCGAGCAACTCCGCGGAACTCTCCGAAGGACCTCGGACACCCTTAGCCACATTTGTGGGCTCGCGTCGACTTGGACTTCGTCTCTTCATCTTCAGTTGCTTGCCAACAAGGAGTGCGTATTGTCGTGCTATGTTCCCAAAAAAGATCTCTCCTCGTGTTTCTAAACATATAAATACACTGACATTTGTTCCTACTCGTCAAATTCTTTGCGCCCAAGCTCTAACCCGACGTTTTCACTCCTCACCATGCCAGTTTCGTGGCACTGATCGCAATTATAAAGTATGACGACAGGAAACTACATAGATTAGCTATAGCTTGACAACAGCTCGATTGAAATGGGTAGCAGCGTGGAATAAGGAGCCAAACAATACAGGCGATACACGAGAGAGCCTCACGCATCCGGAATAGCAGGTGTGCGCGTAACAACGAACCGGATGGTTCGGGCGATGTGCGGCGGGTATCGCCATAGAGTGACAATCTTCCACTCTTTCCTTGGGATTGTACGAGAGCGAAGCTTCCAAGAATGAAGCGACTCTCTGATTTTCGCAAACCGAGTGACAACTTCGTTGATTCCTGGCCGTTTCGATGGGTCGTCCTGGACCATATCTGCAACCAGTTCCTTCATAAATCCGAAGCCGTAGTATTTCTACGACAAATGAGTCACAAGCCGCTATCGAGAGAAAGGGTAACGCACCTGCATGAAGAACCGGCGAACAAGGTTGCCGAGATAATATATGTCAGTAGCGAAGGGATTGCAAGGCGTGTCGTATTTGTCTTTTCGGTGCTCGGGCGCAGTTTTGTCTACACCGTGAACTGGAAGTGTCAAAGGGGGCCAAGTCGAGGTCGTTCCCTCTTTCCAGTGTTGAGAGAGGCCGAAGTCGATGTAGTAGTACTTCACAGGGCGTTCCGTTCGCGTATAATGTTTCGCCTTGCCTTTCCAATCTCGTCGCATGCTGAGTTTCACAGGGTGCCAGGGCTCGGGATACATCGGCGTGGCGTCCATCATGATATTATGGCCACAGCAGTCGCTAAAAGGTTGTTAGACAGGTATAGTTCGAACGGAAGGAGTCGCACCGGTGAGCAATCTTATGTTCATGCAAGAATTGTAGTCCCTGTATTCTCTTTGTAAGTACCTCGCGCAATATAGATGTGACGGCGACTGCACCTCGAACGCTTGAGTAAAGAAAGCGACTACCTCACCAAAGGTTGTGAAAGCAGGGTTATCGAATGGTCTCAGGGTCTGCATAACCATCACGTAGATTTGCGGATTGTCTGGTGACGGAAATATGTCGAGAGCATGTGCACAGCGATTGCGGGAATCCGATGCCAGGGGTTCCGAGGATAGGTATTGGTTGATCTCGACTTCCTGCATGGTAGATCGGCCTTGCGACATATTGAGCTTCTTGAGTGTAACGAAAGCGCCATCTGCATTCCGTGTCGCATCCAGGATGGGCGCCCTCTGTGTGTACAATGGGTTTGTTGAATTTTCAGCCCTCCGGAGACAAAGTCGACGTACCAGAGTTCGCTGCCCTTCTTCATACTTGTCATAAGGTCGTCCCGTCCCTCTCCACGGAGGCGTCCACTGAGGATGAAATCGAGAGCGCAGCGTGTATCCCCGCTGCGAGAAAAACTCATAGTGGTCCCGCCACCATATCTCGCTATACCCAACTATCCCAGGGTCCTCAGCGAAACGACGCTGTTCCTCTGTAAGAGGCCCAAAGACACGCTCGCGTCTAGCTTCCATACTTTCCATATCGCCTGTTGGGGTCATTGTTGACAGCGAAGATGAGTGTTCTAGTCAGGAGATCTCACCATCGTTTGCGGAGATGATCTATAATTAAAGCACGGATATGGAACAAAGACAATAGAGCTCACTGATTGCGCAGACAATAGAAGTCCATGGCAAACCTCGAGGCAGTTCGGACTGGTCGTCAGCCCGTAGCCGCTCAAAAATGGTTACACAATACTTGTTCAAGAAATACGCAGAGCGACGTGACGGTCGAGCAACATTGTGAAGCGGAATTCAAGCATGCGGTTGAAGACAGAATTTGGCTGACGAGGTGGCCGCGTGGACCTCTGCCACCGCCTTTCCGGGCTTCCGGCGCCGATGCCGTTCGGCTCTCGGGCTTTGGCGCGCGCATCGCACGCAATCACCACATCACTTGTCCTCAACCATCGACCACAAACGTCGTCGGTCGCCTTCCAAGCCGTGAACGCGACGATTCTGCCACAGGTGGGTAATAGTAAGGTTTTCGTAACTTCCGCTCGCGGTATGACTGATTACGCGCTCGACACACCTAGCTCGAGTGTTCAAGTGAGATGACCCGAGTTGATTCAATGATTTCCTTCTCTCCTTGACTACGTAACAAGAGAATCGCTCAACATATGTGCACAAGATGTTTGTTAGTTTCTACAGCCGGTGAACATAGAGCGATAGATGTTGACGTTCGGTCAGTCGTCGCCTGAAGAAATTTTCATTTAGCCTGAAAGGCCGAAACGTCTCGCGCGTCTGACTCCTAGAAATCGTCCTAGCCATCTCTATCGTGTCTGTAATCATGCTTTACACCCCACAGCACACGCCGACAGATGAGCACGACGAATTTCTTTCGACCGTAGTTCGCTCACAACCCCCCACTTCCGCCTCGACGGCTGCAGCCCCTACATCTTTCCCTCGCCGCCGCCGCTCCTCGAAATCGGGTGCCAAACCTGCTGGCAGGCCTTCACGTGTCAATGTGCAACACTCGACTCAGCTCACCGCTCTGCAGCACCTGTTCGGTCCCTCCCCCAACCTTACTCAACGGGGCGTATTTCTGGCCATCGCACCCCCGGTCCTTTTTGTCGTCGTCATGATCGCCGTCCTTCTCTCCCTACGCACTCATGTCACAGCGCCGCCATCCATTCCGCCAGTTCTAGCAGAAATGCGCGACGTTCACATCAAGGTGGAGACGGACAGCATCATAAGCACAGCGCTTCTCTTGGCTCAAGACACTTGGCGACGCTGGGCTATGGTCGATGGAGAAGTGAGTCTGCGAAGGGCGGTCGGATCCATTGCAAGCCTATGTGCGGCCATCTTGATCCTGCTGAGGACGTCCATCTGGTTCGTGGCTCTGCTCATCGAGATGGCTGATGATTTGCCGGACGATTCGCGCATGCTGGTGAAAAGGGAAGGGGTCCGTGAAGAAGTCGATGAGACAAAGTTGTTATCTGGCATGTTCTTATGATACGGTGATGGCGTGCACTCAATATAGCATTGAAAGAGCTTGATGATCTCGCCTACGATTTCTCGATGTCTTTTTTTCTCTCTCAAATCTATTTCTCTGTATTCTAACGCCTTATCGAACGAAACTGTTTGCTCGACAAGTCTAGTATCATTACGCTATGCTAGTCACGTAAGCGTTATTTTTCTTTCGATCAAATAGCACAGCCACCTTTCGAGTGCAGGCTTCACTCGAGTTCGCCGTTATTTGAGCTACGACGTCCACTATCACTCTCTATCCCATGGCCCAGTACGAGCCCACTGAAACTATCCTCGGGAAGCGTAAAGCGCGCGATGACCTTGTTCTTCACCTTTCGGCAACCTCAGACGCCTCAGAAACAGACTATGACTACCCCGCGCAGAAACGTGCGGGTTCCTCCAAAGTGCCTATCATCGTGAATGGCAAGATCGTCGAGAACACGAAGAAGCGCTATCATTGCACCTTTGATGGCTGCAAGAAGGCGTACAGCAAGCCGTCTCGTCTAGAAGAGCATGAGCGGTCGCATACGGGCGAGGTGCGTATTCACCAAGTCTGAGGTCTACCTTGAAGGTCTAATGAGATGCGTGATAGCGCCCGTATGTCTGCACGACGTGCTCAAAGTCCTATCTTCGCGAAACTCATCTTCAAGCCCATGCCCGGTCCCATCTTCCTCAGTCTGAGCGACCCTTCGCGTGCGACGAGCCTGATTGTGACAAACGCTTCTGGACGGCGCAGCATCTGAAAGCACATGAGGATGTCATACACAAAGGGGAGAAACCATTTAAGGTGAGCATGACTGGCTTTGGGTTAGCATGCGACCATAACTGACCCCCCGTGAAGTGTACTTCGTGTCCTGCCGCCTTTCTCAAGCACCATCAGCTACGAGCACACGCGGCCACAGAACACGCGCCTCCAGGTACTAAGCCATACCAATGCGAGCATGAAGGGTGTACGAAATCGTTCTCTACGAATCAAAAATTACGAACACATGCCAAAGTCCACAACGGTAAGTCTGTCATGAGCCTTTCTCCGCTCCCAATACTGACCTCGCATCGCCCAGAAACCCGATATACCTGTTCGCATGATTCATGCCTCTCTGCACCATCGACGAGCTCCGCGCAAACCTTCTACCCTACCTGGACGGCACTCCAGCACCACGTCCGGACCGCCCACCCGCCGACCTGTTCACATCCATCATGCAACGGCAAAGTGTTCACAACCCAAAAGGGACTTCGCGCACACATGAAAATACACGATCTCCGAGACGCGGAGGATGCGATGCACGTCGACGAGGCGAGCTCGGATGAGGATGATCCACCGCAGAAACGCAGGCGCGGAGGAGAGCTGGGCAGAGACTGGAAGTGCGAGGAGGATGGGTGCGAGAAGGATTTCAAATCTGTACGTCACCCCCCTCCATGAGTTTCGTCTCGGTCTTCTAATCTGGTCGTGCAGAAAATGGCCCTCATGACCCATCACAACATCACGCATCTCGGCCGGCGGGACTTCGTGTGCCCCCACGAGGAGTGCAAGCGGGCGTTCGGATATAAGCATCTGCTGCAGCGGCATCTTTCTCGTCTGCACCGCAAGCTCAGTGGGTCATCCAGCGGTGATGAAGACGGGGGCGGTGATGCGGATGCGAGCGGCGTCGATGGCGAGGTGGTGCCTCCCAGAAGGTCTAAGAAAATCTCTGCGGGTGCGGAGACGGGCGCGAACATCGACGCGATCACTGGGAAGGGGTACGAAGTTCGCGCAGCGTCTTCTCGCCTGCTACAGTGCCCGTATCCCGCCATGCACGGACTCGAGCATGCGCTCGGGCAGCTGGCGGTCGGCGAGGACGAAGACGAGGAGATGGTGGTCACTATGCGTGGGGGCCGCAAGCCTTGCGAGTATGTGTTCAATCGGGCGTATGATCTTAGGAGGCATCTGCAGGCTGTGCATCGTGTCGTGCTGGCTAAAGAAGAGGTGGACAAGTGGGCGAAGGGTGTGAGGGGCTAGAGGGCCTAGTTGGGTGTTGTGGTTTGGATTGGTTATTCCATCTATTACTCTATTATTGTCGGTATGTGGCTGATGCAATTGTGTTTACCTGGACAAAGTCACTTGCAGACTCAGCAGGAAATATCCGCACTTCATTGTGGCGTGAACCCCAGTTGCGAGTCGCGTCGTCTAGATCTTCAATCCCCTTGTCTTCATGTCGTTCTTCTACCTGGAGCATGGCCGGCGGTGCCAGGGGTCTGACTACCGGAATTCTCCGCGAACACTAGCCACCCGTTTATTGTTCACTGACCAAACACTCCCACCGTCCTTGCTCCGAATTCGTTGTTGAACTGCGAAGCATGGCTTCCAACGGTGAGTAGTGCTGACCTCTACGATATTCTATCCCAATGGACGGAGCACCAGCGCAGACCGCTGATTCCTTCGAAGCCCGGATGGAACGAGTCTTCGGTCCCGAGACTGAACTAGATCGCCGCTTCGCTGAAGACCCTGGAATAGTCGCGTATGACGAGACGTGGTGGAGAGACCACTACGAGTCGCTCTCTCAACTGGGTTACATTCTGCGTCCTCGATACCATCCCAAATGGCTGCCTCCCTGGCGACCGACAGGACGCCATTACAGAATACGAAGGACACAGGCGTGGCGTGCGTAATCTGGATTATAGAAAGACATCCTGCGACACTGACATCGTAACCCAAGGGATCTTCTGTTATTATGGATGCAACACGGGCGTCAGACGGTGCCTACGTAACTCTCAAGAAGCTGGATTTCGTCCATAGCCGGTCCAGCATGGAGGAAGGTGACGTCAACAATTATCTATCCTCGTCCGACTTGTCATCGGACCCTCGCAATCACTGTGCGCGCGCCATTCAGATTCTGCAGATGCCCGATGAAGATAATGTCTACATTCTGGTGATGCCGCTCTTGAGGCCGTTCGACGACCCTAAGTTTACGACCATCGGTGAAGCCGTCGCCTTCTTTACTCAGATATTTGAGGTGCGCCTCCTGATGCTTATACGATGAATTTCCCGCTCAAGCCTGACGGTAGGAATTGCAATTTCTGCACGAACATGAAGTTGCCCATCGGTACGGTTTTCTATCATCGTTCTTCTCGTGGTCTTATCCTCCCAACTACAGAGATTGCTGTGAGGGCAATACCCTGATTGATGCCACACCTCTGTATCCGGATCCATGGCACCCCGTGGAACTGAAGAGGAGAAGGGACTGGAAAGGCAATCGGAATCATAAATAAGCGAATGTCTGCGTCTCTTTAGCGTCGACCGCGCGTGCGTGCACCAGTCGCGACTTATCGCGGCGCCGGAGGCCCGGAATGCCCGGGGTCCCGCCGCGGTGTTGGCGGGGCCCGCCACGATTCAATTTGCTGCCGTTCGCTCCTCTCCGTTGAAATCGATCCCAGTTTCTTATTGCTCTCGTTTCAATGTTTCAGCATGTCCTTTCTCCAGGGAGGAGAATAGGGATGATGCGACCAGAGATTTCGATCTCGTCTTGCGTACTCACAGCAATTGACAGCGAGAGCTGTATTTCGCCCACTTCACCTGAGGAGATCGCTTCACTGCACATCTTCGCGGCGAGAAGCGTGCTCTCTGCGTGTCAGGTACTAGCTGTCCTTCTTCGTGCTGACGGCTTCGATCTAATAAGGCCCATCTTAGTAGCAATCTCATCCTCTACTTATCTCAAATGCCGACTAAACGGCTTCCGCTTAGAGATCCTGGAAGAATCGGATTCGGCACACCGCCGCACAATCTTCTTCAAGAACAAAGCATCATCTTGGACTACAACAGAGAATGCCGATGGTATTTCAAAGCGCTTGGTCGACGGACTCACCATAGCAACGACCTGTCAAGTTTCAAGACTAGGCATGTACAGTAGTAGAAATGTTGCTCGACGACACCGTTTAACCTACCTCCTCCTGGGCAACTCTTGTCACTAAAATCGAGCACAACGCTGCCTGCCCCCGTAGCGCATACATCAAAAGAGGAATATTCCTCATCCTAGCAAATTTCCATGACCCAAGTCCTAACGCCAAATCTACCTTGCAATATGGCTGTTGAACAGAATACCACACCTGACATCCGACCGCTCACTACCACTATCACCACTGCTATCAGTCATCCGTTGGCCGGTGTTATTGTTCACAACCGGAAGGCAGGTGATGCCTTATCACTACCCATTCTGTATTGAGTTAGGGTCGCGAACGGCCGAGGGAGGAACGCGGAACGTAGATTCCAGTGCGAGTTCGAGTGGAACACTGCCTATCGCGTCATACCGGGACAAGACAAAATGGACGGTGAGAAAGGTGCATTTCGTCTCACTTGCGCATCTGAATATTCTATCAGGTATGTCGGCGTCTGGTGTAATTAGTGCCGACGCGCTCGACGCCAAAGACTGAGGTTTCCACCCATGAAGCTCGCGAGGCATCAGCGCCTGGCTCATATTCGCTTTCTAGTCTCCGACGAAAACCGGATTTTCTCTGGCCGAGTCATGAACGCTTATGCCGAGCAGTGGACCTGTCGTCAAGTGAAGCAGATGAAGGGGGGCATGTGTCAACGGGTCCCGGTAGTTTTCAGTAGGGCCGGCAAGACGTGGGGACGACCCTACACTATTCAACTGTGCGAACACGGGAGTGGATGCAAGACCTTATATCGCTTTCATCCGGATTGAAGCTCAACATCAGACGGTCTTGTGCAACATCGAAGACAAAACGATGGCTGCGAAAGTACAGTGCCCAATCTAAAATGGACACTTGCCCGATGCCGTGGCCAACAACGCCTGATGAAGTGGACGATCTAGTAAGTACCTTCAGTTCTGGCAGTTGATTCTGTGCCAGTCAGCGCTTCCTACCAACCTGGTTGCCGCGTCAAGCATTTATCAAGGGCTCTGGCGTGCTGCCGCTGATTCGATCGACCAGTATCTCCGTATATCACCGCTGACTCTGTTGATTCCAGGACTCGAGGTGATCTAGCATCAAAACCAATGGAGACATTGCTCCACGGTGTTGTGCCCTGAGCGACCGTGTGTATGGCCGCTATACAACGGCAATTCCGAGACTGAGGCACCTCACGGTTCCAGCTCTTATAGCGTATGGTCCTGTCTGTATCGGTTTGCGACGCACGCGTTCATTACGGAAGCACGCGTCGTTCCACGAGGTGTCTTGTAGGTCGGTGCTGCTCCGTGACACTCTGACCACGAGCTTTCTTCGTCGACATCGGCGACAGGTCTCCAACACCACGTGCGTTCTTGCAGCTCGCAGGCGCTCAACTGGGATATGCTTGAATCCCCGAGACGTCAACACTGCGGAAGACCTCACACCAGCCAGTGCGCCTCCGGAGGCATCACATGGACATTCCCTCCAATTGGAAGAATGCACTCATCCGGCCCTGCAGACCAAAATCTGAACGGCAGCCGCGCGCAACTGCAACGCAACACAGGACACTATAAAGCGAGCTCAAACTTTCTGTCAACTCCAAGGACAGCAGTCTCTTCCACCCCGCCTTTCCACTCGAGCAGCAATGGCCAAGTTCTCGCTTTTCTTCCTGTCGCTCGTCACCATCGCCTGTGCGTCGCCGCATGTCTACCGCGACCTGCAGGTGCACGAGTCGCGCAGCAGCGTCCCGTCCGGTTTCACCAAGGTCAGTGCCGCCCCCGAGGACCAGCAGATCACGCTGCGTCTCGGTCTCGTTCAGAGCGACTTCGCTGGTCTCGAGAAGGCGCTGTACGCCGTCAGCACGCCCAGCAGCGACCAGTACGGCCAGCACCTGTCCAAGGAGGAGGTGCCTAATTCTCCCGATAGTACGCTCTCGGCGCGATGCTCACCCGAATTTCCACTCTAGGTTGAGCAGTTCGTCGCCCCCGCTCCGGAGAGCGTTTCCGCTGTCAAGGATTGGCTGCAGTCGAACAACCTGACATCGTCGACGATTTCGCCTGCCGGTGATTGGCTGAGCATCCAGACCACGGTCAAGCAGGCGAACGCGATGTTCGACACGCAGTTCAGCACTTTCACGCACGAGAAGACGAACACGAAGTCCGTGCGCACGATGCAGTACTCGATCCCCGCTGCACTCAAGGGTCACCTCGACTTCGTGCACCCTACGGTTTCGTTCGTGCCTTCTTGTCATCCCGCGCAATATCACTCTAATTACTCGTCGACAGTTTCCCTGCGCCCGCTATGAGGCATCCTATCATCAGCCACCCGATCTCCTCGCCAGTGCACAACCTGACTGCCAGTGGAGTTGCTGCATCCTGCGGTAGCGGCGAGGTCACCCCCGCGTGCCTCCAGTCACTCTACAGCATTCCCTCCACCCCTGCGACGCAGAAATCCAACGCGATCGGCGTTGCCGGCTTCTACCCTCAATTCCCTAACAGCCAAGATCTGAAGGTCAGTTCGCGCTTTTGCACTCGCCCAGGCATCCGAAACTAATGTGTTGTGTACAGCTTTTCCTCCAACGCGATCGTCCCGACATCTCCTCGTCGACAACCTTCACGTCCCAGTCTGTTGACAACGGCCGTAACCCTGGTGGCTCTGGCAATGACATCGACGAGGCTGTGCGTTTTCCTTGTGTTCGAAGTAATCGCCGCGTACTGATTTGTATCTAGAACCTCGACGTCCAATACACCGTCGGTCTCGCGACCGGCGTTCCCAACGTCTTCGTCTTTGTCGGCGAAAATACAAATGACGGCGTCGACGGCTTCCTCGACATCATCAACTTCCTGCTCAAAGAGTCCAACCCTCCGCAAGTGTTCACTACCTCATACGGCTTCGACGAAAACCAGCTCTCGCGCTCCGTCGCCACGTAAGTTGTCTCCAGCCGTCCGCCGTGTCTGAAGTCTTACCCGTCCCAAACAGCAACCTCTGCAACGCCTACGCTCAGCTCGGCGCTCGTGGCGTCTCCGTCCTCTTTGCTTCTGGCGACGGTGGTGTCGGCGGTGGCCAGCCAGACGAGAGCTGCCGCACTTTCATTCCTGCCTTCCCTGGCGGCTGCCCTTTGTATGTCTGTCTCCCTTTTGTAAATTCCGCAACCACTGAGAAAGGCCTTCAGCCAAACCGCCGTCGGTGCTACCGCGGTCTCGCGCAGCGGTACCGAGAGCGCCGCGGCCCTCTCCTCCGGCGGCTTCTCCAACTACTTCGGCATCCCCGACTACCAGGCGGACGCCGTTTCCGGTTACCTGAAGACGCTCGGCAGCACCAACCGCGGTCTCTACAACGCCTCCGGCCGCGGCTTCCCCGATGTGTCGGCGGTCGGCAGCAATGTCCAGATCGCCCTCGACGGCGAGCTCGTCGGGATCGACGGCACGAGCTGCTCCAGCCCCATCTTCGCGTCCGTCGTCGGCCTCCTCAACGACGCCCTCATTGCCGCAGGAAAGAGCCCGCTCGGATTCCTCAACCCCTTCCTGTACTCCACCGGCGCGAGCGCATTCACCGACATCACGTCCGGCGACAACCCCGGCTGCAACACCAACGGCTTCCCCGCGAAGGCCGGCTGGGATCCCGTCACTGGCCTCGGCACGCCCAACTTCGCCAAGCTCAAGGCCGCCGTCGGTCTCTAAATTAAGTATGGCTGCGGTCATATTTATGTTTGCATCGTCTCTCGTTTGTATACCATCTTCTCGGGTGTATCAGTCTCTTCCGGCTCCGGCTGCATAGCATCGTTGTGTACTCACTCATTTGCAATGGAATGTCTGCTTTGTATCTCCCCTTTTCCGGTGGTCCCGTCGAGCCCAAGTTGAGCCTCTGAACCTCTTGAATTACCGGGTCGAAAATCTCTATGTACACGGCAGGGTGTCCACTATTTTGGCACATGAATATTATCTGCGGATCATCGATGCGATTGTCATTTTGTGACGATAGTACCTCAGTCAGAACTTGAGTACTACATACTTCCTACGGCCCGATACTCGGCTCGGCTCGGGCCGCCCGCTCGTGTATCCCGTTGGCGTTGGTGGCAGCGCCTTTTGAACTTCGGTTCGAACGCATGCGGGTTATCTTCAAGTTCAAGTTCCAGTGAGCCCCTTCTGTCTTCACAATCCATGTCGACGGCAGCGCCTCTGTGTAGGAGATAACTCAGAAGCAGCCCATGTAGCGGCCAATAGTTCCCAGCTCTGCCAACGCGTACGGCTTCGTCACGGTCGTCTCCCTGAAGTCGCCTGACTAGACTACATCACTGACTTGCAACTCGATGTTTTGAGTGACTACAGGCTTTCGTACGTATTCTATTTTTGATTACTTGTGCACATCATCTGAATTCGATGCGTAGGGACCGCTAGTCATCGCGCACTTTGACAACGAGTGGGCCTGCCCACATCGTTCCCAGGGACGGCACTGATTGTAGGTCCGTGCGACGGCTTGTCACAGAAATTTCGCTTCATAAATGTCGAGGATCCTACGGTGCTTCTATGAGTGGATGTGACCCACACGTCCAATTTTTGAAGCGCCTCCATTACCTTTCTAGTGATGGGGATAACTGCGCGCATCGATATCGACGTCAACTAAATGTATTATGGCTAGGCCAGCATTCCGAAGAGGTCTCATCAAATGTCAGGATCACCGCAAGTGATATTCAGGATACTGCGGTCAAATAGACGCTGGCTGCTGCGTTTGTCTGACAAGCTGTGCCAGAGCAGTGCGCCCCAAGTAAGCAAAACCCCGTTTTCTGCTTTCATGCTAACGACGACACAAGCTTTGCTTTTGACTACATTGGGGGCCTTCATCTACCAAACCGGAGCATCCTTTGCCAATTCGGACGCTAGTGCCTTGTACAAGTCACCCAAATGTCACGCAGACTATGTTTCGGCTCGTCATGTAGCCATGCACCGCTCGCTCCGCAGTGTTTCATCAAAGACGTCAAGCCTTCTAATCAATCAAGATCCGTTCTTATGTTCTTATAACGGCCAGCTTCTTCCGAAGGACGTTTCACTGCGCAGCGTCCATCCCTCTCAGTCCTGAGACGGCGTCTTCCTGTCTTCAAGAATGGGAATATCCCTTGATCGCGCCGTTTTGATCGCTTTATTCGTAGAGAGCATTACTTATGGTACGTGTGGTCGAAGATGTGAGATATATTTATGTTCAACATGCATAGGTATTTGTATTACGACCAGTATCGTCACGACGCTAGTATTCGTCCGTACAAAGGCCGATGGTGGGATAGCAGATTTCAGACTGCTTGGAGTGCTCCTTCTTATGCTCTTAGCAGCGACAGTGGTGAGTCAACCTAGCGACTTTTGCGTTGAATGCCTCTCAAAATCACTCTCACTATCAGCATGTAATACTCTCTCTCATTCGTGTCTTCGATGCCTTCCTTCTATCCTCTGGCGTCTCTCCAGCGGATTATCTCACCGACCCGTCAAATCCCGTATTCATAGGGAAAGTCGCCGTTCTCGTCCTGCAGTCGCTTCTCGGCGACGGCGTCAATGTGAGTCAAGCCTCGTAAAAATACTCTACACATATCAAATCGGCTCTCAATGCAGATCTGGCGCTGTTTTGTGGTCTACAACCGTAGACTCAGCGCAATTGCTATCCCCTCGGTCATCATGCTCGCAGGCATAGGTACGTAATCTGATTAGCTTGAAATAAAGGCTCTCAATTTCGTCCCGTTAGTTTCCGGCTGTTTTGTCCTCGTGACTCTGACGCACACGCACGGGAGCTGGCCGGATTTCAACAATTTGAGTCGTTGGATCACGGCGTACGATACGCTCATGATGAGCACCAACATTTACTGCACAGGTACGTCAATGTCCTTGTGCAGCTATGCTTATCAGCTCAAGACTGCAACATCCTGGCAGCCGCTATCGCCTTCAAGATCTACACGACAGGAAGCCATAGGGCCAGCCTCGGAAGTCTGCTCCCCGTCTTTGTCGCCATCATCGAGACTGGCGCATTGTACACAGCCAGTCTTATGGCCTACCTCATATCCTATCTGGCCCAGTCGTACGGCCAGTACATCGTCCTGGACAGCGTAACGCCTCTTGTGGTAAGTTGCCCGTCTCCGTACAACGTCTCGCAGCATTGATCGCATGTCCAGCCCTGCCTCTTCTGCCTCCTCATCCTTCAAGTCAAATTCCACAACGCCGGCCCCCAAGTGATCAACGTCAACACAATAACGCGACAGTCCAAGGAGCAATCGCGCATATCCTTTGGCTACGCGCGTCGAACGCTGCAGCGGGGGTGGGGTGCAAACAGTATCGGGGTGACGACCTTCCCGGTGCAGTCTGTCGCTATCGAGATCTCGACGGAAGCCGAGGAGCATTTTCCCGGCGAAGAGCATCCCAGGATACAGAAGAACAATCCGAGTGATGTATGTCTTAGGGACATGTAGGTGGTTGACGTATCGCGGACTTGTAACCCGTGCGCTGGACAGGGTGAGCCTGCATCCCAAAAGGACATTGTATCATAGTACGAGAAGATACTAGTACGTGTATTAGATCTGTGAAGGATACTTGTAATTCGGGCGGTATCGTTAAGATACGACTCTTGTTCCTTCAGAAGATATCTTACGCCGTCGTCACCCGCATGTCACCACGTACTCTCCTGCGACCCGACATGGATCGCACGGCTAGAATATTGGCGCTCCTCACTGTTGGCCGACGTGAACACACCGATCGTGAGGCTCACAGCACTGACCTTAGTGACTAGATTTAGATGTCCTCACCATGCTAAATGGTCATGGCTATGTATAAGTACAACAGAGATGTCGTCGCAAGCATTAGTGGTGTAGCGGTAACATTGGGTCTTCCCAAGAGAGACGATCGCTTGACTGGCCTAGCTCCGGGTTCGACTCCCAGCTGATGCATAGTTGACATTGGTGCAATGAGTGCATTTTATTTTGCATATCCTCGCAACCTTCCCGCTACCCCTGCAAATTTAAACATTCACGTCGCGGTAGTCTGAGTCTCGGGGTAGATTTGCATCTGCGGTCCCCTTCGTGGGCAGGTAGAAGCGTTACAGAGCGAGGGTCATCGACTAGCTAGCTATAGCACATGTACATAGACAGACGTCTCGCTGAGCAGCAAATCCCGACCAGAAGCACTGCGAATCTACTCATAGAACATCGTACCACGAACAGGACTGACATATCGTGGGGGTGGGGGATCCTTATTCCAACAACAACCAAGGCTACATATGGATTTCCCACCAGCCGCGATAGCAAGACGGCGGATCTAATAATAAAGCGCTACACAAGATTCACTGGTACATCTTCTTTCTCGCACTTTCACGCTCCTCGTTAGATGTACAGGGGCACTTAGGCGTTGTTGAGGGCGATGTTGGCGACGCCGTCCGCGAGCTCGTCCGTGGGGCCTTCGATGAGCTTGGTCACCTGCGAGAGCATGTTAGATGTGGATGTCGCGAGCGTTGGGCGAGGGGGCAGGGCGTACCTTTCCAATGGCAATTGTCTTGCCTGCGAACAAATGTTGATCAAACATGAGGCGATAGGATAAGGAATCGACACGTACCTTCGTCACGGAGGGTAAAGCGGCCGAGCTGGGGATAATCTGAGAAGCGCTCGACACAGATCGGGGCGGCGGTCTCGATGAGCGCGACGATGCGCTGCCCTGTGCGCGATGTCAAATTTGAAAGACACTCTGAAGCACAACGCTCACCTCGCTTGGCAAATTGCGGGGGCTTCTTCGACTTGCGGCCGGTCGCCTTGTCGAAGTAATGCAGCAGGGCCTGTCGTCGCCCAGTCAGAACCGCCGCCATCCCCATGGCAGATTGTTCAAGACCTACCGAAAGCGTGACCTCCTCAGCGAGCGTGTGCACATGCATGACGGCCGAGTAGCCGGCACAGATGATGTTCTTGTGTTCAAGAATGGCCAGCTGCGCCTCGAACTGGCGCACGGCATGCACAGGCTTGCCGGGGCTGGTGAGCACGAAGCCGGGGCTGATGTCCTCGTCGTCGACGCCGCGGAGGCGGATGCGCACGTTGTCGCCGGACATGGACATGTTCACCTCGTCCTCCATCTCGTTGTAGATCGCGGCGACCTCGACGGTGACCTTGTTCGGCATGAGCAGCAGCGTGTCGCCCTTGCGGATGTGCCCCGACTCGATCTTGCCGACGGCGATCGTGCCGAGGTCCTTGTATTTCTCGGAGATGGGCATCATGACGGGCGCATTCAGCTTGCGGTCGATCATGGGCATGTTGTCGAGGTACTCGAGGAGAGACGGGCCGCTGTGGCTGCGGGTGAGATGGCGCGCGCAGAACCGAGGGATCATGGGATACTCACTCCCACCACGAGCATACAGACTTGGCGACGCGATCTTTGAGGTTGGCACCGGTGTACGCAGAGATGGGCAGCCACGCGACGTCGGTCTTGGGGTTGAAGCCGGCCTGGCGGACGAACGGCGCGAGCTTGTCCTTGATCTCGTTGTAGCGCGCCTGGGACCACTCGACGGTGGAGTCGTCCATTTTGTTGATGACGACGACGACCTTGTTGACGCCGGCGGTCTTGACGAGCATGATGTGCTCGCGCGTCTGGCCGCCCTTCTCGAACCCGGTCTCGAACTCGCCCTTGCGCGCGGAGATGACGAGCACCGCGACGTCCGCCTGCGCCGCGCCCGAGATCATCGACGGCACGAACGTCTTGTGGCCCGGCGCGTCGAGGATCGTGTACCGCCGCTGCGGCGTCTCGAAGTACCCGCGGCCGACCTCGACGGTCTTGCCCTTGAGGCGCTCCTGCGGCGTCGAGTCGAGCGCCCAGGAGAGGTACCAGCTCTCTCGGCCGGCATCCTTGGCCTCCTTTTCGTACTTTTCCATGGTCCGCTTGTCGACCATGCCCGTGACGTAGAGGATGTTGCCGCCCATCGTGCTTTTGCCCGCATCGACGTGCCCGATGAAGACGATGTTGAGGTGCTCCTTGACTGCGATGCGGCGCGAGTGAGCACGGCGGCACGCCAGATATCGGGCAGCACGCACCATCGCCAAACAGATCCTGCAGCACCGCCTCGTCCGCGACGTTCTGCACCTCCTGCGCGATCGCCGCCGTGTCCGTCTTCGCCTTCTCGAGCGTGAACGTCTTGGACGCGGGCGCGGGCGAGGATGCGCCGGATGTCCGCGCAGATGGCGCCGATGAGGCCGCCGCAGACGAAACGTTTGCCGTCGTCTTGGTGGGGGCTTTTGGCGCTGCCTGCGCCGGGGCGGGCGCAGGTGCGGGCGCGGACGTCGGGGCGGGTGCGGCGGCGGGCGCGGGCGGCGGTGTCGGCTTCGACCCGCCGATGTTCAGGCTGATCGTCGGTGCGGGCGCGGGGGCCTCCGTCTCGACGCGCTCGACGGGCTGCAGGGGTGGTTGTGCGGGCTGCTGTGCGGGCTGGGGCACGCGGAAGGCCCTGCCCGGCACGAATTCGAAGGCGCCTGCGTTCAGTTTGCTCATGATCAGTTCGTTAAGGGGAGTGTGTCTAGTGGAGGCGGTATCGGAGAGATCGAGCCGTGCAGCAACGGCGAGAGGCGAAGGGAGGAGGGAGCAAGAGGGGCAGAGCTCAAGCTGTGACTTGTAAACAAATCTGCTTAAGATTTTCGGCTTCAGCCACTGCTCCAGCGTCTTGCGTCCTCCCACCACTACGCTGCAGCGCACGGCGTCAATGCCACTTCTTTGACTCTGGATCTTATCGAGAGAGGCGACAGAAAAGTAGATTTACTGACTTGTGGACTTCTGCAGGAAAAGGGAACGACAGCACTTCCAGCGAAAAACAGCGAATAAAAGGTGCGTTTTATCGTGCTAGATAATACATCTTCTATGTTATGTGCCGTACCAGTGGGAGATTACTTTGTCTTCGTTCCTCAGACATTTTCTATCTTTCTTCCACCCGCGCAAGCTACTCAGACGTTAACATTCATTCATCCCCTCTGTACAACTACCCATATCTAATTCAGTAATAAACCTCTCAATCCTCCCTACGACGATGACCCGCAGGTTTCCACTCCGCCAACCACCCCTTGATATAATCCAAACCCTGCTGCTGCACCTTCGCCACCGTCGCATCCGCAGTCCCGAAGCTAATGATCAAATCCCCCGCATGGAATCCGTCGCTCTCCGTGATAGGCTGGCTCGGGGTGCTCTTCATCGTGTGGTTGTCGGCGGACACCGTCGCGTCGCGCCAGGGGTCGCCTGAAAATTTTTGTCAGGTGATATGTAGATATAGTTGGAGGCAGAAGAGGAAAGACGCACGGAGGCCGTTGGCGTAGAAGAGCCGCTCGGCGTGCGCGCTCCAGCCGCCGTAGGCCTTGTTGGTCTTGCCGACGTTTGGGACGGCGGGAGAGCTGAACGCTTCGGGGAACATCATCTCGCATTGTCTCTATACGTACGTACGTGCATTTTTGATTCGTAAATGGCGGAGAAGTCGGTACGATAAACGTACCTCGTCTCCGCTTGGAAGCACGATCCTCGAGACGAGCGACGGCGTGCCCACCGGGGCTGAATCTTGGAAGAAGCCCACTTCGTTACAGCTGCACTCGGAGAGGTGATCAGGGGATGTCAGAACACTGTGGATTTTTGAGATACTTACACGATCCATTCCCAAGACCGGTTCGCGTCGTCGATGGTGATGTTGGTCCAGAACGACTGGCTCGCGTTGTACGTCCCGAGACAAGTCCTGCGGAGGTCAGTCAGAACAGAACAGAACACTCATCCTGCGCGAATTCACGTGCACTCACTCCGCGTCCTGACCGCCACAGACTGCCACAACCGTGTCAGCACTTCACTGTTGACCATGCTCACAAGCGATACCGTCCGTAGATGCTACTCACGTATATCCAGGTACGTATCCTTGAAGTACGAGCCCCACGCACTGACGGCATGGTCGACGCCCCAGCCGCTCGCGGGCGCATTCACCCCATCCTTGACCTCCAGCGCATCGCAGAACTGCCAGAACAGCGCGCCCGCACCGCTGACCGGCGACAGGCTCTGCCAGTCCCACAGGTTGTTCCTCACTAGCCCAAGTCCCAGCAGTCCATCAGCACGATACCAAGCTTAAGCTCCAATATGCGAGTGGAAGAACTCACAAGCACCAGTAACATCGTCCGGATGCACCACGTCCGCCATGCCGAACTCCGCCTTGAGCGCACCGAACGCGGACGCGTTGCCAGACGCGAACACCGCGTCGAAGTGCGCGACCACGGCCTGGACGTCGGCGGAGCAGTTCTGCGGCATGAACTGCCGGATGGGGTCGAAGTATTCCCAGAAGTCGCTGCCAGCGAAATCGGATCCGGCGTCAGCGGCGCCAGTGCTGCCAGCAGTGCAAGACGAGCGCGACGTACGTGATGCTTTCGACGACGGCGGACGAGGCCCAGCCGGCCCAGAACGTGTCGGGTTTGCTGCACACATCGCGAGTCAGCTTGAACGTCCCACTGGCATTGTGGCGACGGGCGAGCGACGAACGACCACGACTCACTTGACCTTCGTCCACGCCGTCAGAGCGCCCGAATAACTCCCCCCGACCAACACCCACGGCGCCTCTGCGGGCGTCACCTTGTCCGAAAACGGCAGCTGCACGGTGTCCGCAAAATAGACGAGGTCGTCGATCGCCTGCTGGATCGTGTGGAACTGCAGGCTCTTGACGCTCAGGTCCGGATACGGGTTCGACAGGCCGTAGTACCGGTGCTCGAGCACGATGGACGCGCCGGACTGCTGCTGCGCGATGACGCCGGAGATCGTTTCGTTCGTGAGGTAGCCGATGTACTCTGGAGGTGCATCCGGAGCAAGGTGTGAAATTATTCAATAGTGAGTCGGCATGGTGCTGTAGCAGTATAACTCTGCCAGGACCCACCTTCCGCGTTCTCCTCGCCCGGCGTGAACAGCACAATCGGGCCGCCTGCAAAACACCATCAGTCCACCACCCTCACCCCAAGGACCAACAACCACCACTTACCAGCCTCATAAAACTCCCAATCGACCCAGTACCTCTGCGCAAACGTCCCCAGCCGCGGGTTACCATGGTCAATGAGCTGCTCAAAGGTATACACCGTGCCGAGCGGCGGCAGCGCCGCGCCCGTCCTCGAGTGGTGGCGCGCCCCGTCGTCGCGCAGTTGTACCTTCTTCGCGATGGGCGGCGGGGCCATGTTCCCGGTGAGCCGCCCGTCGGACAGCCTGCCGCGCGCGGGGCCCGCGAGCGCGAGCATGAGCACGAGGAGGGGGATGAGCGCGGATAAAAACATCGGGGGGTTACGATGGCCTCGCTCTCGGAGTGCGCAAAGCGAGTGTGTGGTGTGTTTCTGGCGAGCAGATGCACCACAGCACACACCTCGCGCGCGCAGGAGGCTTTATATAGGCGCGCCAACATGAATTAATTAGCTGTCCCTACGTACGAGAGTGCAGATACCCTCGACCGTGTGGCCCCGCTCGCGCTTCGCCGCGGCGGTGCGGCGATAACATGACGTGTCCGCGTCCGCAAGAATAGCGGCGTGCCTCGCGAGCACGGTGCGCGTCGACGCGGCGCCTCGAGGTTCCCAGTGGCGGCGACCCTGATTGGGACAGCTGACCGTGTCATGCTGCGCTTATCGGTGCGTGCTGCACGCGTGTGAATATTGTTCGTGCATCATGCATCATGCTGGGCTCGACGGCGCGCCGGGCTCGTGTGAGCATGGCCGCCGTCGCCTTGCTGAATATCGATATCTGCGAACGAGACGGGGAGATGTGGGTGGATATTTTATGGTTGTGCTGTATAATTTGGTCGCCGGAGCGGCATGTGGTCAGAGATCTGCGGTCTGGTCTGGTCTGACCTCGACGATCTGTGTCACTGTCAAAAAAAAACGACTGATCCATCAGTACCATGATTTGGGCACGAAAACTGCCTGGATCAATTTGCTCCCATGTCACTCGCCGTTCGAGGCATGCTGATTTTCAACTGAGGGTCAAATTCCGTAACATCCAGGCCAATCAGCCACCGCAAATGTCAAGAAACGACATGAAGAAAGGTCCAGGACGTACCAGAGCAGACCCGTCTACGTCTAACAGGACACCGCAGTCCCTGACGCCGACGCCGCACACAACCAAGCCAGGTATCGCACCATTAAATAAACAAATAACAAACAAAAACAAACCAAACGCAAACCGAAATCACCATCACCCTCTCCACCTCCACCTCCCAGCTTGGCACCTAGTCAAAGTCCTCGCGCTTAAAATGGTGGTGCGCCGGCGCCGTCGGCTTCCACTCCGCGAGCCACGTCTTCATGTACGCGAGCGCGGCGGTCTGCACCTTCGCGATCGTCGGGTCGACCTGCGCGGCGGCGGTCTTGAGGTCCGAGCAGTGGAAGCCGTCGCCGACGGCGATCGGCTGGCTCGGCGTGCCGGCGACCGTGTGGTTGTCCGCGGAGACGGTCGCGTCGCGCCAGGGGTCGCCTGCATGACGGTTGCCGGAAGAGGGAATTAGTATGAGCGTGATATGGGGCAGGGGACAAGACAAGGGACAGGACAGTAGACAAGGGGGGAGCAAGGTGGGGAAAGGGACAGGGACGCACGTTGGCCGTTCGCGTAGAAGAGCCGCTGGGACTTGGAGTTCCAGCCGCCGTATGCGCGGTTGGTCTTCGCAACGTTCGGGACGGGCGGCGAGCTGAACGCCTCGGGGAACATCATCACGCATTGTCTCTGTGCAGGCCGTCAATCTGTCAGAACGCGACGTATGGCAGGACCAGTGGCGAAGACTCGCCTCGTCCCCGCTGGGTTGCAGGAGCTGTGATACGAGGGACGGTGTGCCTACGGGCGCGGCGTCTTGGAACCAGCCGACTTCGTTGCAGCTGAACGTACAAAAAATGAGTAAACTCCGTTGGTTTCACAGTAATTGAGCTGAACGTACACAATCCAGTACCACGACCGGTTGGCGTCGTCGACTGCGGTGCTGGTCCACTGGCTTTGACTGGCGTCGTATGTGCCAACACAGGTCCTGATTTACGGGATCAGACATGTATACTCCTCAAGAGCAAAGACAAATTGAAGGATGCACTTACTCGGCGTCCAGGCCGCCGCATACTTCAAGAGAGCATGGAATCAGAACAATAACAATGCTTTCGGGCGAGAAAGGAACTGACACTGCGGCAGATACGTGTTCTTAAAGTACGTGCCCCATGCTGCCAGTGCATGATCGACCCCCCAGCCTGCTGCGGTCGCGCTCTTGCCGTCCTTGACTTCAAGGGCATCGCAGAACTGCCAGAACAGCTGGTTGTAACCCGTCGTGGGCGACAGACTCTGCCAATCCCACAAATTGTTCCTCACTTAAACAAAGATAAGCACCCCGCAACCAGAGTCGAAATAAACAGATACAGAAGAAACGTACGCGCGCCAGTCACGTCGTCCGGATGCACGACATCGGACATGCCGAACTGGTCCTTGAGCGCATCGAACGCGGAGGTGTTGCCCGACGCGTAGACTGCGTCCCAGTGCTGAATCACCGCCTGGACGTCAGCGGAGCAGTTCTTGGGCATGAACTGCCGGATCGGGTCGAAATACTGCCAGAAGTCGCTGCGACGGGGACTGGAGGTGAGTCTGATGTCATGTGCCAGACGCGGACGCGTACGCACGTGATGCTCTCCACGACCGCCGACGACGCGTACCCCGCCCAGAACGTGTCCGGTTTGCTATCCCTACAATCAGCAACAGCGCACAACAGCACGACGATCTGCGTACTTGATTTTCGTCCAAGCCGTCAGAGCACCTGAGAGTTCCCGCAAGAATGTCGGCAAGACGCATCACGCGACGGCGAAAGGCGACCCACCAGAGTAGCTCCCTCCAATCAGAACCCAAGGCGCCTGCCCGGGCGCGACCTTATCGCCGCCCGGCATGGGCAGCTTGACGGTGTTCGCGAAGTACACGAGGTCGTCGATGGCCTGCTGGATCGTGTGGTACTTGAGGCTCGCGACGGTCAGGTCGGGGTACGGGTTCGAGAGGCCGTAGTAGCGGTGCTCGATGACGATGGTCGCGCCGTTCTCCTGCTGCGCGATGCGCCCGTTGATGGTGCTGTTCGTGAGGTAGCCGGTGTAGCCTGATCAGATGTCATTTAGCGTGCAGCAGACGCGCAATGTGGCTGTCGACGAACCGTCGGCGTTGCCCTCGCCGGGGGTCATCAAGACGATAGGCCCACCTACGCGCGGCTATAAGTCCTCAGACGTGGAAGAAGAGGGGCCGAGACGCACCGGGCTCATAGTATTCCCAGGTATGCCAATACCGCTGCTTGAACGTGCCCAAGCCCGGGTTGTTGTGGTCAATGAGCTGGTCGAAGTAGTACGTCGTGTTCAGCGGCGGCAGCGGCGCGCCCGTGCGCGTGTGCTGCTTCGGCTCGTTGACGGGCAGCGCGAAGGGCTTCAGCACCGGCAGCGGCGGCATGTTCGCGTGCAGGCGTCCGTCGGGCAGACGCGCCGCGACGGAGGCGGCGAGGGCCAGCAGCGGCAGCGCGAGCGTCGCGGTGTGCAGCATCGCGGAGACACGGACACGGAGGAGACGAGAGGCGGTCAGAGGCGCTCCCTGCACCACCGCGCGCTATATAGGCGGCTAAGCGAGAAATTGCTCGGCATCAGCGCATCGAGCTCGCTTCGTCGCGTAGGGTCATGAGCAGGGTGCTCCGACCGCGGGGCTTCTGTCGCGCACCGCGTGCTTCGCGGCTGATCATCCTCGGCCTTTGTTCGTCCGCGACGCGCGCTGACCAAGCGGGCCCCGTCATGGTATCTGTGCTGCTTTTAGCGGGGAGGCATGTGGAGGGCTGCGCGGAGCTGCTGGCGGCAGCACATGCGCGGCGCAGATAGAGCGAGCGCGCGCGCGCGGTGGATTTGGGGCTTCCTGGCGGCCCGCGTCGTCAGTTTCGTAGACCCTGTGATTCGGGGACGGTGAGTGGGAGTTAGATGCCGGATGATGCTTGGCTGTGATGAAAAGTTGCGGTTGAGGACGGGGCAGCGTGGTACGTTGTCGCGGTCGGCATCAAGCCCATCTTGGGCAGCATGAACGCGGGACGGTTTCAATTGACCAGATGCAATCGCACGACATATATCTCACGGGTCATGTCATGCTCGCCTCCCTACTTTCAGGCTCCTCAAATGCAGTGGTACGAAGAAATTGAACGACGTGGTCACACAGAACACGACCCTAGCTCGAGAGCGATGCGTTGTACGACAGGATCAAAAAGCGCCGCGGGCTCGGCTGACGATGCTTGCACAAAAGCTCGATGTCATCTACATGTTTAGATCGCGCGGACTGATCGAACTCGGAGAACTAACCACGCAATGAGATGCAACTGAAGCACACCGTATCGCGTCTACGCTTCTCAAGGAACCCGTATATACGGGAATAGCGAGTACAAAGACGGAAGATGAATGGACATTGCGTGCACCACGGAGTGCACCCATCACAAGGCATGCGTACGAGCCAGTCCATGTGTCACGGCTTATTTTACGCGACAGTGGAGGTGGATTTGATCGTGGCTTACTAGGGTCTGGGTGAAGAGTCGCGAAGCGTGTAGTATGCGAATTCGAATACGAGGTGCACTTGCCGAGAGAATGGCGGTGCAGAGGGGGAGGATGAGCAACAGCGACAGCGACAACGCTCGAAGGATGAACGCAAACTTGAGCAGCCGGACGAAGAGCAAGCAACTTGTGGAGAGATCCGTGAGCTTATAACACGATCAAGATAAGCAGAATTGGGAGAGTTGGCAGCTCGCAAAGGCTCAGTCCATTTGTGAAGAAGAAAATATTCCAGTCAGGTATCGTTGTCGTCAAGATTACAACTGCTCCGACTCCGTGCAAGCAGCATGGCGCAGCTGGTATAGCGCGCAGGGCCCATAACCCTGAGGTCCCTGGATCGAAACCAGGTGCTGCTATTGCATAATTTTGAGGCATTTTTATTTCAGCCAGCTGGGTACAGAATGTCTCAAACAAGAAATCATGCAAGTTTCGGCATAGGATACAAGTAGCCATGCAATGAACAACTTGTCATATTAGAGAAAAAAAAAAAGGACAGAAAACATGCAAGTGAAGTACTCTGGAGTCTGGGATCTCGAAACCCCCATCCATAGCCATCTACTCGACGTGCTTCTCCAAAAACGCCTGAATCTCCCGCGCAAACAAGCCCTCATTCGTCTCGAGCGCAAAATGGCCGCTATCCACATACCTCACCTCCAGCACCCTCGCGTCCCGCCTATACGCCTCCGCGCCCGCCTTCACGAAGATCGTATCGTTCTCGCCCCACATCGCGAGCACAGGCACCCCGCTCGTGCGGAGCCACTCGGCGAAGCGCGGGTACAAAGCGACGTTCGTGCGGTAGTCGTAGAACAGCGCGATCTGCACGTCGAGCTGGCCCGCGCGCGCGAGCAGCGCCGCGTCGAGCGTCCACGCGGCGGGGTCGAGCTGCGCGGCCCGCGCGGGGGGCACGCCGTCCGTGTACTGCCACTTGGTCGTCGCGGGCGAGAAGAAGGGCGCGAACGCGGCGCGGCTCGCGGGTGCGCTGATGGCGAAGTGATCATCGGCCCACACCTGCTGCAGGGGCGCCCAGAAGGCCGCGCCGAGCCCTTCGTCGTACATGTTGCCGTTCTGTGAGATTACGGCGGTGATGCGCGCGGGGTGCGCGAGGGCGAAGCGGTAGCCGATGGGGGCCTGTGGGTCGGAGTTATGGTGAGCATGAGTATGAGTACGAGGTGAGTGGGAGTGGGGAGGAGAGGGAAAGGAGGGACTTACGCCGTAGTCGAACGTGTAGATCGCGAACTTCTGCAAGCCGAGCGCGTCGGCGAACCGCTCGAACGTGGTGGCCAGGTTCGCGAAGGTATACTCGTACTTGCGCTCCGCGGGGACCTCCGTGAAGCCGAAGCCGGGGTGGTCGGGCGCGACGACGCGGTACTTGTGCGCGAGCAGCGGGATGAGGTTGCGGAACTGGAACGAGGAGGACGGGAAGCCGTGCAGCAGCACGATCGTCGGCGCGTCTGCGCTCGTTGGTCCCGCGGCGCGGTAGAAGACGTTCACGCCGTCGACTTCGATGAAGTTGTTGGTTGCGGTGATAGGAGACATCGTGTGGAGGTGGTTTAGGCGGGTTGGGTGACTGGTTGGCTGAGGAGTCGCTGTAGCGCTGTGGGAGGGGGATCTGCTGGTCAAAGTCAGGGGATAGCGGGTGCTTTTATACCATTCATCATTAGGGGCAGACAAGCTGAGCCCGATGCTGTTACCGAGGCCATTAGGACCCTGGCAATGCGCGAAACCGCACAGAATACACAAGAGCTGTCGAACATGTCACCTCGAACCTGCGGACACTAATCGAAGCCCGTTTCTTGCGAAGAAGCCGCATCTTCCTTAATAATCAACACCACCATCTTCGCGCACCCAGAGCCAATGGCCGCACGGTGCCCAGGGCGTTCCGCCAATGGCGTCCAGAAACGTGAATGGCTGAGTCAGGGGATCACAGAGAAATGGCACTAGACCCCGGCGGCGATGACTCAGCGAATTGTCACTTGTGGCAAAGGTGCGCGCGCGCGACGAGGAGTGTAGGATGGGATCAGTGATGCGCCGCTGGTCGGTCAGTGTCCGGGTGTCTCGCAGATGGTTTGCAAGCAGGTCTCGTGAGGAAAGAGAGGGACGTGATGTGGGCCTCCTGTTTGCCCACCCGTGCATCGACTCGCTATTATAAGATCCTAGAGATGGTAGAAGTACATAGTGTACATATTTTGTTTCTTCTACGCGGGGGATTTTTATTTTCCCTTTTGGTCTTGCGCGAATGTGGCCGCTACTACGAGGGGGAAGACTAGAGTCGCGTCCGCGTATACCTAGGTGAGAATACATTTCATGAGAACGAGAACTGGAAGACATGGGAGTGGCCGCACTTTGACAGACTCGGACCCAGCACGGATCTTTCCCCAGGAGACCGCCTCGTCCGGCCGTGCGCCAGAATCTGAGCCGTCGAATTCCTGGCCCGTGTTCTACAAGCAGAGTCAGCCCCCTCTTCCCTTCCGTTAGACCACGCGCGACACTCACAATATACACGGAATAGTCCGCCCCGTTGCGCTACGAGGTCTAGCATTTCAGCACGGATGCAGTAGAGATGGAAATAGGCGAGCACGCACAATCAACATCGCGTTCGCGATCTGGTGCTTACACACGCCGCCGCCCAGGATGATCATCCCCGCCTTCTTCGACGTGCGCGCACGCTCGTTGAGCGCGCGGATGTCGCGCACGATGTCGAGGATGAGCCCGGGGTTCTTGAACGAGTGGAAGTAGATCATGTCGCCGATCGACCCGTCCGTCAGCGCGGGGCAGAACACGGGGATGTCGTTCTGCGAGATCGGCCTGAGCAGCATGCGACAAGAAAGCAAGTGGTATTCACTTTGTAGGCCCAGTAATATACAGACTCCTCGTTGTCGATCTCCTTCCCCAGGCGCCGGATGAACGAGCTCGGCGACCACGGCTCGCCCGTCGCGTCCTGCTCCGCGCGCATCGTGTCGAGGATCGGCATGAGCCAGTCCTCGAAGCGGCAGTAGTTGTCGTTCGGCACGATGAGGTTCCCGATGCGGTTCATCCCGCGCTGGCGCAGCGCGGCGCCGTCGAGGTTGAAGTCGGCGAGGTACGTCTTGCCGAGGCATTTGATGAAGTCCTCCTCGATGCCGCCCGCGGTCGTGACGAGGCACGAGACGTGCTTGTGCTTGACGAGGTGCAGGATCACCTCGCGCAGCCCGGAGGAGATGAGGTTCGAGGTGTACCCGAGGAAGACGTTGCATTTCGTCTCTGCGCGGACTTTGGGGTCGAGGTATTCCTCCGCCTCGTCCTCTGCTATGGGCTCGTCCGACAGCCGCCATTTTCTCTAGTCGTGCACCTTTGAGACTTGAGCGTAATATACATGATCGTAAAAGACCCACCATTTTGTTAATGATATTAATGGCCTTGCCCAAGCTGTTCGCCTGGAACCCGATGCGCTCATACGAGCCTAACAGACCTTCGAGCGTGATGGGTTCATCAAAGTTGGGCCCTTCGACGGACACAGCGTCCTCTGGGACCGGGTCTGACGGCTTCAGGACAGCCGCGGATGCGCCGTTTGGCACATTGACGGGATTTTTTGAGCTCGATGCCATCTATTCGCTCGGTCCGGATTGCGAGAGCAGAGATTTGTCAAACAGAAATCACCAAACGCGCCTTGTTCAAACCTGCTAGAATTGATGCAACCAAGCGACCGCACGATGATGGTTGTGCTGTACACGTTGTGCGGCGTGCGGCGTAATTTTTGAGGATTTTGCGAGGAGGAGAGGGAGGGACTGGCAGCGCCACCGGGAGTCTCGAGCAGGAGACTCAGAGCGTCGCGGACGTTGCCGACCGTGAAGCCGGCCGCGAACTGCGTCTCTTGCCACTGACACGCTCCCCTCCCACCGTCTCTCCTCATCATCCCCGACGCCGCGCACGACGTCGACCACATCCGCGCCATTGCGGCCTTCAACGGCGCCCCACCACCCGCCGCCATCCATGGACGCGGCACACGCGGACTCCGACACCCTTGCCCAGTTACCACCGAAACCAACGAACGGCTCGCCGGTGACGGACCTCCCCGACGACACACACGCACACAAACAGGCCGAGTCTCCGCCTGCACAAGCGGAAAATGGACATGCGGGGGACAGCGTAGTTGCGGAGGGCGAGGCTCAGGCAGAACCGCCGGCTGCTGTTGATCATGTCAAAGCTGTACCGACAGATGTTCAGCAGCCCGCAACTGCTTCTCCTTCCACGGGAAGCTCAGAACCTGTGAGTGCTGAAGCGGCTTCAGACGAACAGACACCTGCGGCGCAGGACGGCCCTGCTCAGCTGGTTTCTGAAGAGAAGCCCGCCCAGGACGCCGAGGCGCATGTGCAGGTCATCGAACGCCGCTCGTCGCTACCGCAGGTCCCGGAGACACCTAGCTCGGAGCAGCACCCGCCCACACCCCCGTCCAAAGCCTCGCTCGACCGCACGCTCCCGCCCCGTCGCGACAGCATCAGAAATTCACCCGCACGCGCCTCCCACCAGCCGTCCGACACCTCATCCACCGTCTACACCAATGGCCCGCAGAGCGCGTTCTCGCCTTCGCAGTCTGCGATCTCGCTGGCGGGCCCGACCGTCACATCGCCCACCTCCGCCCACCGGCGCTCGCTGACCATCTCGAAGGGCAACAGCGTCTCTGCGGTGCTCATCACCTCCGCACTCGAGACGATCGCCGCGTCGCGCGAGGCCAAGCGCTCCGCCCCGCTCAAGGAGAGCGTGCACCGCGCGCTGGAGATGATCAAGGCGGGCATGGGCGGCGACCGCCCGCGCGAGATCTTCGAGCCCCTGCGCCTCGCGTGCGAGACGCGCAACGAGAAGCTCATGATCGCGAGCCTCGACTGCATCTCCAAGCTCATCTCGTACTCCTTCTTCGTCGAGCCCGATGCGCCGCCGCCCACCTCGCTCCCCTCGCCCCCACCTTCCCCCGGCGCGAACCGCTCGAGCACGCAGAGCCAGGCGAACCTGCCCCCGCCCTCGCTCGTCGACCTCGTCGTGCACACCATCACGACGTGCCACACCGAGACGACGCCGGACACCGTCTCGCTGCAGGTCGTCAAGGCGCTCCTCTCGCTCGTGCTCTCGCCCACCGTGCTCGTGCACCAGTCCTCGCTGCTCAAGGCCGTGCGCACCGTCTACAACGTCTTCCTCATGAGCAACGACCCCGTCAACCAGACCGTCGCCCAGGGCGGCCTCACGCAGATGGTCCACCACGTCTTCTCGCGCTGCAAGCTCGCGCCCCCCGCGCAGGCCGAGTCCAGCGCGTCGCTGCCGTCCAGGGCGGAGAGCAGCCCGCTCCCGCGCCGTCAGTCGTTCGCGCCGTCGACCCCCGATACGGGCCCCCCGCCGTCGCTGCCGTCGCACGACGAGCTGCCGTCTGCGTCGGCATCGGAGGGCTCGCCCTCCGCGCCGGACTCGGTCGCGGACCCGTCAGAGACGAGCCTCGGCGGCGAGCCGCAGTCCGCGAACGGGCACGCGGTGAACGAGAACGGGGCCGCGCCGAGCAGTGTGGATCACCATCCCGAGTACGTGCGCCCCGCGGCCTCCTGCGCGTATATACCGATTGCTGATTTGCTGATTTGCTGATTTGCGGCGCAGCGACCTGCCCGAGACGCCTGCGCTGCACCCGGACGACGCGCACGACCCCGAGCTGAGCACGCCGCCGCACGCGTACCTGACGACGAACGACCTGTTCCTGAAGGACGCGTTCCTCGTGCTGCGCGCGATGTGCAAGCTGACGATGAAGCCGCTCAACACCGAGAGGTGCGTGCGCCGCTGACTGACCGCCGCATGCCCGAGCTAAACACAGCCTCCCTCTCTTTCCCTTTCCCTTTCCCTCTCCCCCGCCCGCCTACACATGCACGCACATACAGCGAGCGCGACATCAAGTCGCACGGGATGCGCTCGAAGCTGCTCTCGCTGCACATGGTGCTCATCATCCTCAACTCGCACATGGACCTCTTCGTCTCGCCGGCGTCGCTGATCTACTCGAGCACGTCGCACGAGGCGACGCCGTTCATCCAGATGGCGAACCAGTACCTCTGTCTGTGTCTCAGCCGCAACGCGGTCAGCCCCGTGCCGCAGGTGTTTGAGATCAGCGTGGAGATATTCTGGCGCGTGCTGTCCGGGCTGCGGACGAAGCTCAAGGTTCGTCTGCGTTGTCTGCATTGTTATTTTGGGGCGGGTGAGTGGATGGTGGGACTGAATGCGTGTTGATCCTTTTGCAGAAAGAGATCGAGCTCCTCTTCCATGAGATTTTCATCCCGATTTTGGAGATGAAGACGGCGACGCTGAAGCAGAAGGCTGTCATCCTGGGTATGCTGGACCGGCTGTGCCAGGACCCGCAGGCCCTCGTCGAGATCTACCTCAACTACGACTGCGACAGTGGGGCAGCCGACAACATCTACGAGCAGTGCGTAAAGTCTATCCCTTCAACCAAATAATGTCTCATGCAATTCCCTTATATTTCAGTCTCATGAACATCATCACGAAGATCGGCACGACCACCACCTCGCTCTCCGCGCACCCCGCGAAAGAAGACCCGCGCAGCCCCGGGCTCACGCCGACGACCAAGACGCAGCACAACGGCGGGATCCCGCCCGCGCTGAGCACGTCCGCGCTCGCCGTCTCGGGCTCGATCGACACGTCGAACCTCGGGCACTCGGAGCAGCACCTCCGGCGGCAGTGCCTCGAGTGCGTCGTCGCGGTGCTGCGCTCGCTCGTCGCGTGGGGCACGACGTCCGGCAAGAGCGCCGCGGACACGGCCGCGGCGGACGCGCGCGCGAAGGAGGGCGAGGAGCTCCGCGCGGGCAATCTGACGCCCGACGCATCGCAGTCGCTCGACCGCCTGTCTGAGCTCCCGCGCCAGACGACGCCGGACCCGGCGGGCGACGACCCGAATCGGTTCGTGAGTGCGAAGCAGAAGAAGACGACGCTGCTGGAGGGGATCAAGAAGTTTAATTATAAGCCGAAGCGGGTGCGTGTTGTTTCTCTTTTGGTTTGCTTGTAGGGCGTGTTGGTGAGAGTGGGCGTTTGCTGAGTGGGTTTGTGTAGGGGATCCAATTTTTCCTCGAGACGGGCTTGATCCCGAGCAAGGACCCGCAGGAGATCGCGCGGTTCTTGCTGACGACGGACGGCCTGAGCAAGGCGATGATCGGCGAGTATCTCGGCGAAGGGTACGTACCCCTTCACGATGTCGTATCTGCAGTGGAAGCTCAGAGTGAATTGCATGCAGCGATGAGGAGAACATCGCCATCATGCACGCGTTCGTCGACCTCATCGACCTGAAAAACATGCCGTTCGTGCAGGCGCTGCGCGCGTTCCTGCAGACGTTCCGGCTGCCTGGGGAGTCGCAGAAGATCGATCGGTATATGCTCAAGTTCGCCGAGCGGTATATCGAGGGGAATGCGCAAGCGTTCGCCAACGCCGGTACGTCACACTTCTACCTACACCGACCGGGGTAATGTTGACTGACACCTTTGCAGACGCGGCATACGTGCTCTCGTACTCGGTGATCATGCTCAACACGGACGCGCATAACCCGCAAGTCAAGAACCGCATGACCAAGGCCGACTTCATCAAGAACAACCGCGGTATCAACGACGGCTCCGACCTCCCCGAGCAGCTGCTGTCGGACATCTTCGACGATATCTCGAACAACGAGATCCGCATGAAGGACGAGGTCGAGGCGAATATTGGGGCTATTACGCCTGGGCCTGGGTTGGCGGGCGCGATCGCTACCATGGGCCGGGATTTGCAGAGGGAGGCGTATATGCTGCAGTCCAACGGCATGGCGAACAAAACCGAGGTGCGTGCATCTTTCCTGCGAAATTGAGGACATGACTCATTGCGATGGCTGTAGGCGCTGTTCAGGACACTCATGCGGACGCAACGCAAGGGCTCCAAGAGCGGCGACCAGTTCTTCAGCGCGTCGCACTTCGTGCACGTCCGGCCCATGTTCGAAGTCGCATGGATGGCCTTCCTCGCAGGGCTCTCCGCGCCCCTCCAGGAGACCGACGACCTCGAGGTGGTCGACCTGTGCCTCGACGGGTTCAAAAACGCGATCCACATCGTCTGCTTCTTCGAGCTCGAGCTCGAGCGCAACGCGTTCGTGACGACGCTCGCGAAGTTCACGTTCCTGAACAACCTCGGCGAGATGAAGACGAAGAACATGGAGGCGATCAAAGCGCTGCTCGATGTCGCGGTCACGGAGGGTAATAATCTTAAGGGCTCGTGGCAGGACGTGTTGTCGTGCGTCAGTCAGCTGGAGCAGATGCAGCTGATTAGCAGTGGTGTTGATGTCCCGGATGGCCGTAAAGGGTTTGTGGTAGCTTCTGAATTGTCGGAGCGTTTCTGACGTTTCTATAGGAAGGGCCGTAAATTGCCGAACGAGGAGCTCGCGAATGAGAGTCGGTCGACACACATCACTGTCGCTGCGGACATGGTGTTCTCGCTCAGCCATTATCTCTCCGGGGTTAGTTTATGACGCATATTGCCCTCACCTTTTGCTAATTTGTTGGTAGACGGCAATCGTGGACTTCGTGCAAGCGCTGTGCGACGTTTCATGGAAGGAGATCCAGTCCTCTGGTCTATCCCAGCACCCGCGACTATTCAGCTTGCAGAAGCTCGTGGAAATCTCGTACTACAACATGAACCGTATCCGTCTCGAATGGTCACATCTATGGGACATCCTCGGCGAGCACTTCAACCAGGTCTGCTGCCACAGCAACCCGCATGTCGGCTTCTTCGCCCTCGACTCGCTGAGACAGCTGGCCATGCGGTTCTTGGAGAAGGAGGAGTTGCCGCATTTCAGGTTCCAGAAGGACTTCCTGAAGCCGTTCGAGTACACTATGATTCATAATCAGAATCCAGATATTCGTGATATGGTAGGTGGAATTTAGCCGTCGCTAGTGGGTTGATCTGCTCACGCGCGGATACTCAGGTGTTGCAATGTCTGCAACAGATGATCCAGGCCCGGGTGTCGAATCTGCGTTCTGGTTGGCGGACTATGTTCGGTGTGTTCTCTGCGGCGTCCAAGGTTCTCACAGGTGATGCGATTATCCCTCTCGTTACGATGGCGAATACTGATTTCTTCCGATAGAACGAGTCACGAGCTCCGCGTTCGAGATCGTGACAAGGCTCAACAAGGAGTTCTTCCCGGCCATCGTCCGCAACGGCGCATTTGCAGATCTGACCGTCTGCATCACGCATTTCTGCAAAGTGAGCAAGTATCAGAAGATCAGCTTGCTGGCAATTGCCATGCTCCGTGGGATCATCCCCATCATGTTGAATACGCCAGAGTGCGGTTTCAATAACCCTGCACCAGCGGATGGAAGCGGGAGTACGGATGACCCCATGATCAAGTATTGGTTCCCAGTATTGTTTGGGTTCTACGACGTGATCATGAACGGCGAAGATCTGGAGGTGCGACGATTGTGAGTCCTTGTTTGACTGTCCCTCTTTTCTGTGTTCAACTGGTCGTCGTAGAGCGCTCGATTCACTATTCAGCACCCTGAAGAAATACGGGTCTACATTCCCGGTGGAGTTCTGGGACACCGTTACCCAAGAGCTCCTCTTCCCCATCTTTGCGGTGCTGAAGTCCTCGCAAGACCTGTCGAGGTTTAGCACACAAGAGGACATGAGCGTTTGGTTGTCGACAACGATGATCCAGGCCCTCCGCGACTTGATAGATCTTTACACTTTCTACTTCGATATCTTGGAACGCTTCCTGGACGGCCTTCTTGATCTTCTCTGTGTATGCATCTGTCAAGGTGAGTCAACCACCCAATCTATAGCGAGTGATGCTAATCATCTCTTCCAGAAAACGATACCCTCGCTCGCATTGGAACTTCTTGTTTACAACAACTACTCGAGAACAACGTCAAAAAGCTCAGTGCGGCACGGTGGGAGCGCGTAGCCACCACGTTCGTGAAGCTTTTCAGGACAACGACGCCACATCAGCTCTTCGACGAAAGCCTTCGTGTGGAAATCGACGGCTCATCGCCAGAGCCGCAAGAACCAACCGGTCAGATCTATTCCTTCTACGCCCCTTCCGTTGTTGAAGCTTCAACTGTAGACCCAGACGGCCAGACCATCCTGCCCGCGCCCCTCTCGCCGTCCGGCCACGAGAGCCCCAAAAGTAACCCGAAGACAAATCTGAATGACCGCCGGCGGATATTCAAGCAGATCATCGTCAAATGTGTTTTACAGCTTTTGTTGATAGAGACGACGAATGATCTGCTGCGCAACGATGAGGTCTATAGGACCATCCCGCCAGAGCATCTACTGCGCCTCATGGGCGTACTGGACCATAGCTACCAGTTCGCGCGGATGTTCAATGAGGACAAGGAGCTGCGTACGGGTTTGTGGAAAGTCGGTGAGTGTTGGCACGTTGTGCAATACGAGGGCTTCGGCTGAACGCTTTCATAGGCTTCATGAAGCATCTACCCAACCTGCTGAAGCAGGAATCGAGTAGCGCATCGACACTCGTACACATTCTCCTGCGCATGTACTACGACTCGCGGCCAGAACATCAAGCCGCAAGATCTCAGGTCGCCGAGCGACTCATGCCGTACGTTTCGATTCGCTGTCATAAATCATATCGAATGCTAATCAAATTGATCACAGGTTGGGTCTTGGAGTACTTCAAGACTACAACAAATTGCGCGCAGACACGCAGGCCAAAAACATTGCTGCATGGACGCCGGTCGTTGCGGAAATTCTGTCAGGCTTCTGCCGCTTCGACGACAAGGCCGTAAGAGCCCTTCCTCTGTTATTTTTTTCGAACTATACTGATCGTCATCTAGTTCGGACGCTATCTGCCTGCAATTTACCCGCTGGCGAGTGACTTGGTCGGGCGGGACACGTCGCCAGAGATACGGGACGGGCTGCGGGAGTATTTCGTCCGGGTCGGATACGCACAAGGCATCATAGAGCTCTCATGACATGCATCTTTCTCACACATTGTAGCGTTTCATTATAATTCCTTGCACCATATGACTAAATTGGCAGTTCCGGGTTATTGTGGATTCCAAAGCAACTGCGAATGTGAGACTGCGGCAAAGACATCGAAAACAAGGTGAGAAATGGACTGGAATGTAAGGAAATGGGAAATGAGAGAGGCAGGCAAGAAAGGGTGACTGTAGACTACGTAAGTGAGAGCGTGGGTGTTCAGTCGGAGATATATACTCGGACGGGAAAGATTAGAGTTGGTATCCAGGATACCCGCCCGGGAAGCCGCCCCATCCAGTAGGTTGCGCAGTCAGTGGTGATGCTGCGAATGACGACGGTCAGTGTTGTATAGAATCAAAGATAGCTTCAACTTACGATTCGTGCGAAGTGCGTCATATTTATCTGCGAGTGGTGCACGATTAGAATCACAAGCGCTGCAGAATATGCGGAGGGGGTGACTCACTGGGATTCTGCGGAGCAGCGTCGTTGGCGAACGTCCCCGCCTTCATTTGCGCAAAGATATTCGCAGGCGACGTCGTATTCGCCGGCGGCGACGCAGACGGCGGCTGGCCAAACCCAGGGTTGAAGCCCGTAGGATCTATACACAAATCAGGATCAACACGGCCCAACAAAACACAAACCGAGATATACATACTAGTCTGCAACTGCCCAAACGAGTTGCTGGTATTCTGGAACGACGGCAGCGGCGGCACAGGGGGCACACCGCCCCCACCAAAGTTCCCAAACCCGCCCGGCATGCCCGTCGGCTGCGACATGAGCGAGCCCTGCGGCTGGAAGCCCGTCACCTGCGGCTGCAGCGACGGCTGGAACCCGGTGGCCTGCGGGGTGAGGAACTGCTGCTGCGGCTGGAAGCCAGTCGGCTGCGGCTGGAACCCGGTCGGCTGTGGTTGGAAGCCAGTCGGTTGCGGCGGGAAGCCAGTCGGTTGAGGGCCGAGGAATGACGGCTGCTGGGGCTGAGGCTGGAAGCCAGATGACGCCGGCCGCGTAGGCACGAACCCGGTGAAGCCTGTGTTCGTCGGTACGAGCGGCTGCAGGAGCGCCTGGTTCGCGGGAACGGGGGCATACGGGCCACGGGGCCCATTGGTATTGTTCGCAGGTGACGGCGGCGGGAGCACGCCGGTCTGCTGCGCGGAGAGGTGCTGGCCGATGGGCACGGGCGAGGAGCCCATGCCGAGGCCCGAGTTGTAGCTTGCGGGCGGCGGCGAGGTGATGGCGGGCGAGCGGGAGGGGATGCTGGCGGGCGGGCTCTGCACGCGCAGCTGGCTCAGGCGTGCGAGCTGGTTGAAGATGTCGGATTCGGTGGTCTTGGCTAGACCGGTGGGTTGCGCTTGGAGGGGTGCGGCGGGAGCCTGAGGAGCAAGTGCTGTCGGCGCGGGTGCAGGTGCGGGTGCTGGGGGCGGTGCCGGAGCTGGAGGCGCAGATGGCGCACGGGGTTCGAGCACGGGCGGCGTTGGCGCAGAGGGAACAGGCTTCGTCGAGCTAGGGCGTGGTGTCCACGCATCGTCGTCAAAGCCGCTGACGACAGGTGCGGCAGAGCCCGTGCGTGACGGCACTTGGACAGGAGACGTCGTCGTGCCAGGGCTCTGACTCTGACTTTGCGGCGTGACGGCGCGTTGGATCTGATCCGACGCACTGGAAATGGCGTTCAGGTCGACCGAGGCTGGCGGGAGCGACTTGCTGGGCTGCGGGCGGCCACGACGAGCAGTCTTGAGCGCACCACCTGGGCCCGCGAACAAGCTCGGCGCCTTCTTCGCAGGCTCGCCCGACAGCAGGTCCGCCTCGGCCTCCTTCTGCTCCGGCGGCGGCGACGGCTTGCCCTTATTCTTCGCGCCAGGGAAACGCTTCTCGATCTCCTTGTTCACGCGGATGATGTCGCCCTCGCGCAGGCCGAGCGAGCGCATCGTGCCCTCCGTGATATCGGGCAGCAGCGACTCGTCGATCTTGTCGCGCTCGAACGACGACGCGTAGCGCGTGCAGTCGTCCAGGTCGCAGCCCGCCGTGAGGAAGAAGTCGAACCAGTCGATCGTAGGCACCTTCTTGCGCGCCGCCGCGGCCTCGCGCGCGCGCGTCTCCGCGGACTTGGTCTGCTGGCGCACCGCGAGCGGCACGTCGTCGTCGTCGTCCTTCGCGGGCACGGGCCGCGCCGCCGAACGCCGCGCCTGCGTCTCCTTCTCGATGTAGCGCATGTCCTCGACGGACATCTTCTCCGAGGGCACCTCGATGACGACGCCGTTCACCTTGTGCAGCCGGATCTTGCCGTCCTTGTACGCGAGCAGCGCGGCGTCGACACGGAACTGCCCCGAGCGGTCGTGCCAGGTGCGCACCTTGTCGGCGGGCGGCGGGCCTCTGCGCTCGGAGGAGCCGCGTCCGGAGCTGGAGCCGCTGCGACACATTGAGTGGTATGCTAGAGTAAAAGAAAGGGGAGACGCACTTCTGCTTGGCCTGCTCGCGCTTCTCGCGGTCCCTGCGCTCCTTCTTCTCGCGCGCCTCCCGCTCCGCCTTCTCCTCGCGCTCCGCCCGCTCGCGTTCACGTTCCCTCTCCTTCTCGCGCGCTCTGCGTTTCGCCTCGGCCTCGGCAGCCATCGCACGGTCCGCCGCCGCCTTCTTGCGCGCCCGCTCTCGCTCTTCCCGCTCACGTTCCTCAGCTTCGCGCGCAGCGGTGTCGTCCTCCTCTGGCGCTTCCGGCTCGGGCTCCTCGGTGAGAGGAGCACCCACGAGGGCAGGAGGCACAGAGCTACGACCTGCGGGCTACACCACCAACCGTCAATCGCAGATAAACTCGAGACACAAACACGACGTACCTCGACATAGCTAGCGGGCACCACGCCCTCCCGTCCCTGCGCATTCCGGCACTTCCACCACTCGCCCTCGGCATCGCGCTCGACGATCCACACGCGCTCCTCCTCGGCAACACTCAGTTCGTCCGCGCCCTGCGCCTCGAACTCGTACAGCGCGACCGCCTCCTCCATCCCGCCCGCGACGTCCTCCACGCCCGCCGCGTCGTCCGCGACGCGGTCCGCCGCGCCCTCGCCGTGGTGCAGCAGCGCGCCCTCGTGCTCGCCGTCCGCGTGCAGCCCGAGGCCCTGCGGTTCGTCGCCCGCGTCGGGCTCGTCGTCCGGCGACGGCTCGCGCGGCGGGATGATCGCCGGCCCGGACTCGGAGAAGTGCACGTTCACGCCCTTCTTCGCCGGGCTGCGCGCGAGCGCGTCGCCGTTCGTGTGTGCGGGCGCGGGCGCGGGCGTAGAGGTGAAAGTGTCCGCCTGCGAGAGCGCGCGCGAGGACTCGAGCTTGGCGAGGATCGCGTCGGCCGTGTCGCGCGAGCCCGCGTTGAAGTGCAGCTCGACGGGCTCCGCGGGCGCGGGCGGCGCGAGCGTGAGGAAGAGGTGCTTCGACTTGTCGATGCGCAGCGCGGTGATGCTCGTCGTCTGCCATTTCTGAACGGGCGTCTGTGGGAGAGGAGGGGGGCGCATAGGTACACTGCGTAAGAGCGGCGGGAGGGGGGAGGGTGCGCACCTTGTCGGCCTCGCTCGCGAAGAAGACGGCGCCGTTGCCGACGCCGAGCGTGCCTTTCTTCTTCTTGCCCTTCTTGTCGACCTCGGAGATGCCCCAGGTCTGGATGGGATCCTGCGCACTGATTGAGGATGACTTGCTGTGTGATGCCGCCACAAGCTCGGTGGGGTCGGTGTAAGGAGCGGCGGGACGTGGTGGCTGGACGGGGCAACAAGTGTGTGAGTGCAACCTGCTATGACGAAGGGGAAGATAGAAAAGAGAGGAGAGTGACCGGCGGCAGGAATGTTCGCAGCGACGGAGTCTTCGAGAAAGACGGATATGGCATCTTTCACAAAGTCTTGTCGTTGGAGTATCCTAGCCCCATACCCGCATGCCCTGCGCTAGATAGTGATCATAGTGAAGAGTGTGCATGATAGAACAGTTGGACACGCGTCTGAACAGCATCGCAACCAACCACACCAAGCTCCTCTGGCTTGCAAATGCGAATGGGATGATGGCGACGAGAGTCGTAAAACGACAGGAACATGACGTACCGAGTCAGGTACGACGATCTGCGGTGCAGCGGCGGCAGCAGGAGCAGAGGATGTCGAATCCTCGGTCGTCTGCGGACTGTTTCGTCAGAATAAAATGTACCTTGCAAATTCAAAGACACGCACCTCTTCCACATAGTTTGCCGGAACGTATCCCGCCCGAGGCCCTTCATGGTGGTCCTCCTTCTCATGGTATTGCACCAACAGCCACTCCTCCTCTCCCGGCACGGCAAACGCAAGTAAAATCTGATCCTCCTGGATGCGCAGCTCGCCTGCAGAGGCCGGCTCGTAATCGTAGAGTGCCTTGACATAGGACGAGTGGGGTGCCTGTTCGACGTACGCCGCAGGGACGAGACCCGCGACCGTCTCTTCGTCCGGGTTCTCGCCCTTCGGCTTCACCTTCCACCATCTACTTTCCCGTCAGCTCAGAAATAGCCACAGAAGCTCCGTACGTACTCGTCGTCGGTGCGCTCGAGGAGAAAGAGCAGCTGGTTCTCCTTGATTGCGATCTCGTCGTCCGACTGTGGCTCGTAGTCGTACGCGGCCTGGAGCACAGCGAGGTATGGTTCGCTGTCGTCCGCAGCCATAGCGTGGATATTGGTAGATATATGATGGAAAGAAAGAGAGTGCTTGGACGCTGTGGGCGACGACGGTGACGAGGTTCAGGCCGGCAGACACGAATCAGGAGCCTTTCGGACTTTGCCGGGCCGGGACCTTACTTCGTAATTACCGTAAATTGTCTTCATCATGAACGACATCCTCTTGCTGACGCTCTCGTTGGTCGCAAAAATGCTGGAGTGCCTTGTCATCGCGCTCAACAGATTTTCAAAAGAAAACATTCCAGTGCCTTTGTTATATTCGGACTTCCTGGATTATTCTGCGTGCATTTGCAGCGTGCAAGCAGGGTACAGGGCTGATCGGCTTGGAATAGTCCAGCAATCCCTTCCGTGATTCGCAACTCGAGGTAACGCTGCAGTACATAATCCACCTCACCTATGGGACCGAAGATGCCCTAAAGGATTCGCATCCGACTGCAGCAAGAAAGCCTGACGCGAGTCATTCGCTCAGGGACCGTACGCGTATGATTATTCTGCGTTCGACTTTGCCTTCTTGACGCTCCCGCATGTGCCATACGAGCGGAAGGGACATATCGGCAATCTTTTCCGGTTGCTTGTGGGGACGGTGCGTTTATGTGGATTCATTCTGGCTCTCATTTCCTTTGCCTTTGCTGTGTTGGCCATTTGCGTCTGGGGGGACTACGCGTGTTGTTCGGTTGGCTCTTGCAGAACGCGAATGTGATTTAGACTCGGACGTGCTCGTGCTGTGACCGAAACGAAACGTGCGGACCCTCCCCCATGTCGTGTATAATTCAATTCCTCAAAGAACTTCCTTCTTCAGCGTCTTCGAAAACTTATCCACCGCCTTTCTCATGTCCGCAAACTGCCCACCCGCAACCGAACCTCAACTCGCCGTCAACACAGAAACGAGCAGATCGTGAATCTTCTGCGAAAAACGGCATACAGAAACAAGGTACGAGACCCACTACCACAGGGGTAGCGGGAAATTTACATCGCTGTATGTATCGTATACAGGCAGTACGCCAAACAAGGTGAATGTATGGTAAGCGCTGCCTACCACCGCGACACATGATACGACGAACGGCTGCGAATTCATTGCGGAGAAAATACTCGCGTTCGTCGAAAGGAAAGTTTCCCGTACTCGGGATCGCGCACACCGTACCGGTAGGATGTACCGAGATAAGTAGTCATCTGCAACAAACATTCAGTAAGGAACAGATTACCCAAAAGAAGGAGCGCCTACCTCGACACTTATGAGCCAATCGCCACCGCGCAGAATCTCGTGGTATCTGAGTCTTTACGTCGGGATTACAACCTGGCGATATGGCAGACTGGTCATGACGGGCTTCGCGAAGACTCGGGGTCTCCTGAGTATCGTAGGCTCGGTGACGAGCTCCCAGCCCTTCGATGCCTCGACGTTGAAGTCCGCGATACGGCTGATCTTCAAGCGCTCGGGCAGAAATTCCGCGAGAACGCTGCTGCACGAAAATCTGGTTATGCAGTCACTTGTCAGACACTGTGCTTATGGATTGGATTGAAGCCCGAGAATCGTTACCTGCGTGGGTTGTGAGGCCCTCGACCGTGTTCATAGAGCCGCGTGTTGGGGGGTCCCCACTCCTCCCATGCAAGACTCCGTGTTTCCCCAGAACGAGGGCAGCTGTTCAACAGGGACAGGAAAGTCTTTTGTTGGACGACAAGACGGACCAAAAGTCCATCGACAGAGTATCCATCGACGGGGGACTTTACTTCGAGATCAAATACGTGAATACGAGAGCTCTCCGAGACCAAGAATGGGCGGTTTGGGGATGCCATGGTGGTAAAAGGGCCAGAATGAGCGGTGAAGTCGAAGTAGAAGGAACGACCTCCCGGAAATGGGCTCTCCGCGACGGACGGAAGGTACATGATCAGTGCCGGCGAGGCCAGGCTGTAGCTCGAGGGGTGACTGCCAAGATGGTATAGTCTGATTGAGATTTCTTCAATACACTCTTTTTCATCCTCGAATGGTCCCCGACGTACTACGACGGTGACGAGGAAGGCAGTCTGGGAGATGAAATTGAAGTCGCGGATTGTCAAGGAAGCCGGATTGTCGATCACCTTTACAGCATGTCAGGAAGAGTCGACGGAGTAGAACGTTTCATGGCTTACCGCAAGGAGTGCACCGGACTTCCAATTCCAGATAAGGACAGTGGAGGCGACTGCATCCTCTCTTCTGAAATACAAGCCTACATTATCATCCGTAAGTCGGATGCGGATCGCCCACATGTCTAGAGGAAGCTGGTAGGTGTCAGACAAGGAGGCTCGGATGACCGGATCCCGGCAATCCGGATGCGCATCCTTGGCAAACGAACCAAGTGTTCGAAGGTGAAGCGAAAGATAGAGGGTCTCCTCGGACATTTGACCCGCGTTCGACGTCAGGAGGACGACCAGATCGAGAACCGGATCGACGACAAATCCTATAACTGGGCCAACATCAAAATTGTCGATGACGATCAGACGCTCGGGTTGGCCATTTGTCGCAGGGAAGGTCACTTGGATCGACTCAATAGATTCTACTTCATCATCTGAAGGTATGGCTCTGGTTAATGCTCTGTGTTGATAGTCAAAGATTGCCCAAATTTCAGGCAGGATGACTCGAGACTGGCCCTGGCTGAGAGTGTGTCGCATCTCCCTTCTCTCCAAGAGAAGTTGCAAGCGGTCGGAAGCGCTCAGATCACTGGGCGGCCCATCGGACATCCCATCGACAGCGAGTTCGACGATATACTGAAGTTCGACAGTATGCTTCACCAATGTGTTGAGATGCCTGCAGACCTTTCCAGATGTCAGTTGGGACTCGTCACTCCGGCACAGCAACTGTCAGTGAAGTACTGACCTCCGAGCAATGAAGTAAGTCTCGAAAATCAAGAAGGACTAGGATTGAGAGCAAAAGTTCGAAGGGTAAGATAGAAAGACCACTTGGGTTGAACTCAGAAAGAGTGATTGTGTCCATCCGACCGTCGACTCTGAGAGATAGTAACGAGCTGTTCACTCTCTGGACGCTGGTTACGACCGTTTCTACCGTGATGCGTGACGTGTGATGCGAGGAGCGTCGCTGACAGTGACGGTGACAGCCCCGGCGCCTCGGGTTACTTGACGTTGTATTTGCCCACTCGCATCAGGCCTATAGCACAATACTGATATATTGAACCGTAACGTTCACCACACGAAGATATTGACAAGGCCAAAGATCCCTCGCATAATCGCGTCCAACGAGCGACTAGTGCTCTCGGTCGCCACTGCTGCGGTCGCTTCGAATCAAGTTGGAGACCGAAGTCGTCAGGACCAACAACATCGGTGCTGTTCAATACCACGAACACAATGCACACTTCCCCATGCCTTATTTTTTGTGCCTTACGCTGCATCGTACTCCTCGTCGATCAATGCATCGCAAATATTCATACGAGAAGAAGGTCCCTGACAGCCTCATATTCCGAGTTACTGTAGTATCCAGCCAAAGATCGAGTAGTCCTACATAATTTACATATAGCACCGATATACATAATACATCTATATCCCAGCTCCCGCGCGAGCCGCACAACTCACCAACTCAACATCTATAACTCCTCAAAGAACTTCTTCAGCGTCTTCGAAAAGATGTCCACCGCCTTCCTCATGTCCGCAAACTACCGCTCCACGCATCAACTCGCCGTTGAAAAATAAGAAAGAAACGACGCAAGACGCACCTCGGCATTGCTGAAGCTCATGCGCAGATGGCCCTCGACGTTCGGGTCCGCAGGGATGCGCTCCTCGTCCTTGTCCGCGGCGAAGTACCACCCGGGCGCCATGAGCACGCCCGCCTCCGCAAGTTTGATCCAGAGCTTCATCTCGAGGGTGTCGTCGCCGACTGGCTTGTTCGCGGCCGCACCGGCAGTGTGCTCCCCGAAGTGCACCTTCACCTATAAATGTCAATGTTAGTCTCAGCACAGAACGAGATTGACCCGCAAAAGGTCCGACAGAAAAGCACTACGCACCCACACGAACATCCCCGACGACGGCGGCACAAAGCTAAACAGCGGGTCCCTCTCCCCTGTCTTCTCACCCGCACCCGCGCCCCACATCCCGCCCTGGTGCTTCGCATACGCGGTATACACCGTCATCCCGGCCCACGCGCCCATCTCGCGCGTGCCGACCGCGCGCTGGAGGTCGAACGCGCCGGCGAGGAGGTCGACGAAGAGGTCGCGCCGCGCCTTGTACTGCATGCGCAGGCCGCGCAGCCAGCGGATGTAGCCTGCGTAGGTCCACGTTTGGAGGAGCTTCATCACGAGGGACTGCGTGGGCGGGGTGGGGAGAGTTGGGGTTGGGTTAGTGTGGGGTGTTAGAGGGGGAGGAGGGAGGGCGCGCACCTGGCCGAGCCCGCAGGGCGACTGCGTCGTCGTCTCGCCGTGCCGCTCGAGGCGCTCGATGAACATCGGGTTCGCGGTGAACCACCCGAGGCGCACGCCGGGCGCAATCGTCTAGGTTCCACGCACACCGTGGAGTAGCATCAGCAAGTATACCATCAGCCCGGCAAACAAATACAGATCAACGAAAGTCCCAAACCTTGGAGAACGTGTCAAGACGGATGACCCGGCCTTGGTAATCAATCCTACGTGAGCCACGTCGGTTAATTTTATGGAGTTAGCGCGGAGAGGGGGGGACGAAGCGTACTTGAGGAAGCTCGGCGCGAGGCTGTTGATGAACTGCTTCACCTCGTCGCCCGCGGGGAGACTGGGCTCGGCGGTGCGCTCGGATTTGGGGACGTATGGGCCGACTTGGAGGAAGTAGTATGGGTCGTCCTCGACGATTATCACGTCTGGTGGGGTGTAAGTAAGGAGCGCTGCGAAGAGAAAGGGTGGGGATTGGTACCATATTCGACGCAGACGTCGTAGATCTCCCTCTTGCGCTGGATGCCCATAGTCTTTGGTATCCCAAGCCATCAGCGCATTCCCATCAAGAAACAAGACACATCTACGCACCGCGCCGCTGGGATTCTGCCCCACAGGCACCGTATACATCACATGCGGGCTTTGCACTCATCAGCCTCCTCAAACAACCTCATACACAAACTGAACGCAGGACCCACCGCTTGCCCTTGCTCTCATCCCACTGCGCGAGCAGCGCACGCAGACTATCCGCGCGCATGCCCTCGCCGTCCATCAGCACCGGCATCACGCCCACGCCGTACGGCTGCACGCTCGCCACCGCGGACGGGTACGTCCACTCCTCCGTAATCACCGTGTCGCCGGGGTTGCACAGCGTCCCGACCACCCGCGACCACCTGCCCCCCACGCACACGCCCACTCAGCTATAATTAGCCCTCAGCACACACGGACGCAAAGACGCACCCGTCAGTATTGCCCGTGTGCACGAGCGTCGCGCAGTCGCTGAACGCGGGGCGGTACACCGCGGCGCTGAACTCGTTGATGAACGCCTGCAGCGGCGCGAGCCCCGTCGCGGGGCCGTACTGCAGCGCGGTCGCGAGGTTGAGCCCGTCGTCGCCCGCGGCGGGCGCCTTGGGGATCGCGATGCGCGTCGTGCTCTCGCCCTTGTCGCTCGTGCCGAAGAGGCGCCAGAGCCACGCGAGGGCGCCCGTGCGAGAATCGGCGTCGGGGGCGGAGAGCGGGAAGGAGTCGGAGACGAGCGCGTCGGCGGAGACGCTGGCGAAGGGGAAGTACGCGGGGCTCGGCATGCCTGCGCGGCTGGCTTGGTACGGGGAGGGTGAGGGGGATAAGGGGAGGGGGGGACTGACCTCCTGCGAGCGGGATTGCGTTTCCCGTGAAGTACTTCTGCAGGCCTTTGAGCGGGGAGAGCTGGCGCGCGCGCGAGACGTCGGAGAGGTGGTGCGAGAGGTCGATAGCCTTGCTGCGTTTCTCGGGCGTCATCTTTGCTTCTTAGGTCGAATGATAGATTCTGTTCTGGATAGTGACAGCGACAGCGAAGGCAGGAAAACAAAGACAAAGAAGACAAGGAAGACAGGAGCAAGAGCAAGAGCAAGACGCAGAGGTTATCAGCACCTGCGTGCGTGCGCGCACGCCCGGCCACTGATAAGGCCCGGCCAACAATATCTCGGTTTTCCCATTAGCAAGCCGTGGGCAGCGCGTCCGAGTCTCCGAGTCCGAGTTTGAACGCAGGGCATGCGCCCTGATATGACTAACCTGCGCGTGTCATGGCTGCTCACGATAGGCCCTTGCCCACGACGGGCTGCCGCCGGCGTGCACACGATAAGCGGCGAATGCCAGCTGAGCTGCAATAGCGGAGGTATATTCGCATGCGGCACCGAGCTCGGACTCGGGATACAACGTCGACGCCGTATGCGTATGTGGCGCCGTGCGCAGCTGCTTTTGATACTACAGTCGACCTCCCTGTAAGTCAGAAGGTTAGTGAGAGAGCTTTGACGACGACGACAAGACTCGGATGATCCGCCGTGACGCGGATTTCTGGGCGACGCGGCGTTCAGCCACACACGAGAATTCGTTCCGAAACCATCCCTGCAAAGCGAACATTCAGTGCACCGACGTACCTGCAGGGGCCCAGCAAGAGAGGGATGGAAGCAGGCTTGGTTCGAGTCTTGTTAGATTCTTTTATGTATCGGGTCGAATAACGCGGATCGCGCAATTGTCACCTTGCATGATGCGTGAAACGTGATCGACGGTCGAAATGGAAGTTCCTTCGTCAGAAGTTGCACCTGGTATGTGCTATAGTACTATGCTTTTTCAAATGATCATGACTAGCTGGCAAGGTCGCTCGTAGCAATGACTGTAGGTATATTGTGATTCACGGAAGTCGACTATTCAGTTGCGCCCATCTCGGCCGCTCAAACAGCACGCGCGGTTACAAGAAGCGTCCCATGAGATATCCTCAGATGGACAACTTCCTCCAGAGAAGTTCAACGTATGAGGAATCTCGACTGCATCGTGGCACATCGAGGTGTATCCAACACCACGCCCACCCGAGCCTATAGTCTAAAATGCTAATCCACCACTCACCTTCGCAGCCGGGCAAACGAACAGATAAGAAACATAACGGCAGCGAGCATAGCGCTGGCATCGCCATCACATTGCGCATAACGTGTCTCATGTATTCAGAGTCGCAGAAGCATAGGGACATAGTGCCGAACCGCGGCAACTCAAGGACACCATCTGCCGCATCAATTCCGGGGGGAATACGTCAACGGGGCGGCACACGAGAACAGGGCGCGCAGAGCCCCGACGCAGAGCCCGAAACGACAATTAACGTTAAACGAATGGAGATCCGCCGCCCGCTGCTGTTCCATTTCATTTAGCGCGCCGGCTGGCTGGAGGGAGGCAGCACTGGTCACCAACCTTAATATTATGATGCACGCTGGAGCTTGTGCATATGGCGGCCGTACGCGTTCTGTGCGCGCCGCGGCTCCTCTACCACGCGTATCGCCAATCTTTGACCGCTCGCTACGTCGCTTATTGCTAGGATGCTCGAGGGTTTCCTAGAAGGACACGTCCTGGCGAGCGAACGAAGCCGGGCCGTCAGATCTGCAGCGCTGCGAAATCGAAGGGGCTGCGTTACCAAGTGTGAAGTCCCCGAGCACCCCAACAAGAAGCGCGATGACACCAGTGCGCAAAGCATGGCGATCCGCTGGTAGACACGCCGAGCCCGACAACGAGGACACAGAGCACCTACCGCGTCACCTGCAGCGCGACGGACCGGTCAGCAGCGACTCCGCGGCGGCAGGAGGACAGGACGGCGTGGGCACTCACGGCTCGACGAGAGGGGCGGGGAAGCGGCCGGGGGCAGCCACTGGTCCTCGCGAACGCGTCCTTTTATGCAGAGCCGCTTTTTCGAGAAAATGATCGGAGTGCTGCCTGTGATTGCATGCAGGCCCTGGGCTGGGGGTTAATCAAGCGTTATGCCGTGTCCGGAATCAAGAATCGAGAATCAAGAATCAAGATCGGTCCTTGCAGAAGAACGGAGCGCCATCGTGCAGAAGCTCGCAATTTAGGATAGATCTCAGAAGATAGGGCACGGCGAGGCCAGGGCGTGATTGCGGGCACGATGAGGGGCAGAAGCGCAGGCAGGGCAGCGTTCGGTCTCCGGAAGGAACGTACGGACGTCCCGGCGGCGAATGAAAAGGCGGGGAAATAAGGGAGATATTCGGGAATGCAGTTTATAATCAAAGCAGAAATTGAATAAAATGAAAGCGTCGGCGGGTGGTGGCGGGCCGAGAAAGGCTAGTTCAGGGCCGGCCTGCGCCGTGTGATGGGACGAGGAAAGCCACAGCGGATCGGATCCCTTATCCAAAACCATCATCACCTTACTCACTTACTGTTCCGTCTTTCGCTCGTTGGCGGGAGGGATTTGCAGAGGACTGGGTTAGCAGCAGGCCGAGGGTCGAGAGGTGCGCTACCTGCCCACCCATCCGTGCCGTCGCTCACCCACCCACCCCGTCGTCAGGTTTTCGAAGTGAAAGTGAACGTGAACGCTGATTGTATTTAAATAAAATGGCGTATCAGTTTTCTAGGAAGGGCTGCTTCAAGTGTGGTAACCGTGCGTGTCTGCCCTCCATTTTGCTTTATACTGCCCGCCTGAGCACCCTCGCAGTTGGCCACATCGCCGAGAACTGCTCGTCCGAGCAGCGTCTCTGCTACAACTGCCGCCAGCCCGGCCACGAGTCGTCGGCGTGCCCGTCGCCCCGCACCGTCTCCACCAAGCAGTGCTACTCGTGCGGCGGGGTCGGCCACATCCAGGCCGAGTGCCCCAGCCTGCGCGTGCAGGGCGGCAACCAGAAATGCTACGTGCGTCCCGTCCCTCCCTCCCTGCATTCTGATCCTTGCAAGCTGACATACCGCATATCCTGCTCCGCGCCGACAGAACTGCGGCCGCTTCGGGCACATCGCCCGCGTCTGCCCCAACGGCACGGGCTTCGGAGGCGGCGCAGGCTTTGCCTCGCGCGCGCCGCCCCCGGGGCGCGGCCTGAACACGTCGACGCTCCCACCCGTGAAGTGCTACCGCTGCGGCGGCCCCAATCACATGGCGAGGTAGCTCTCCATCATTCTCTGCCCGCGACGGCCGGTGCCTGATGCTGCGATTGGCTCCAGGGACTGTCTTGCTGCCCCCGGCATCGCTGACGTCGGGCTCAACGGCATGCCGCCTGCCAACCTGAACAAGAACAAGACCTGCTACAAGTGCCAGCAGGAAGGACACGTGCGTCTGCTCCCCCTCCCTGCTTGTTCGCTCCCCGCTGACGCAGCCGCCTGTGACGCAGATCGCGAGAGACTGCCCGGAGAACGCTGACTATGCCGCCTGAGCGCGCGCGTGTGCAGGACTGGTACTGGTGCCGTCGCCTGTATGCTGCGCGCGCCGCGGGGAGATGTTATGACTTTATGTTTCGATCGCTCGAGAAGATAGTGGCCGCTGTATCAACACCGTTTCGCGCTTTCGCTTTCGATGCTACTATATGCCCGTCGAGCCCCCGTTCACCGTCTGCCGTCTGCGTCTTCGTCGGCCAGCAACAGCCCGTTCTCACCGCACGTATGTCCTGATCCGCGCCTGCAGCACCAGAACAAACAGGAAACGCAGAAGGGCAGGGCAGGGCAGGGGCGCCAGCCGTCGTGCGACGGTGTCCGCCGCAGCTCGTCATGCGTCATGGCGGACTTTGATCCTGTGTCTGCGTGCGGAGTCTGCGAAGCCTGCAGCTGGCGCCCGCCGTGGGTTCTCAGCACTCCGTGCTCAGTGCTCATTAGCACCGGAAGCCCTGTCCGACAGCATATTGCCTTGCCCTGCGGATCACTCGCACAACACGCACCGAGCCAGTCGCAGTCGCAGTCGCAGGCCTGAGACCTGAGTACGAGTGCTTCGTGCAGGGCCTGGGCTGCGCGTCTCCCGTTCGAAACCCCGATGCGCCGTTGGAGCGCTTTGGGGGACGGCGCTCTCACGTCTGTCCGTGATGGCATTGGCTGGGACGAAGCTCCCATCTTCGTCCGTCGGAGGTGCGCTCTTTGAAGTCGCATATGAAGACCGGTGCCGAGTGCGAGCTGTAGTGCTAGTGCTCCCGGGTCCGGTCGGTGCTTGTGTGGGCATCGGAAGAACGGCTGTGGCTTCGCGCTCTGGCCTGAGCCCGTTCGATGCGTAGGGTGCGGTGCGACGTGGACGTGGACGTGGACGTGCGCAACTGCACTGGTGCCGGGCTGAGTTCGTGTTGGTGTTCGACGCATACGGACGCCTTCTTCGCATCTCGGGCGTGTTCGCTCACGTCACATTGGCAACCCTCATACGTACGCACACGCGCACTGGAACGGTCACCAATAGGGTTTTGATAGAGTCGATGGAGCACTTTGTTTGACATACTGAGATGCATGGCATGCGAAGATGCCGAAGAACTCAGAACCGGGACGGATTCGTGCACGAAAACTCCGCCAATCGCAATGGCAGTGAGTAGTAAGTACTAGGCGTGATGCATCAAGTTCGCCAGCTCTTCGCGTCGGCTCCACTGGAATGAAAGTGTATATGGCGTATGGAACGAAGAGATCTCCGGCATCCAAAACTGAAAGCAGCTGCCATGTACTCTACATGTAGTCACCTTACGAGGCACGGTGCATGGCACGTAAAGACGTCCGAGTCGAACCAGGATGCGCGCCGCACGTGACCTGTCTGTAAATCGCGCCAAGGCCACGGTGGTGTTGAGGCCCAGTGCAACGTCCGAGCTCGAGTCATACACCGCAACTTCACAAACGCTAACGCACCCTCGAAATCGCTAGCCATCTCTGGCGTTGGAAAGGCCGGTATCGGCCAGATGAACGCGTTCATTAACGTGCACGCGTCAAGGTCGTTGTGGCGCCTGCGCGATTCAGAAGAGGGTCGGAGTCGAATTGAAGCTGGAGGCTGCGGCTGCGGACGTCGACACGATGCGCCCCTAAAACATGGACCTACGGAAGGTGAGGCGTTTGTACGGGATAGATTGGTTGCTGACGTGCGTCCGGTACTCTAGAGTTGCGGAGGAGGGCTTCGCATGCATGCATACGTCGGCCAGCCTGCTTGTCGCCGCTACGGTTGGCGGAGTTCCTAGAACTTGCGGGCATCGGGCTCTGATCAGTCGCACCTGTTCTCGCCATGACGTCCAGGGTTGAGTGAGTGGTGATACTTGTTCATAGGTTCGACGAGCTTGGATGTTTGGATCCCGTCGGCGGGCGAGCGGGGAGCAAATTACCTGCATTCTTCCGGTCGGAAATAAAGGGTTGGCTTCCATGGCTAGCTAGAAGAGCAGAAACGTTGCACCCACCCGACCACCAAAATGATGCACGAATATGAGGCAGGGGGAATATTCGGACAGCAAAGGTGCGCACCCGGAATTTTTCGAACCGCTTCATACCCTTTACCCACAGCCCACTGATGCCTCCGTTTCCGCGGTGAAACGGTGCGGTGCTGACTCGAATTTCTAGAACGATCCTCGCCCGCCCCCTGAAACGATAGTGCAGCTGGGTTCGTACTCAGCTGGCGTGGAAGCGCTCGCTCGCGCCGTGCTGCCGCACCAGCCACGATGAAGATAAGGTCAGGCAGCCCGAGAACATACAGCCTGATTCACGATAGCGTGGACTGACCTTGAAATCCGCGCCAGGTGCTCGCTTTGCATGAGGGTCGAGGCCGGGCCCAGCGTGCGTGGCGTATCTATGAAGGATCCATCGGTCGGTCGGCTCGCTCGCGGCGGTCAGAAGCGACAGCACAGGAACTAGGAAGTGCCGACGCGGAATGCACGGGCGCGAGGTGCAGCCAGTCGCTGTCAGGAGCAGGAGGAAAATTGCTCGCCGGGCGCTCGACGCCTTTGCCCCCTCAGGCTGTTCTAAATTTGACGCCGCGCCCGCTCCGACCTGGTCCCGTAAGCTCGCGCAGGCCGTGCGCCAGCCCAGCTGGCTTCGGGCGGGTCGTTGTGAAGGTATGCGCGTGGCTCCATTTTCTGTTCGTTGCTACCTGATAAGGTTCATGACGCTCATGATCCACAGTTTGGCCCATTGGCTGGGGCCCCCGGATGCTTACTGAATGTATGTATGTGCGCGCGTGCGTGTGGGACCAAAATGCCTGTTCCTCCCGCCGCGCGTCCGAAGCACGCCAAGCGAATGTAACCGTGTTTTGCGTGATCGTCCGTGCTGAACCTCTTTTTCAGACACGCGCGCAGATGCGGGTGCAAGCGAACAAGATGCAATTAGTGCTGCATACGGACCATCTGTCATTTAGCCTCTTCCTGCCGGAACAGGGTGGCTCGCGTGTCGAGGCCGCACGCACAGATTCCGCCTCGCTTCCATCCGCCGCGGTGCTGCCGGCGCGCTCTCCATTCTCCATCGCTACTACATGTCCCGGCGGCCAAGTCGAAGATCTGGCAGAGCCCCAAGTGCTGTCTCGTGAGCCCCGGCGAGGTCAGCTGCGACGCGCGGGTGGCAGACGAGCAGAAGAAGAATCAGCGGGATGTGGTAATGGTCGTTTTGCCGTGCAGCCTTGTGACCTCGCCCTTCTGCCGACGCGCTCGTTCGCGCGGTGTTCCTGGCATACAACTGCGCGAATGCGGCCGTCCGCCGTCTTCTGGGCCCCCGCGCCGCGCGTTATCCTCCTCAATCTTCTGCGCAGATGTCCCAGATTCGCAGGCAAACTAGGCCGGTATGGCATGGCCACTGTTTCCTCGCGCATGACCCCGGGCTGAATCAGCACGCAGCTCGCGCAGTCGACGCCGCCCGTCTTCCTCACTGAATGCCACCGTCCGCTCGGGCGGCGGTGCGCTGCCCGCCCGCCATCCAGCCCATCATCCGAGTATCGCCACAATCTATCAATCTCAACATCAGTACCCTCGCCCTCGACATTGCCTCCCCTGGCAGCGATGACCCACACAGGCTGCCCACGTCCCTCACCGCTTGTGCGGCGAGGCGGGGTCGCCCAGCTCCGCCGCTTACGGGCCGTTCAGGCCAAGGGGCGTGGATCGAAGCACGAAGGTACCAAAAGCTCGCCACCGGTCTAGACCGGGTCAGGAATACCTCCCGAGCCGCATGAGCAGGCCGCTCCTCGAGATAGCTGCGTTATCGTCCATCTGCACACGATGCCATCGGCCCCCTCTTCCGAGGAAATAAGGCAGCCCATGCCTTTTCCGTGCACCGCGCGCGCGAGGCTCCCTGGCCACGGCCGCACCAAGCCCCGCCGCATACCTATAAAGCTTCGACGCCTTCGATGTGCTGCATCAGCCCCCGCCGCTCCCTGTCATTTGCCAGCCAGAGGTATGTCAGTGGCGCCGTCTTCTTTGCGCCCGCTGCGGCTGATGTGGCGGCCAGGCCTTCGCAGCGGTTGCGGGAGGCTGCCCTCCGAGGGGTCATCCCCGCCTGCCTGCGTTCCATACGCTTCTTGTAAGGGTGCTCGTTGGCCTCTTCTTAGGGTGCACTTCTTCGCCTATCGCTCAGCTGCCGTGCTTATGACGTGTCCGACAGGACGACCTTCGCCGAGCTCTTCCACCACCCTGGCAAGAAGCGGCATGCGTGCAGACGTGGATGAACTCGCTGTTCAGGAGATCACGGTGAACTTGTGAGTCCCGCGCGCCTATTTTTCCGCCTTGCATCTGCTGACTTCATTATCGATTTCGCGAAGGGATGATGCGACGCGAGATGTTAGCCCTACGCTTGCCTGTCAATTACCACCGCCCTCGTCTTCAGCCCGCATTGTGGAAATCTATGCCTTATGCCCCATGCCGCCTTATACCCCTGAGTCATCGCGAGTCATGCCTTGTTCGTCGATGTGTGCCCACGCCCGTCGAGTCAACGTGTCAGACAGCCTTGAGCAATGCGTGGCGGGAATCTAATCTTACATTTGACTCGGGGTTTCACTGGCCTAGAGCAAGGGTGATACCTTTATCCCCCACCTTTCGCCTCCAAGTCACTGGAACCGTCCTGCTTTACTTATCCCGAGCCTCGTTCATACTGGATCCGTGGAGCCTCGAGTGTGCGATAGCCAAAACGCCAAAGTACTAACTTGAAGAATGAGCAAATGTCACGTGATGCGGCGCGGAGTATTTTTCATTGTAAATCCGCCAATTCCCGCCGCGGCGACGTGTCCGAGTCGCGAGTCGCGTCGCGTCCTGCACCATGCTCGCATGCAAGCCCCCGCCGCCCGCCGCGCTCCGCCGCGCAGGCGCCATATACCCCGCACGGACGTTCTTCGGGATCCCAAGCTTCCCGTCGCTCGCGCCCGCGGGCGGCCCGACGCAGACGTACCGCGAGCGGAAGATACTTCCGTACGTATGGCGCGCCATGCTTGATCTGGAAACTAAGATCGGCGTGCGCACAGGTACTCGCGCAGCGAGCTCTACCACGTCGTCGCGGACGTCGCGTCGTACCCGCAGTTCATCCCGTACTGCTCCGGCGCGCGCATCTTGACGTCCACCGGGCCTGTCCCGAGCTCGCTTCCGGCGAGACGCCCCGCGCCTGCGGGGCTCGTGATGGACGCCGAGCTGTCTGTGTCGTTCCTCTCGTTTAGAGAGAGCTATACCAGCAAGGTGACTTGCCGCCCGTACGAGTCTGTGGAGGTCCGTCCGTGTCTGCTTTCTATAGCATGATATCCCCAAGACAAGCCCAACCCTCTCTTCTATTCGGCAGGCCGACGCGTCGTCTTCGACACCCTTGTTCGACACGCTCAAGACGCTCTGGCGCTTTGAACCCGCATCGCGACAATCTCCAAACCCGACCGCACGCAGTCCGTCAATACCCCCCTCTGCCTCGTCGGATCTAGCTGGGCATGGGACTTCGCAAGATGTCGCTGATAGCCCCGCCCCGACACTGCTGACCCTCAACCTGTCGTATGCGTTTGCAAATCCGCTGTACGCGGCAGTGTCGTCTGCGTTTTTCGGGCAGATATCGAAACAGATGATCCAGGCTTTTGAGGAGCGGTGTCTGGCGATATATGGGCCGGGGAAGAGGTAGCAGCAGGCGACGCATCATGTTATCTGCGGATTGTTTCATCTTAGATTTACATAGAGTAATATACACAGCTATTTGGGTAGAGCAATGCCACGTCGAGGGACGGTGCGTGCTGCGCGCTGCGCGTGCTCGGCGAATCTGCATTTGTGCACAGAAAAATACTGTTTCATCGATTTTACAGTTCTGTTGGGCAATGCCATGGTCTGGGTCCTGTATCAAAACAAGACGAAAGTATTCGTGTGCAACAACTTCGACTTTGGAGAGCAGGTCAAGTAACTCGTATCTCTGGGACCCCGGACACTCTTCAGGGGCCGTATTCCTCCGATGAGGAAATATGCTCGCAAGGCAGGACGGTCTAAGCGCACAGCCATGATGCCCAGCACTGTCCGTATAACAGCACTATAAAATGGGCCGTCTTAGCAAGTCGGGCCCATTGACAAAAGACACGAACAACGAGGCCCTGCGGAAGCGCCGGCCTCTCTGATTGCGGCGGAAGGACTCCATTTGAACATACCACCTTGACCATGACCATGATCGTCTCGGAACCAGAACCGACGGGCCACGACAACTTCGGGTTCCCAGCAGGATACTTCGTGATACGCTCACTCTCGTCAGGCAGACTACTCGATGTATCTGAAGACCTCTCAGACGATGGGACGGAGATAATCCTATGGCCGGAGAAGGAGAAGTCGCTTGTGGAGAGTACGTGCCCATACTCCTGACTTACGTCCGTTATAGGGATGTCATGTTGACGTGGTCTTCGGTTCCTGCAGCGTTTCGGGGACCAGAATCGAACAATCAGGTGCGCATTGGGGTTGACGTACTCGGCTCGCACATGCTCACAGCTCGTGGTGGAAGGTCTTCTTCATCGACGTCTACGGTGCCTTGTGCTCCAGAGCTTCAGGCCACGCGATAGATATCGAAGGTATGTAGATCGCCAGGCCTATCATCTGGTACGTGCACACACGAGATACTGATCTCTACACGGGCTACTTACAGATGGCCGCCTCGTCCTGCGCCACAGACGACCGATCTCCAGACCCTACCCCAACGCCTACTCGCACCCCCTCCCGCAGTTCCACTTCTCCGCACAGCTAGGCGAGCTCACCGCCACGTTCTCGACCAACCCCGAGTACCCCGCGCACCCGACGAACGCGCAGTGGCGCACCAAGTCGTACCACGTCACCGCAATGCCGATGCGCAAGCCGCGCACGTTCCTCGACGACGCGTCCGAGGCGCTCACGTCCGCGCTGCGCTCGCCGCTGTCGCTCTTCTCCGGCGCTGCGCCGCGCCCGGACACGAGCGAGCACGTGAACGAGGCGTTCGATCTGCGCCCCGACGAGCTGCTCGAGCAGGACCGCGGCGAGGCGGCCGAGGTGGACGACTCGCCCGAGGCGATCCGCCATGTGCGCGTCATCGTCACGACGGCGGAGGAGGCGCGGGGCCTGGGCGAGAAGGCGAGGAACCGCAGGCGGTGGAGCGTCCACCCGTTGAGGAGGACGTCTGCGAGGACTGCGTGAAGGGAGTTTCATGGGCTGGTATGTGCTTGTTTGGTGTAAGATAGGCTGGTAGGGTGCACTGCGTGTATAGTATCGTACTTTTTGGGTCTACTGATCGAGCTTGTCGAATGTATCCTAACACAGGCGCAAAGGCTTGTGGTCTCTCCGGCACACACCAGCGTGAAGTCAACCGTTCGTGTCTTGCCGCGCTCATTCTACCCGAGGTTCGCGCATCTTCGGAGGCTTCGCGTATCTCCAATGGACGTCGCCCGAGTCCTAGAGGCATGGATAGCTCCCTTTATGCTGTGTGGATGTGGCTCCATGTGTTCACGACCGGCTCGTACAGCTGGCTTGCTTTGCACCTAGCGTCCGGCAGCGGACATCTGACTCGCTGAGAGTCTTTGGAGAGCGACGGAGAGATTCGGGCTAGGACCTTGTCAATGTTCGCAGATGGAACGGGGAGTGCGGAGAACGTCGGAAAAAAAGCTTCCTCGAGGCCTGTCTGTAACGAAGATACGACTCGATATATTCAGAGGGCGGTCATGGCGGCGAGCTACCTCTAAGGTGTGTCTGTACGAGGCTCTCTCAAGCTCTCGGGATAGTAGCCTTTCTAGGGTAGCATTGACGGTTCAAAGATGACGCACTGGCTTAAAAGGAAGTATCCCTTGCACGCGGCATCCTACCGGACGCGTTCGAGCGTGTTAGTTTAAATTTCTCCTAGAGTAAGTAAGGCACTAGCATCTGGGATTCGATAGGGCCAAGTATTACAGATTTACTTCCACGACGCTGCTCATGATATCGATAGCCAGCATATGGATGGTAGCTTGAACTGGATTGGACACGACCAATTGGGATATTGCTTGAAATGCAACTTGAGTACAAGTGTCAAAATACTGTAATTATAGGGGTCATACCTTCATAACAAACGGTTTTCATCACGTTATATGAGGAGGATCATTGAAGTTTGAGTGACAGCCTCACGGCTGACTCGGTCAGTGTATAGGTGACCGTGTGAAATGACCGTCACGGCGTCGTTCATCTTGCCTCATGCAACGTTCATTGACTAGACACGGTCAGTCTCAGCCCCTCACTCAGTCGCACACACCGAAAATTTGAATCATGTGTTCACCCGGACGAGGAATTTGATCTTTCAAAATCTGCAGCGGTCCATCAGTGGCCTCAAATCAAATACGAGGTATGGCATTACCCTCCTGAAATGAGTCCTTAGAGCTCCATGGGTCTTCTCGTTATCGAATGCGCATTTGCTCGCGAAGGCGTCTTGGTGGGTGTCTGCAGTCAGGAAATTGCGCATGACTTGCTCGAAGTGACTTACTTTTGGGTTGAGGCCAAGAGATCGGCGTGCGATCACCATGCGTCTGACTCGCAAGGGAAAGAAGAGTACACGCGCTGAACACGTTCGACAGGTCCCCAGTAATCATCGCCAGCCTCAGACGATAATAATCCCCCACTGCTCAGCACAACTTCTCTCTCTCCCTCACTCCCGATGGTTTTCGACAAGAGCTACTACCCTGAATGTTTGAGAAAACGAGCCGACACCCCTATTAGACAGTCCTATCGGTCACCATCCCCCATTCCTGGGTACCTCGAATTGTATCTCTCGGGAAGGATAGGTCTCGCGGATACCGACTGGTTCCTCTCCGATATTCTCCCGGTCCCACTGGCAGATGTCGAGCGAGTCTTCGCTCACGTTTCTCCTACGCTCTACGACAACTCTCGATGGACGGGTATGCCGCGACTGCTGGACAACGCAGAAGACGTAAGACAGATGTACGAGCCATTCATAGAGGTATCAAACGGCATTCTGAAGGCGTGCAAGGAGCTCGCGATCCCTCTCGAGCTTGGCGACGTTCAATGGCGATGTGATTTGGATAAAAGCTTGACGTCTATAGATGAACTCGCCGACGAACTTGATGACTATCCCAAGGTCGTGGCGTCGCTCCGCAGAGGCACGGACGAGAAGGATTGGCTCGAGTGGCAGAGCCAGATCCTAAGCCTCGTGAAGGAAGCTGACAGCGATTCGATTTCCGAATCACTCGTGCGCCCAACTTCACTTTTCCGCCCCTTTCCTCGTCTCTGATGCACAACCTCATTCTTCAATTCCACAGTACGAAAAGCTCGCAGAGAATCTGTCCACATGGTGGCTCCGCCGCGTGCATGTCCCGGTCGAGTTCAGGATCATCGACGATCCTGCTACTGCAAAGGCCGGTCTCAACCGGCTTTGTCGCTGCATGAGAGAAATCCTCATGGCACAGCTGGATCGGCAATTCGTTATCGGCCTTCTCGTCTGTGGGTCGAATCTCTCGATCTGGCTGCATGATCGCTCTGGCCTCCTGGGAATGCGGGCTCCCATCGACATCCACAAGGTGCGTCTATTACCATCCACATCTTCCTCCAATACTTAAGCCTATTTTTTGATTAGCAACCAAAGAAGTTCATTTATGTTATAATGGCATTTTCCCGCTTGGAACCGTCGAGGCTCGGGTGGGATCCGACCATGAAAATCGTCTGCAAGAGCGACGGGAAGCATCGCCTGTCCACGGATCCGGACTTAAAGCTTGCAGATTACGGCCCCACCGTCCTCGACACGCAATGGGCCGTGTTCGTCCCAAAAACAAATGGATCTACGGACGGCGAATGGTATACGACGCTTCGCCTCCTCAATACTATTCGTTTCGACAGGGTGATGTATGGATCGACGTTAGTCTGGGCGGTTTCGAAGCCTGGAGAAAAAGAGGTGAGTTTCACACTCTATCGATGCGCTCAGTAATTGCTCACTCAGAGACATGGCAGCGACTCGTATTGAAACAGACGTGGCGTCCATCTGTATTACTCCAGGAGGCCGAGCTGCGCTCAGTGGCGCCATCAACGTCGAACGTCTGCCAGATCATACGCTCAGTCGACATAGGTTGCGCGAACAACAATGGCACACCCGCGTGTGTAGACACCAAGCTGTTTATCCGCCGTGGCATGATTGGAAGGCCGCCTGCTCTACTTGGGCGCGACGGCTGGGGCACAGCCGATTATGAAGGGGACGTTATCATTATCCGGAAGTACTATATCTCTGCTCAAAGTCTGATGTTCGGCTTCACCAACCGCGTTCTGACTCGCACCCTGATGTCCACGTACGGCTGGCCATTGACGTCCTTCAGAGATATACGGGAACTCCTCGAGACGATCCGCGATGCTGTCGCAGGTCAGTACTCGTACATCCAGGCTACACGGATAGGACGAAGCGAGCGTTTGCTAACCAATTTGTGTATAGGTCATCGTGACTTGTGGTTCGGGGGCGTGTTACATAGGGACGTGAGCGTGGACAATATTTTGATATGCCCCGAAGAAAAGGACGGTCGAAAGACCCACGGGCGCCTGATCAACCTCGGCTTCTCCATCCAAGCCGACACTTGGACTGACGCCCCGAAACCTGTTTCGGTGGATGATCCGGATGTTCAAAAGCGGATGTCAGTCTTAAGGGAATACAAGGGAATGTCGGAACCCGTTGCCTTGACCCTACTTTCGCGTAATGAAGAGTTCTGGTATTCTTGGGGCTATCAGGAGGCTCTCCTTAGGCAATGGCCGCACCTGAAAGATAAATCACCGGTGAGCGATGTTGTGCCCTCCTCAGTCCGCGTCGGTCCTTCATATTGATGCTGCGACAGCTCTCCAAAGAGGATTCTTTCCTGTATGATTGGGAAGTGCGTGGCCTGGCTCGTCTAATTTCACACTGTCTAAACATCTATTCCAGTCTCCACCTCCTGCTTGGAAAAGTAGGTTGGTTTACAATCTAGACCGAAAGGCGGGTACCACTTTCGACACGTTAAATTCTTACCACTGAATAGAGTATATATAGGGAAGGCAGGCATTCCTGAGCGGCGAGGTCCACGGCGATTCAATGTTTTACACCCATCGCATTGACGATGCCAGAAGAAAAACAATTGTCACAGAAAACTCAGCCGGCGCCGACGGCAAAGAGCAGGAAAGGCGCTGGCAGTCGGAACGGTGGGATAACCGAATTACTGAGACCGATACAGGGGAATTTCGCCAATTCCACGAAGACCATAGTGCTATCCATGATCTCGAGTCCTTCTGGTGGATACTCTTATATATCTGTCTCTCCCGAAATGGGCCCGGGGGCGCGCAACGCGATGAGCTATTCCAGCGACGGGGCGAAGAGGCGCTCTGGCTGCGCAATATCGTGGGTTATCTATTCGAGACTAGAGACGAGTACGTACGCTGCAGTAACAAGGTCGAACTGTTCATGAACCTCGATCACCTCCAATCGTTCATCATTCCGCGCTTCCACCCGTACTTCAAGGGCCTGGAAAAATTGATCATGGAGTGGCGAAATATCCTTCACTTTGCATATGAGACCTACGATGAAGTCACACCTGGAATTGTACACAGGCTGGTTCTTGCGGTGCTCGACGACGCGTTGAAGGATCTGCAGTCTTCGCCACTCGAACAGGACGCACAAGCAACAGAGCTCACGCAAAAGGAAGACGACCGGCGCACGAGGGATTTGGACAAGCTTGACGCTGCGACCGCAGAGCTCGCGAGAGTATTGGAGTTCTCATCACAAGGCAGGTTTCATTCCCAATTTCGTCAGCCGTCGACTTTACAGCATGTCTACATTTAGGAAGCACGAACCACAAGTAAAACGAACACAGTAGAATACACGCATCGTACTCTCGTTGACATGTACTTCGGTAAATACGATGACGAGTTATTGAGCACCTTTCCTGCATCCCGCTTACCGGCCTGCGTCAGACGCAAATCACTTTGCGAGTGAATGTGGGTTTCAGGTAGTCTTGCTCCCATCTCTCCGGATTGGCTATCACTGTCTATCGCCCCAAACACCCACCACACCGTCTCTCATCCTTTCATACAACAAGAGCTCGCCACTAGAAGGCTCATGGGTCTCGTCAGTCTCTTTCCGCTCCTCGCGGAATCCCTCGCAGTCCTCGACACAGTATCGCACCCCGGCTGAACCCACCCTGACGAATATCATGCCCCCGCCCCGGACCCACGACGCCCGCTGACGCTCAACGGGGGATTCAACGCGCTCCACCCGAACATGCGCGAGCACTGGCACACACTCGACGTCGACATGGTGATGCGCCATGGGGTCACCGTTTGACGCTCTTGCCGAGGAGGTCGAGTTTTTGACCCACAGGGCCCCCCAGCTCATGTCCATGTCCGTCCGTATAAATCCCAAATCGGCGCACGCTGAGAGCTCGGAAGGAGTGGTTGAAGCTGACATTGCCGCTTCTATCTGGCGGCTCGAAAAGTATACGTAGAGACGTGATTCAGGTATAAGCATGAGATGCCCGACAGCTTTGCAAATGATCCTGTCACTCGGGATGTTCAATGCAATGGACTATTTCGTGATGTAAGCGATGTAAATAGAAGTACACGAGATCATAACGCAACGCAATGTGAAAACAATAAGACAGCAAATTTCAGAGGTAAAGCTTCAAGCCTCTTGAAGGCTCGCATTCAAGTTTCGATAAATGGCATCTGGTAAAGAAACATTATTAACATCGCCCTACAGCTGCTAGAAACTGCGGTGGAAATTACCTCAACTCGTTCATCGGCTTGAGCCGACCGAGCTGTCACTGGTATGAACCCTGGCTTTCTTCTTCTGAGGACCCGGAGTCGGACTCGTGATTGTGGTTGACTCCCTGTACGACCCGGATTTCAACTCCGACTTGCGTGACGGAGATGAACCCCAGCTAGGGGGCTTGGTTGCGGTACTTTCCAAGTCCGTCGTTCGCCGATTATCTTCTCGTTCCATCTCTTTCGACGGCACAGGATCGGGCAGGTTCTTCATTGCATTGTCGAGGACGTCAAGGACTTGCTGATGTATAAATCCAGGTGTCAGCGCATCGTACGTGCGATATGCCAGCTGGAGGGCATTCCACCAGTCGAGTACGAGGCCAGACAGACACTGGAAGTATGGGTGAAAATGAGGAATTATGTAGCGATGCAGGTCTTTGGAACACTGAAACAAATCGTGCTTGTTCCTGGCGAGGACCGAGTCGTCTTCCGAAGTAAAAAGACATGCAACAATGTTGTCTAGTTGGGCACAGGTCTTGGAGTCCTCGGGCGGGTCGCGGTGCTCTCCGCCAGGCCCGGCACGAGTAAGACAGAGGTAGACGAGAACCCAGAAGAAAGATTCAAGGTCATGAATAGCGCTGTGGAATATGTGGTTGTTGATATATTTCTCCGGGCCCTCCGCTGCATCCGGCCAATTTGGTTGGTTAGTGAGGACCTCAGCGCTCATGAAAGCTTTCGTGCCCTAGAATACACAGTCAGAAACAATGAGCAAATGCCTTACAGTTGCCTTACAGTCTTTTCTGGAGTCTGACTGTGGTGAATCTCCCGGGGCGGAGCCCTCTAGAGATATATTACAGCGGTCAGAGACTCGTGCAAGAGTGAATCACGCACTGCCACATCATATACGCGAAGGTCTTCTTTTGAAAGCTATGATCAAAGCATGATATATATCAGATGGCATACATCTGAAGGAGAGTCTCACTGGTCGGGAAACGCCTCGCAGATGCGGATATATTTCCAGAACAACATCGATATACTTGAGTGCGATTTTAGCAGCCCCGGAGTAACGCAGAAGGAGGGCCAAAGCAGTTGACTCATCAATGGTAACTTTTTCGTAGAACCTTGCATCCCCAATTATCTTTGTGACTTTCTCTGCAATGCTGATGTCGTCCGTCATTTCCGAACTGTGAGTACTGACCGGAGCATCGTCATCAGTGGTCATCTTCGAAAAATCCAGATCGATCAGACGCCCGCGCGTCTTCCGGTCGCCATTCTCCTCGGGGCAGATCAGAATATTGCCCACACTGACGTCGCGATGCAGTACTCCACCGAACCACAGATCCTGATGCCCTGATGTGGTGCATTTGTATCAGTTCACAGACTCTGCAACCAGTCGTGGTAATCCTCACCTTTGACTGCATCTCGTATAGTCTCCACCAATTCACGGTGATCGCGGAAGAACTCGACGGGCCAGCCGTACGTCGACATCAACGTCCGCGTCAGCACGCGATTCGTGAACCGGAATCGGCCTCGACGGACAGACTCGGAGCCCTTCTCGCCTGTGGTGTCTTCGGTGGCTGGGTCGACGATGAAGAGCACGACCGCTGGTGATCCCGGTTCTTCGCCGGGTCTCAGCTTCTTGGCCGGTGGCGCCGAGTTGGAATCTGACGCTCCAGGCAGCCCGCGGCGGACGTAGTACTCTGTATCTACGACTGCCGCAGCCGAAGCCTGATCGTCGATATCACCGGCACCTACGTCGACAGACCGGACGATCTGATAGAGATTCGAGTCTGGCGGCGCGAGTGCACGGAACTCGGCCTCTGTGTATGCATAGTCAGGACGCCATGTCTGTTTCAGCACGAACCGCTGCATGAAGTGAAGACAGTCAGCAAAGCAGCAACAACGTTAACGCACGCAGCAACTTACTTTGCGAGTGCTGTCCCCCGCCTTCGTCACCACCCAGATCAGCGTCGCCCGCCCGGTCATCATCGCCACGCGCTCGACGCTGAGAATGCGGCTCGTGGTGTACCACTCGCCCGCCGCAGAGCCGTCCTCCTTGGGTACGAAGATGGCCCACTTCGTTTCGTATGCAGTCCGCCCGAAGTCGTTGATTGTCACTTGCGCGCTCGTAGACAGGCGGTGCTCGGTTCCATCCATCCCTTGGCAAACGATCTTCATCGTAGGGTCCCAGCCGAGCCGAGCAGGCTCCAGACAAGACAGCCCCATCATCACATGGATGAATTTCTTCGGCTCCTATAAGCGCAGACATAGAGATGATGCATGATTAGCAGCAGCGAGAAGAGCGAAATGCACGTATGACGCACTTTTTGGATGTCGATGGGCACCCTCGTTCCGATGAGCCCAGAGCGGTCGCACAGCCAGACGGTCAACTTGTCCTTGCAGACCAGAAGGCCCACTGCGAAGCGGCGGTCCAGCTGCTCCGCGAGTACACTCTTCATGTAGCCGCACAGCCGGTCCACGCCGGCCCACATCTCTTCTTCGCTGTCTTCGTATTGGACCTCCACGGGGACGTGGACTCGGAGCCACCATCTGGACAGCTTTTTTGAGAGCTCCTCGTGCTGCGGGGTGATATTTATGGATACGATGAGTGTGTGGGGACATAGGTCGTGACCAACGTATCTACCTGCGTGCGGGGTATTTTGGCGTTCTCCCCCAGGTCGCGTACGTGTTTCAATAATTCGGCTTCGTTGGCGGCTATAGCGTCAGCTTCGGCATCGTCGCTGAGAGACGCTACTATGCTTGGACGTAGACGTATCAGCGACGTGTCCTTGTCCTTGTCCCCGTCCTCGTTGTCTTCATCGAGAGCCGTCCCAGGCGCCTCATCACGGCCCGGCTCGTTTTGTACCCTCCAACAGAGATCCTGAATCCCGACAGCAATACCTGGCTCAGCTCTGCACGCGTCGAGAATTTCGTTGGCCACTCTCACGAACGGAGCGTAAAGATGTGCTTTCTTCTTGTTACAGCCGTCCACAGGGAAAGACCTCCATCGTGTCCCACTGTACACTGCACCGCTTGCGAGTCGGCAGAAGACACGGTCGATATCGTTTGCGGTGATGGGTAGTATACGAGAGAGGAATGCATCGGTGTCTATGGTGCAGGTTTTGTCTGTGAGCTCCTCAAGCTGGACCATCTGCTAGAGGATATGTTGTTTTCCGCGCGTGCTTTCGTGATATGCTGGCAGATAAACTCAGTTCAGGTATCAGCTTGTGAGCGCGTGTTGAGAAGGACACTGCGGGTAGACGGACGAGGCTGGATCCACTTCGTGAAGGTGACTTCGAACTTGAGCGCGTTCAACGCGTGGTCACTAGAAGTGTGAGTTGTCTGACACATTTGCTCGATTGCATCACACGTAAGTACTTATCCCACATATGACAACGTAGTCATTTTGTGCTTTTCGTACAATCCGGAGAACTTTCTCAAACTTTTTACCGCTTGGCAGTCAATTGCGATGAAAAATGCAATGTGGGGAGGTCGCAGTGCTTGCGAAACGTAGCGTGGTTTCTTGCACCGGAGGTATATATGTCATATTATCCACAGACGGGGTTACTTACATGACTAGTAACTAGTTGTGATAGGCTTCCGACAAACTTTCAATTCGTACACATTGCCGCCGGATAGTATAACGAAAGAATCTAGTTTATCGCGATGCGTGCGTGGTATGGATGCGTCCTTCCGTGCTGACCGAGCCACAAAGAATATGGCGCCGAGTCACAATGAGATGGCGCAAAAACTCATCTGATTGTCTGCGCTCCGAGGCGAAAAGCACGCGCGACAGTGTGTGCGTGAGGACTTGTTGGATTCGGACGTTTGGCTCGACAAACGCGACCACCCTCGCACATGCACAAAGGCAGTCTAGAATGAGTCAGTTTTTTGGGGGCATTTCACAGGCCGCGTAATACAACAAACCTGGGAAAAGGATAAGGGAGGAATCTGGCTGCATGCTGTGCTCACGAAGAGCAATAAGGAGAACATGCTCACGAAAAGCGTGCTCGCGGAGGAGGGAGGAGACGAGGCGCGGCCCCCGTGTCGCAGGATACATTAGCCTTGATAAAATATCAGGTTGAATCGCCAGTAGGCACCGAGATGTGCTGGCACGTCACACCCTCTGCCAGGTCCGGAAGACCAAGAACAGTGTGGGCATCTAGAAGGGGACAGTCCAGCAATACTACAGTGTCTTTGTCCACGTCCTCACGAGCGTGAGTGGACGAAGAAAGCCCTATGCGTGCTGAAAAGAGTGACAGCAGGGGTCATAGATCTACCTGAAATAATGCCCGTCTCAGCCTGACCAGCATCCAGGAAACCCAATGCACGTATGAACACTGACGATGCTGCCCGTGAGCCTCGGAGAATCAATGTTCAACTGGTCGCGGATGTATGAGCGGAAATGGGAGCATGATCCTCGCTAGGAGCGGTGAACAAGGCGTCGTCGAGCTCAATACCACGTCATCATCGAGAAGATCCACTGGACCCTCGCCTTGTGCCTGATATTGAGTCCAATGAGTGTCGCGTGTCGAGAACGACGTCCACAGCAAACCTCTTGGATTCAACATAGCGCGCATCGACGGCAAGTTAGTCACGAGTTGGCGGCTGGGAAAACGGAACTACGAGAGGTTCGAACGCACTCCTAGCCTCAGTAGGGGAAAGAAAAGGACACGCGCGAGACTCGGGCTGCCTGTACGAAGGACAAGATCAAGGTCGTCGGTGCCGGGTTCGATCGTATAACGAAACTCGACTGGCTGCATTGCTAGATAAGACAGTTTCTGCATGCTTTTGGCTGTGTGCTGATCAGTCTTTGAAGGCGGAAGAGCTGCCAAACGTACGAGAGCAATTGAAAGGATGTCCAATTGCATGGACGGACATAAGATCATCCTCATGCTTGGCCCTAACGAAGCGTCAAAATGTTTGGTTGCGAAGACGACTCGACACGAACCTAAGAGTTGATACACTATTCCTATACCTTGTTATCCGGCGTCGAAGTATGCGCCTCAATTGATGTCGACTCACAGAGTGAGAGTTCAGCAAAATTGAGGAAATCCCAGAGCGAAGAAGAAACCAAATGATTAGGCAGGCCTCGGGCTGGATTACGGGAATGTCCGGGTAATTGTGTCGGAGATAACCGTCCCGAAGCCCGGCTACTAAAGAGAGATACCAGAAGATTGGCTCGCGCGCTGAGCCGCTTCCGCTGACTCCTCTTCTCGAGCCTTGAGCTCCTCCCACAGCTCCTTCATCACTTACTCCTGTGTGCGCCGCTAGGTAAGCGACCACCCGTCTAGACCCGCAGGTTTCTCCTCAATTTCAGATATTCTCTTGCACATTAGCAAGCGCGTCCGCATTGCGCCGGCCGGAGCTGCAACGGTTTATTTTCTCCTCGCGCACTCCTCGGAGAGTCGACCACAGTCCCGGCGGCTTGTCCCATACGAGCAGTTTTGCCTTGCTCAGACACCGAGGTAGTCCATTGAAATCTATCATCTCGTCCTCTATTCGGAACGAAACGCTTATACGTCCCGCAGTGCCGCAGCCTACGAACCCCGAAGCTCATGCTGCACGCCGGGGCCTAGGTCCTTAAATTCCACGACCCCGCACGCCGATACCACACTCCCCTTCCAATCATGGACCCGAAAAATACCTTCAAGACCACAGTCTTGAGGCCGCCGAGCGAGCACTATACTAGGTTCCACACATGGGCGACGCGTCCACGCCCAAACATCCTGCGCCATCTCCCGACATGGGCATCGTGGTGGCTGGGCTACCGCACACATACCCCGCGCAAGCCGCCATACTACATCGTCTGGATCTGGTCCTGGATCGGCGCGTTCTGCGGCCTGTCCGTCATCATGGCCGTGTTTGGCCAGGCGCAGTACTTCCTTGATCGCCACGTTCCATTGCTCGTCGCGTCCTTCGTACGTCTCTTCCTTTCTTTGACTTTACGCTACACAGACTGATCTTCGCATCCAGGGCGCCTCCGCGGTCCTCATCTACGGCGCCATCGAGGCGCCCCTCGCGCAGCCCCGCGCGCTCATCGGCGGGCACGTCATCGGCTCGGTCATCGGCACCTGCATCATGAAGCTCTTCCACATCCTGCCCCCGGCACGCTTCGAGCAGCTGCGCTGGCTGTCCGCGTCCATCTCCTGCGCGACGGCGATCGTCGCGATGCAGATCACGGGCACGACGCACCCGCCCGCGGGCGCGACGGCGCTGCTGCCGAGCGTCGACGAGTCGTTCACCGAGCTCGGGTGGTACTACATCGCGGTCGTGCTGCTGAGCAGCGCGTTGGCGCTCGCCGTCGCGCTGCTCGTGAACAACATCCAGCGGCGGTACCCCGCGCACTGGTTCACGCCGCCCATACCCGCCGTGGAGAAGCCGTCCGAGGCGCTGGGCCCGGAGGAGGACGAGGCGCATGCGCAGGGAGGGAGCAGCAGCACGAGTGTTGCGGATGGGGACACGGAGGTGGGCGCTTCGGAAAAGAAACTGCCGCCGCCGAGCGCTGCGTCTCCTGTATGATGTGAGTACTCAGCTGGTGTTTCGTGTGGGGATGTGTGCTGATGGATATGGAACAGTTTCTTTACGACTCCATGGACGCAGTCAAACGCATGATGGCACGATATACCCCACGAGAGTTCGGAATATTGCTGTATTTTAGCTATATACCTTTGGCTGGTTCATCCCTGCTATAATAGTCAATCCGAGGAAGACCTTGGTTTGGTGCATCCATACACGGAACATCGAGACATCGAGACAGAGTACATATATAGTAGAGCAGCGCTAACAGGTCGGCGAGAAGACTTGCGCTACGCAGCCTTGCCAAACCGGGTTTGTTCCGTCCGTCATGAACGCCCTCGTCTGAACCACGCCGCAGCGCTAGCGCATCGTCTCGCCTCAAACAGACAAACGTTCTCTACTGCAGCAAAGCACAGCTCCACGTTGCAGCCATGCACGGGCCAGCTGACTCGTCCAAACCCTCTGCCCACTGATGTTCTCTCCGACCGTCCTCGACGGCCGAGACGGCCATCACGCACAGGCCTCTGCACTTATCTTCGGATCCCAGCGCACGGAGCATGTCGGGGTGGGACGATGGACAGTCAGAATCTCCAGGTGCGCCTTGGGACATCGATGCTTCGTTTCCGATCTCAAACAAAAGAGCAACACAATAGACAACTGAAAGATGATTATTGTATCGTGCGCCAGGCCCGGCGCACGCGCAGGACAATGACATGGCAGGGCCAGAGAAGCACGCTGCGTGTCCGTCTGAGCCCCCGCGCTTCCCCACAACAGGCGCACACCACGGCCACGGACTGGTCAAGGGCATGTGCAGATGAATGAGCGCATGCCCGCTGCCCCAGGCGGCGATAATCATAAAAACGCGCCTGCGGGTGCTTCGCCACCTTTCCTTCCCCTCTCCTCCCCTCTCCCTCCCTCACCCGACCAGATGTCTCCGGTGCGTTGTGCTGTGTTCCGGCTGCCCAGGCGGGCGCTGACGGATGTGGACAGGTCAACACGCAGGTGTCGCGCGCGGAGTGCCTCTTCATCGCGAAGCTCGCAGACGAGTCCGAGCGCTGGGACGGTGCGCCCTGCCGTCTGCCCACCGCGCCCACGAACACACACTGACCCGCCCGCAGACGTCATCACGCAGCTGAAATCGATCATCTCCTTCTCCAACGCGCAGCTGACCGTCGAGGAGCGCAACCTGCTCTCTGTGGCATACAAGAACGCGACGGGGACGCACCGCGCGAGCTGGCGCACGCTCGACACGCTCGAGAAGCACCAGGCGCAGGCGCACGCGCCGCGGCGCGAGGCGGCGCTGCTGCGGCGCGCGAAGGAGCGCATCGAGCGCGACATCGCGGACGCGTGCCGCGACGTGCTCGCGCTGCTCGAGCGCACGCTCGTGCCCGCGGCGGCGGCGGGCGAGGAGAAGGTGTTCTACAAGAAGATGCAGGGCGACTACTACCGCTACCTCGTCGAGTGCGCGCGGCGCCAGCAGCGCGAGCACTACGCGCAGCTCTCGCTCGAGGCGTACAAGGGCGCGTACAAGCATGCGCTCGGCACGCTCGAGCCGTGGCACCCCACGCGGCTGGGCCTTGCGCTCAATTTCGCGGTGTATTACCGCGATGTGAGGGGCAGCCCCGAGCGCGCGTGCCATCTGGCGAAACATGCGTTCGACGAGGCGGTCGCGGCGATGTGGCAGATGCCGGAGCAGGCGTTCAAGGACTCGTTGGTGATTCTGCAGCTGCTGCGCGATGATCTGCTGTTGTGGGCGGGCGAGATGACGCAGGGTGAGCGGCGATCATTGATATCGTGTGGGGAGGGCGTGCTGATTGAATATCGCAGAGGCTGAAATGAACGCCGCGGCGGATGCGGAGAAGGGCAAGAGGTGACCCGTGGTGTATACCTATCGATTCTGAGCGCTGTATCCATTTTCCATGACCATGTATTTCCCATTCTTCTTTCGTATCTGAATACCATTCCATTTTCACAGAGACACCGCGTATACTGTACTCTGTATAGTCTACGAAAACCACGCCCGCAGCACACCTACAGAGCAGAGCCGATCTGCACCAGCGCACCGATGATCTCGCCGATGGCGGCCGCCTTGTCCTCCTTGACGCCGCTCTCGTCGCCGAGCTTGCGCCCGCTCTGCATGACGACGACGCAGACGACGCACGCCTCGAGCATGCCCGGGATGACGAGCGCGTCCTGGAACATCTGCAGCTCCGTCACGCCCGTGCTGTCGCGCCAGATCGCGAACGGGTACCCGGGCTTGTCGAGCGGCTCGAACTGGCCGTCAGGATCACCATCCATCAGTCGCGCGCGGGACGGTGAGAGGCGGGGCGCACGTACGAGCATCATCTCGTCCCGCAGGACCCAGTGGTACTCCTTGTCCGCATGCTTGATCTTGCGCGTCCTGCAGCAGCAGCAGCAGCAGCAGCATTATCAGCTCCCCGCACAACAATCTCTCAGCCGATCGTATGAGCGAAAGAGGACGCACTTCTCCTGGAAATTGAGCTCCATCCAGTTCTTCAGTTTCACCTTCTTCTCCCCGCGGTACTCCATCGTCGGGCTCGCGTGCTCCCAATCGATGTTCGCGAGCACCTGCCCGCCCGCCGCCAGCTCGTCCTCCTTGCCCTTATGCCCCTTCTTGCCACCTCCCTCACCTCCTGCACCCGGCGCCCCGCTGACGACCGTGCGCCTCTTCTTCTTCTCCTCGCACGAGCGCACGCGGAACGGCGCGCGCCCCGCGGGGTCGAGCACGTCGCAGCTCAGCACGGTGTCCTTCGTCCCCGAGAAGCGGAACGTGACCGCGTGCCGCGCGTCGAGGTGCGCGTGGTAGTGCTGCGTCGGCGGCGCGCCCGCGATGACGGACGGGATCGGCGGCGGCGGGGTGTACGTGCCCGGGGTTGGGGTGTGGGAGGGGCCGTTGGGGGAGGGGGAGTGGGAGGGCGCGTGCTGACTGAGGGAGGAGCGCGAGGCGTGCGAGGAGAGCGAGGCGCCGCGCGGGGGATAGGGTCCCGGAGCATCGTTGTGCTGCTGCTGCTGATGGTGCTGGTGCTGGGGTGGGTAATGCTGCTGCTGCTGCTGCTGCTGGTGCTGGGGATACCCCGACCCCGGCTGCTGGGGGTACCCCGCGCCGGGGTACTGCTGAGAGAAGCCGGGCTGCTGGGGGTAGCCGCGTTGGGGCTGGTGAGGGGGCGCAAAGCCTGGCTGGTGAGGGGGCGCGAAGCCCGGCTGCGCGGGGTAGTTATATGGGTAGCCTGGGTGCTGCTGCTGCTGCTGCGGGCCGGGGTAGTGCGCGGCACCGGCGGGCCATGCGCCTTGGTGGTCGTTGTCCCAGCCGTTCATGGTATTATGTCTTTCGTTGGGATTTTGGGATTAGTGAGTGGGGTGCCGGACGAGGGCTGATGGGGGTGGGGTTATTTGGGCAGACGAGCGAGCAGGGCGCGTTTTATGCGCGCGCACGGCGATCTACGCTATAAATTGCGCACAGCTCGCCGGCCACGGCCCACGGCGCGCGGGGCGTGCATCATCAGGACCAGCTGGCGCGCGAGCAGAGTGCGTAAACGCGGGCGGGCGATCAGATGGTGTTTGCCAGCCTGGCCGGTGCTCGCCGGGGTTGCCAGGCTGCGCGATGGGTGGGGGTCTGTGGGTGGCCACGCACGGTGGGAGAAGTCGCCGAGGGTGGGCGTGCTGGGTGATTGTGATCGTACCTAGAGGTATGAGGATGGTAGTTAGCTGCTAGCGAGGGGTGGAGGTTGGGCAGATGGACCAAGGTGAGATGGATCTGGTAGTGAGCACTGTACGATATCGATACTTACATGAACGGGTGGATACTAGACGCTCTGCAGGGTCGCGAGTGACTGTGAGCTCACGAAGCTGCTCACGCCCGGGCACCGGACATTCGCTCTAGATCTATACATAGCGTGAACACAGCTTGGAGGAATCGGAACAAGTGAGCACTGTGCAGTGTGTTGCGGTGTCGGTGTCGGTGCTGGTTGATGCCGATCTGATGAGATCTGCCAAAAACTCACGGTAGCCTGAGCCCCGGATATCTGCCGAACACGAACACTGAGGATGAAATTGCGATGATCGCCATCGGGGAGTGCACGGAGAGTTGGTTGCCTTGAGACTGCCGACCGGCGGCGGAGAGGGAAACCTCCAATGATGTTCTAACTTCAGTGGCTTTGGCGACATCCGAAGGCAGCATGTTGAAGTAGATGCATTTACTAATATTCGAAAGGCGGCAAGGAAATAAGACTCTTTTTGAGGGGTCTGTTCCACCGGTACCGTAGGGACTAGCAGCTGGCCGGAGCAACGAACATTTTTGGACTTCCACGTCGACCAAATATGGGCATTTCGCACTATACGTCCATTCCAAATGCGGCAGAAAACAGCCAAAATCGCAAATTTGCGACAGATCATGGCACTAAACGGGAGTACCGGCGGCGGTCGCGAGGCGTCAGGAACTTCAGCTGGGCCTGCCGATACGCCCGAATACATACGTGTTCGGAAACAACACGCCCCCTGTACTTATGCAGGCAGCATAGGTAAGTACAGACGTCTGGGAACTCGGGAACGTGGACAGCGGAACGACGCCGTTCTACATGCGTAAGTACGTCGACACTGCACCATGCATCATGATCTGGTTTCCGCGCTCCGTATCGTATTCCGCCTCTCGTCCTTCATCCCACCTCCAATGGACATGTCGTCTTAGGCCTGTGTGTATGCTGCGCGTTGCAGGCGGATTTCGCGGGGTCGGGTCGTGTTGGAAATCTACGTCAACTGTCGGCCAACAGTTGCGTGTATAAGGGATACCAAGCCGACAGCACTCAAGTACTGGGGAGTGGGATGGGTTATTGGGGAGAGTAGATAAGCGTAGCCAGGAGCTGGTAACAAGTTACGTCGCGAGTCGCAGAGAAGCAGAACCACGATTGCCTCCTAGAGTACGACGTCGAGATCAAAAGCAAGTTCTGTGACGTAACGCCAATACACGAGTCCTCGTTGCTTGCCTCATTTGCGAACGTGCGTCAATAACGCATTCTCTTTGCACAGGCGTACATTGCAGACCGTCCCATTCAGACAAGCGTATGCAACAGCAGAAAGACGCAGGACAAAGATGAGGAGCCAAGACGCGGACATAGCGCGGACACAAGACAAAGTCAAAGGCAAACACGCAAATGTGGCGCGCACCCGACGCGTATCAGGTCCCGGCACCGAGCGTGACGCGCTGCGGCTGCGGCGAGGACGTCGACGGCACCGGGTCGAGCGACTGCTGTATTCGGCGAGGGCAGATTCTGTGCAGCCATCAAGGATCAGGTATCAGGTATCAGACGCCAGGGCTATCGGACGTGTGTCCAAGATGGCAGGTGCGAGAATGCGATGGCGGATGGAAGCGCGATGATAGCGCGAGATCCGGCACTGGGGCGAGCGAGCGGCCGTGTGATGCGACGATAGCGGGGGCAAGCGCTGCGCGGCGGTGGGACGTGTACCGTACTGTAAGGATGCGCTGGTGCTCGGTCGGTCAGCGGATGTGGAGAAACGCGTCATGGTGCTTCGGCGTAGATGCGACGTCAATTGCCACCGGCGCGTGGTCTGGTCGCAGCCGAGACAGGCGCAAGGGCACAGAAACAAAGAAGCGGGTAAGAAAGGAGACAAGGCAAAGCGTACAAAGGTTGTGAAGGAAGAGTTATTATAATGCTGGTCGGGGGGACGAGGAGAGAGCGAGGGTTGTGGCGCGAGATGCCGGAATGGGACGGGCGTGGGAAAGCAGAAACCCTTCGCCCAAGAACCCTGGACCCAGAAACCCTGTGCCCAGCTCTCCCGTTTTAATCCTGCTCTCCTTCAACTCAACTACCATCATCTGCTCTCTCCCCTCTCCCACATCGTACGTCCCTCCCCCATCTCCTTGCATCCCCGCCTGCTCACTTGTCGTCCCCCACGCAGCACATACACCTCCACCCCCCTTATCACCTTCTACCCCCTACACAGTGAGTGCAACGCGTCTGCAACGCGTCGTGCGCGTGTCTCACTAGCCCTCTTTGTCCCAGATGCCTGAGTCCCGCGAAGATTCCGTCTACCTCGCCAAGCTCGCTGAGCAGGCTGAGCGCTATGAAGGTGCGTCATCGGTCGCGTGCCACCAGCGCATCCGCTAACAGCCCCGCAGAGATGGTCGAGAACATGAAGCGTGTCGCTTCGTCCGACCAGGAGCTCACCGTCGAAGAGCGTAACCTCCTCTCGGTCGCGTACAAGAACGTTATCGGCGCCCGTCGCGCGTCGTGGCGGATCGTGTCGTCGATCGAGCAGAAGGAGGAGTCAAAGGGCAACGAGGCCCAGGTCTCGATGATCAAGGGCTACCGGGAGAAGATCGAGAGCGAGCTCGCCAAGATCTGCGAGGACATCCTCGACGTTCTCGACAAGCACCTCATCCCCTCGGCCGCCTCTGGCGAGTCCAAGGTCTTCTACCACAAGATGTTTGTACCCTCTTGCCTTTTCTGGCTGCCGCACGTGATGACCTTGTTGATTGCGCAGGATGGGTGACTACCACCGTTATCTCGCCGAGTTCGCGACCGGCGACAAGCGGAAAGACAGCGCGGACAAGTCGCTCGAGGCGTACAAGGCCGCGTCGGACGTCGCCGTCACCGAGCTCCCACCCACCCACCCCATCCGCCTCGGTCTCGCGCTCAACTTCTCCGTGTTCTACTACGAGATCCTCAACAGCCCCGACCGCGCATGCCACCTTGCCAAGCAGGCCTTCGACGACGCCATTGCCGAGCTCGACACGCTCTCGGAAGAGAGCTACAAGGACTCGACGCTCATCATGCAGCTCCTCCGGGACAACCTCACGCTCTGGACGTCGGACATGCAGGACTCTGCTGACAAGCCCGCGGACGCGAAGGACGAGGCTGGTGAGGCTGCGGCTGACGAGGCCTAAGCGCGCTCTCGCGCCGCCCTCGTGTGGGCCGCGGGGATGCTCGCTCTGGCGAAGTTAGTCCTACTGTGTTCTCCGTCTGTCCATGTCTGTCGTCGCACGTCATTCTATCCTCCCCTCCCCCCGCCGCACCCGCATCGCCCAACATCCATCTTCTCGATTTTTCAGCCTCGATTATTACTTTCCTTTTCTCTTTTCTTGTTCGTTTGTCTAGGCCCGTCCGGTCTTCCGAATCCGTGGCGGGTAGATTGAAGGGTTGTGTGTTGAAGTCAATGAAAGCAACTTTTTAATCGCCTTTTTGGTGTGTGTGAGGTGGTGCGACTGAGGTATATGCTGTAATTGAAGAGGAGTATTGTGTCTGCGATGTGATCATCCATCCTTTGTGGTAGCAACGAAAATCGACAGCTGGATCTCAAACAGGCGTCAGTCAGTCACAACAGTCTCCACAGCGACACTGACAATCGGCTGCAGCTGCAGACACTCGAAGCAGAATATGTCAATACCGAACATACGCACACCCGCCTTGCTGGCGATTGATAGCGCAAGCAAAACGAAATGCCAGGACCGTGGATTGAACACGGGACCTCCAGAAGGCTGTTCGTTGAACATGTCAGGCGAACGGCTTCAGTCTGTTGCTCTCCCAGCTGAGCTATCCCGGCGACATCAGCTGGTATGGAGCATCTCCTGTGAGCGTGGTTTTTATGATGGAGCCGGTGGGCTGTTCAATGTTGTTCCTCACTTCCTTGAGCTTGCGAAAGGAATGCGACGACAAAAGGTGAAAAGAATGGCGAAACAGAAACGGGTGTTATAGCCGCGAATGGCAGGCGGCTTTCGCCCATTGTAGTGTGGCCTGGGCTGTGCGGAGCCGATCTCAGCGCCATCGCATCTATGAATACCGATATGTACGTGTACGGTGCCCCTGCCCTGTCATTGCGCTCTGAACGAATCGGATGGAGATAGGAAGGAAGGAAAGCGGGAGCTCTGAGACTCAGAGCCAGGCCGCGCCGCTGGGCATGGATATGGGCGAGGGTCCGTGCGCGGGGGCGACAGGAGGAGGGCGAGGCGAGGCATGGGGAACCGGGAACCGCGCGTTGGCGGCCGGCGCCGCTCGGCAGCGCGCGGCTTCTTTTTGCGTCTTCTTGTGTCAGCGGCCTCCTCGCCCTGCCTACGCTCCTCGCCCGCGCCGCCTCTGAAAAATACGCAGCGCGCACGGGCACGCAGAATACACCTCTTCTAGCACATGCGCGAAGTTTCGAGAATTAAGAGCGTGCGGGGGAAGAGAGGCGGGTGGAATGGGCGGCGGGTCGCACGGGGCAGGGCCAGCTCGTGGGTGTGGCGGGATTCAAGGCCCGCTCGCATCCTGCCTCCGCTCAAGCCTCCAAGCTTCTCTCTTCCTCATCACCTCTCGCCACACCACCACACTACCACCACCACTCCCGCCCCCGCATGCCCGTCCCCCGCTCCCCGTCGGCCCCAGCCCGCGGGAGCCCCGCCCGCCGCGGGCGCCCGCCTCGCACGCCCAGCGCCAGCGCCAGTATCAGCGCCGCCGCCGCCGCCCCGTCGTCCCCCTCGCTCCCCGCCGCATCGTCCTCCTCGTCCGCCGCCGCAGCGAAGCCGGCGCCCACGTTCACAAGCTGCCTCTCGATCCCCGTCGAGGGCGCCGTGCCCGTGCCCACCCCCGCCGCGCGCGGGCCCGCCCCGCCACCCACCGCGCCCTCCACCACCACCACTACGTCCGCGTCTGCGCCCGCCACCGCCGCACCCGCACCTGAAAGCGAGCGCCGCGCGCCGCGCAAGTCGAAGACAGACGCGCTCGCGGCGCTGCAGCAGCACGCGCTGCACGGCGACGCGGAGGAGCTCGGCGGTGTCTCCTTAGGTGCAGGAGGCGGAGGCGGAGGCGGAGCAGGGGCGGGGGGAGCAGCAGCAGGCGAAGCGCAGCCCGCCGTCTCCTTCGCGCGCGGCGCCGCCCCGATCCCCGTGCGCGCGCGGCTGGACCTGGCGTCGGTGAAGACGAGCGCGCCGCGCGCGCAGCCGCGCGGGCCGCGCCCGTACGGGCTGCAGGATGTGCCGGTGTTTTACCCGACGGAGGAGGAGTTTCGCGACCCGATGGCGTATGTGGGCAGGATTTCGGAGCGGGCGCGCGCGTATGGGATGTGTAAGGTCGTGCCGCCGGAGGGGTGGAAGATGCCGTTTGTGACGGATACGGAGGTGCGTGTGGTCGCAGGGGGGAAGGGAAGGGAAGGAAGGAGGGAGATGCTGACTTGGCTTGGTTGCGCCAGAATTTCCGCTTCACGACGCGCCTGCAGCGGCTCAACTCGATCGAGGCGTCCTCGCGCGCAAAGGTGAACTATCTCGAGCAGCTGTACCGCTTCCACCAGCAGCAGGGCAGCTCGCGCGTCTCGGTGCCCACGATCAACGGCAAGCCGCTCGATCTGTGGCTCCTGCGCAAGGAAGTACAAAAACTCGGTGGCTACGAGGCGGTGTGTGCATCCCCTTTCCCCTTTCCCCTTTCTCTTCCTCTTTTCTCTTTATCTTTTCCTCCTTTGTCCACACCTCTTTCTCTTTATACCCTAACATCTGACATCCGACTGACGCGCCCGCCGCAGGTCACGAAAGCGAAGAAATGGGCAGACCTCGGGCGGCTGCTCGGGTACGGCGGGATCCCGGGGCTGTCGACGCAGATCAAGAACTCGTACACGCGCGTGATCCTCCCGTACGAGCACTTCTGCGAGCGCGTGCGCACGTCGCCCGCGCTGTCGCACCTCACGGGCGCGCGCGGGAACGGCGACGGACAGGTGCGCACGCACGTCAACATCCAGGCGGGGCCCGGCGCGAAGCGGCGTCTTGGCAGTACGGGCGCGAGCGCGAGCGCGAATGCCAGTGTGTGCGGGACGGCGGAGCCGTCGAGCCCGCCGTCGAGCCCGCTCACGGCGACGTCGAGTCCGCTGTCGGAGCCGCCCGATGAGAGCGAGAGCAAGGATGCGGCGACGCCGCATGCGCGGACAAGGAGGGGCACGCGGGGCGCCACCGCGGAACAGTCTACCCGTTAGTTCTTGCTCTGATTCTGTGGTTTATTGTGGATTGCGGCTGATGCGGGGTGTGGTGGGCAGCGGCGAGCAGGAAGCCGGCGTCGAGTGCGTCGGGGGCGAAGGCGCAGGAGAAGAAAAAGGCGAAGGACGAGATGCCGACGGAGGTAGGCTTTCTTTCTTTTTTTCTCCTTGTGGATCTGTGGTGGTTGACTGAGGGTGATGCTAGCAACCTTGTGAGATATGTCATGGCAGCGATAATGGGGAGGAGATGCTGCTCTGCGACGGCTGCGATTGCGGTAATTCACGCTTGTATCTCTCACTTCGCAACGGCGCTCATTTCTTTCGGTTGACAGGGTTCCACATGTTCTGCCTGGACCCGCCGCTGACGAGCGTGCCGAAGGGCCAGTGGTACTGCCACACGTGCCTGTTCGGGACGGGCGGCGACTTTGGGTTCGACGAGGGCGAGGAGCACTCGCTGTCGAGCTTCCAGGCGCGCGACCGCGAGTTCCGGCGGCTGTGGTTCGAGAGCCACCCGCCGCCCGGGCGCGAGGACAAGATGAAGGTCGACGGGCAGGAGCAGGAGCAGGAGCAGATCTCGGAGTACGACGTCGAGCGCGAGTTTTGGCGCCTCGTGCAGTCGCCGACGGACACGGTCGAGATTGAGTATGGCGCGGACGTGCACTCGACGACGCATGGGAGGTACGTGGCCCGAGGCAATGCTGTGATGTGCTGATGTTGACTTGGCTTGGTGATGTGCAGCGCGATGCCGACGTTGGAGACGCACCCGCTGGACCCGTACTCGAAGGACCCGTGGAACCTGAACAACATCCCGATCCTGAGCGAGTCGCTGCTGCGTTACATCAAGTCGGACATCTCGGGCATGACCGTGCCCTGGACGTACGTCGGCATGGTCTTTTCCACCTTTTGCTGGCACAACGAAGTGAGCAGCTTCATTGCCTTTTCCAATAGTGTCTGACGCGCGGCACGTGCAGGACCACTACACGTACAGCGTCAACTTCAGTAAGTCGCCTGCCTATTCGGGACGGACTGGCATGTGTGTGTGTGTGCTGACGCTATGACGCTCAGTGCATTGGGGCGAGACAAAGACATGGTACGGCATCCCGGGCGAGGACGCGGAGAAATTCGAGGCGGCGATACGCAAGGAGGCGCCCGACCTCTTCGAGGCGCAGCCGGATTTGCTCTTCCAGCTCGTCACGCTCATGAACCCCAAGCGGCTCGTCGACTCGGGCGTGCGCGTCTACGCGTGCAACCAGCGCGCGGGCGAGTTTGTCATCACGTACCCCAAGGCGTACCACGCCGGGTTCAATCACGGGGTAAGTCTTGTTGCAGTGATGTGATTTGGGTGCGCGTGCTGACGCGTGCCGTGTGTGGTGCAGCTCAACTTCAACGAGGCGGTCAACTTTGCGCTGCCGGACTGGCTGCCGTTCGGCCGGCAGTGTGTGCAGCGCTACCGCGAGCACCGCAAGCTGCCTGTCTTTTCGCACGACGAGCTGCTCATCACCATCACGCAGCAGTCGCAGACGATCGCGACCGCCATCTGGTGCGTTGCACGTTCTTTCTCTTTCGTGCTCGCGGGTGCGCTGACACGGACTTGCGCAGGCTCAACGACAGCCTCAAGGAGATGACGGACCGCGAGCTGCGCGACCGGCGCCAGGCGCGCGCACTCAAGATGGGCGAGACGCTCGAGGGCGAGGACAAGCCCGAGGAGCAGTACCAGTGCAGCGTGTGCAAGGTCTTCTGCTACCTCTCCCAGGTCACGTGCAGCTGCACCACCAAGATCGTGTGCGTCGACCACGCCGCGCTGCTCTGCGCGTGCGCGATGGACCACCGCGTGCTGCGCAAGCGCTTCTCGGACCAGGACCTCCTCGACACCCAGGCCAAGGTCGCCGAGCGCGCCGCGATCCCCGCCGCGTGGCAGGCCAAGCTGCAGCGCACCCTCGCGGAGAGCGCGCGCCCGCCGCTCCGCACGCTGCGTGCGCTCGTCGCCGAGGGCGACCGGATCAACCACCCGCTGAAGGAGCTGCGCGGGCTGGAGCGGTGCGTCGCGCATGCGAACGACTGGGTCGACGCCGCGCAGGGCTTCCTCGTGCGCAAGCAGAGCCGCAAGCGCTCCAAGGGCAAGCGCGGGCGGCCGTCGCTCGCGGACATTGCGGCTGCGGCCGCGGCGAGCGCAAACGAGGACCCGGGCGAGCGGCCGGACAAGAGTCTGGAGGACCTGCATGAACTGCTGAACCAGGTGGAGGATCTCGGCTTCGACTGCCCGGAAATCACGATGCTCAAGGAGGCCGCGGCCAAGGCGAAGGAGCTCAAGAAGCGCGCGCACGAGCTGCTGCTCGCGACCGTCGAGGGCGAGCCCGAGCGCGAGGCGTACGTGCGCGACTGCGAGCGGCTGCTGCTCGAGGGCTCGTCGCTGAACGTGTACATCGAGGAGCTCGCGGACGTCGAGAAGCTCGTCGCGCGCGAGCAGCTCGTGCGCGAGCTCGAGCACGAGGTCGACGATGCCAACATGACGCTCGAGGACGTGGGCGACTACCTCGCGCGCGCGCGCGCGTGCAACCTCGGCCCCGAGAACCCGCACGTCAAGGTGCTCGAGCAGCGCCAGCGCGCGGGCCAGACGTGGGAGGAGCGCGCGCGCCACGTGCTCTCGCAGCCGTACAAGACGATCCAGGAGCTCGAGGAGTTCAAGGACATGGAGAGCAACGTCCCCGTCGACCCGACCATCCTCGACCGCATCGACGCCGCGCGCACCAAGGCCAAGGAGTTCGAGAAGCAGGCCAAGGCGTGGATCGTCCCCGAGCCCGGCGCGCCCAAGCCCCGCGTGCAGGACGTCATGCGCTTCGTCACCCGCGCCGAGAAGGAGTTCTCGATCGAACCCGTGCGCGACCTCAAGCGCATGGCGGACATCGCGCTCGACCTCGAGTCGCGCTGCGACCAGGTCCTCAAGGCGCGCTACGAGCACCCGGACGACGACGACCTGTTCGAGGTCATGCTCGGCTGGGTCGACTACGCCAAGCAGCACCTCAGCGCGTTCACGCTCCCCAAGTTCGACAAGCTCGACCAGCAGCTCACGCAGCACTACCGCTGGCTCGAGAACCTGCCCTGGTACTGCGCGGACCACCGCGAGGCGCACGGCAAGCAGCTCTTCGAGGACGTCATCGCGAGCACCCGCCCCGAGGACGACATGCCGCCCGACGACGAGTACTTCACGTGCATCTGCGACGAGGCCGTGCGCCCGCCCGCGCCGGGCACCAACTCGGACGCGGTGCAGTGCGACCACTGCTTCGCGCGCTTCCACGGCCAGTGCGCGCGCAGCGGCGGCTCGTGTCCGTTCTGCGACCACCACCACTGGAACGGCTCGATCCACAAGGACCGCAGCTGGCACTTTTGCTACATGCCGACGATGCTCGTCTTTGCGCCCGACATCTCGAAGAACTACTCGGACGACTGGAAGCAGCTCGAGATCATCGTGCACCGCGTCGACCGCCTCGCGACCGTCATCGGCCAGTTCCTCTCGTTCGCGTCGCAGCCGGGCAACCAGAAGCGCGAGTACATCGCGCAGGTGCGCCACTACATGCGCAAGCTGTACCGCATCCAGTTCGCGGTGTCGCCGAACCCGGAGGTGTCCTTCGGCCTCGACCTCGCGGGCCTGCACCGCATCATCGCGGGCCAGCCGCCCGCGGTCCGCACGAAGAAGCGCCGCCGGCCCAAGTTCATCTTTGGGCAGGACGTCGACGGCGACTGGGTCGACGGCACGCGCTGCATCTGCCGCGGGCGCACGCCGTACCTCGTCAACTACCCGACCGTGACGTGCTCGCTGTGCCACAAGAAGTACCATGGCGGATGCGTGTTCTTCCCGATCGACCCGACGACGTATGATAATCGGTTCACGTGCCCGCTGTGCTGCCTGCGCAGGAATAGGCGGTATGAGTATGCCGAGCTGCGCGTGAAGAATATCGGTGCGTGATCCCTTCTGAATCGTGGAGATGGTGGTGCTGATGTGTGGCGAACAGACGAGACGGACGTGGAAAAATACGTCGACACCGCAAAGATGCTCGAGACGTTCAGCAAAACGATCCTATTCAAGAAGCTCCCGCCGCCGTACACCCAGACGCTCTTCGTCGAGCTGGTCAAGTTCACCGCCGGCCAGCCCGACACCGCGTCCACGAACGGGTCCACGCACCCCAGCACGTCCTCGCCCTCCGGCACCGACGCCGCCGCCGCCGCCGCATCCGCATCCGCGCGCGCGCTCCCGTCCGCGTCCGCGCCCCCGCGCCCCGGCCCCGGCGCAGCCATCCCGTCCCCCATCGCCTACGACCGCGCGACGTCCGTCCCCGGGCCACACGTCCCGCCCCCGCCGCCCTGGGCGAGCAAGTGGACCGCGCCGACGCACGGCCCGCCGCACGCGCACGACGCGGGCCGCGTGCCTATCACGACGCCGCCCGCGTCGCGCAAGCGCAAGTACCCCGACGGCGACCCCGAGCCTGTACCCGCGCCCGCCTCGGCGCCCGTCGCAGGCCCGAGCAACGCAGAGTCGGACAGCCCGCTCTTCGCGAAGCGGCGCACGCTGTCGCGCACGCCCGCACCTGCGCCCGCCCCCACTGCGCCTGTACCCACACCTGCGCCGGCGCCTGTATCCGCGGAACCGCCGATGCGCCCGCTGCAGGCGCAGGCGCAGACGCTGAGCCCGTCGCTCGCGATGATCATGGCGCCGGACGCGTCGCGCGCGTCGGCGTATACGGTCGCGATCGGCAGCCGCGCGCCGTCGGCGTCGCCGCCGTCGCCGCCGCCGCCGAGGCGGGCGCCGGAGTTCAGGGAGCGAGACAGGGAGAGGGATAGGGACAGGGAGGAGCGGCGGCGCAGGGGGTCGGATGTCTGGAAGGGGGCGGGGGCGGGGGCGAATGAGAGTGCGAGTGCGGGGGCGAGTGGGGAGAAGCCGGTGTCGAGTGCGTCGGCGGGTGCGCCGCCTGCGGGGGGGATGTAGGTGGGGTGTTTTGTTTGATTGGTCGGTTGTTGCTCTAGCTATAGTTTTTCTTTACTTTCACCTTTACGTACGTACGTACTTGGCTCAGTGCTTGCTTGCTTGATTCTCGGTTTCACTCTCGGGCGAAAGAGTCGTCCCTGCGGTACCTGCGTCCGACGTGTATTCTCTCGTCTCGTCTCTCGTTCCTAGTTTCCCGTTTCTCGCTTCCGTTTCTTGTCTCGTATCTCTCGCCCTGCGGCTTGTAGCTTGTATTTTTGTCTCGGTCTGAAACTCGGTCTGGTTTACTCACTCGCTCGCTCGCTCATGATCGGTTTTCGTTTGGTATACGTACATACGCGTACGATAGTCGCGCTGTTGCTGTTGCTGTTACTCGTTGATCTTTGCTCGGTGCTCGGTGCTTGTCCTTTGCCGTGGGTGGTCGGTACTAGCTGTCGTACGTATGCTTCAGTCAGCAGTTGGTGGTATAGATCATGTCAATACATGTCCATGTAAGCGTAGTGGCAGCCCGCGGCCAGGAGAAGCATTGACCAGTCGTGTGGTGCGGTGAAGCAGCGGGTCTAAGCGAAGCAGCACGTCTCGAGTGATATCGGTACCGGTGTATTGGACATTGGCTACTCATAGCCTCACAACTAAGACTACTCAAAGTAAGACCGGATGGAGGAAGATGAACGGGTGAGACGAGGCGGATAATCGTGACTTGAATGATAAATACGTGAGAGGAATTAGCGATAGAGCATTGACGGGGTAGATGCGACGTGGATCTGATGCGGACGGGCGAGCGACGTGAGATATGACGTGAGATATGGGGAATGAAATGGGACGAGATAATGCAAAAAATAGGAAGAGAAAAGAAAAGAAAAGGGGGTGATAGATCAGAACGAAGATGTAAACCGTAAGCCGCAGACTGCAATGCAACCCATAAACCGTGGAGGAAGTGCCAATGATTAGCGGGGGTGTATGGATATCGGGACCACAGACCACAGACACCAATACCAGAAACTGAGACAAGAACCGGAACCGGAACCGTGCATGCCTCCTGCAAAGTCCAGCGAACCGAGAACCGATCGTCTATGTATGCAGACCAGAACAGGGGCCAGAACTAGCCGACCATGAACTTGTACGTCGAGTACCCGCCGATGAGCGCAAACACCGCAAGGCAGCCGACGATGCTCGCGAACCACGCGTATCCCTGCGCGTGCACACATACGCATCAGCATCTACACCTGGATGGGACGCATAGCACGACTCACCGGCACGCCCTCGCCGGGGACATGCACGTTCATGCCCCACAGGCCCGTGACGAGATTCATCGGGATGAGCACCGTGCCCAGCGCCGTGAGCTTGCTCAGGACGTCGTTGATCTGGTTGTTCGCGTCCGTCATCTCGATCGAGATCTGCGCGAGGTAGTTCGAGTGCGAGCGCGAGAGGATCTTCTCGTAGTGGTTCAAGTTCTGCGTCATCGTGATCAGGTGGTCCTGGATGTCGGACAGGTAGAGCCCGATGTCGGACGTTGGCGCGACCTTCCAGTTCTCGTTGCACCGTTTGGCGAGCCCCTTGACGACGTCCGCCTTGTTGCCCATGAGCCGGAGGAGGCCCATGACCTTTTTTCGGCAGGTGCCGATTCTAGCGGCGCAGATGGGCGTTGGCGGGGATGAGAAGCTGGAGGGGAGATGCAGGCACGCACCTGCGCAACATGTCGCTCTGCTCGGTCTCCTTGAGGATGAGCACGAGCTCATCGATGCTGTCGACCTCGTACTCGATACCCTGGATGAGCGGGCCGAAGGCATCGGTGATGTCGTCGATGAGGGCGTACGAGATCCAGTCGGAGGTGACGCTGATGTAGTCCTTGAGCTGCTTGATACGGCGGCGGACGTTCTGCGGGTGCGGCGACGGGCGGAAGTGGAACTGTAGACATGGCACGTGATCAGCGCGCGATAGAAAAGCGGAAAAAAAATACGAACGGAAATGGTGCCCTCGCGGAAGACGACGATGTACATGTTGAGCGGCTCGAGATACGTCGGACTGTACCCGTCCTGGTCAAAGCTGCGGAAACAAACCAAATAATATGTGCGGAAAAGCTCGATTTTCTCGCGAGCCTCCTCCATGAGGATATCCTCGGCGGTAAGCGGATGGATGCCAAAGGTCATACTGAGCAACTTCATTTCCGCATCGGTCGGCGAGAGTACGTCGAGCCACCACGTGTGCGCCTCCAGGTCCTTCAGCTCTCCCGGCGTCCCCGCGCCGGTCCCCGTCCCGCCCCCGAGCGCCGTCTTGGAGCTCGCGCCGTTCAGCCCGCTGCTGTTCCCCGCCGACGTCGACGGCGGCGACGGCGACGCCCCGCGCACGCTCGCGCTCGCGCTCGAGCCCGCCGCGGCGCCCGTGAACATCTCCTCGAACGTCTGCCCCTCGGCCGGCAGCTCGCTCAGCGTGCGCGCGTGCACCGTCGCGGAGAGCGCGTTCGAATAGAACGAGAAGCGGTACGGCCGGTCGTCGTGCCCCGCGCCGGCAGGCATCGCGGGGATGCGCTCGAGCGAGCTGATCGCGCTCGACGGGAGCGTCGTCGCGGGCCCGTTTGCGCCTGCGTACAGGTGCGGCGCGCGCGCGACGACGGGCAGCGGCGGCGGCGGCGCGCCCGCCTCGAAGAGCGCCATCTTGCCCCCGCCGAGCTGCCGCCGCGGCGCCGCCAGCGAGTGCGAGAGCTTGCGCGCGCGCGTCGTCGTCGGCGGGGGAAGCGCAAAGTCGGGCTGCGGCGACAGGTCCGCGGGGGGTGCGTGTGTGTGTGCGTGCGGGGTGGGCAGGCCGAGGCGCTCGCGCTCGGCGCGGGCGAACTCCTCGAGCGGCGTGAAGCGGAAGGTCGAGTGTGCGGGGATGATGGGGGGTTGGTAGAGCGGGAGGTCGCCCTCCTGCGGCTGGGTGGCGAAGAGGTTGCCCTGCGGGAGCGGGGAGGGGGAGGACGAGACGGAGACGAGCAGCGCGGGGTCGTGCCCCTGGCTGAGGTGCGGGAGGTCGGGCGACGGCGAGCGCGCGGGCTGCGGGCGTGGGTGGATAAGGGCGGCTGTGTGTGCGGTAGGCGATGCGGACACGGGCTGGGGCGCGGCGAGGGCGGGGGATGCGGCGGGTGCGGGCTCGGGCTCCTCGGCGAGGGCGTCGAACGGCGGGAACATGCTGTCGGGGGCGCCCTCGGGCGAGTGGTGCAGGTGCGGCGTGAGGGGCGTTGCAACGGGCGACGTCGACACGCTGCTCCGCCGCGCGCGCGAGAGGTGCATCGCCATATCGACGTCGAGCGTGCGCTGCCGCTCGCGCACGTCCGGGTCGAGCGGGTTGAACCCCCGGATAAGCGTCGGCGAGTGTCGTGAGTCCGAGGTGAGGGGCACGATGTTCGTCAGGATGGGCTCGGCGGCAGCGGCCGGGGTGCGATACTGTGTCGGGGATTGCGAGCGGTCCCGCGGGGAGCGAGAGGACACTGACGAGATCCGCGAGCCTTCCGGTGGCGAGCTCATCTTTGATGGAGGAGAGAAAGTCAAGGTGGTGGGTGTCTGGGGCGATGGACAGCGATAAACAACCAGGAGAGGTGAGAACAGAACTACCTAAAACCTACACTCGCTCGCTAAGCGATTTGCGTCCGACAAGCTCGAAGAGGAGCAGCGCTCCGCTGTGTGCTGAATTGATACACAGAGTAGAAGGGAACGGAGAGACTACCTTGAGCGGTCGGGGTAGATGGAAGGCGAGGGGGAAGGAGGCGGGAGGCAAGAGGCGATGGCGCGGGGAGACCTTAGCCGCGGCTAGGCTGAGGCAGGAGGAGCAAATGACGGGACCAACGTGATCTCATCCTGTCTGTCACGTGCATGCGACGCGTCGCGCTGTCCAGTGATATTTTCGCGATTAGTCTGTGTATTCTTCCTGGTGTTTTACTATGGAGGAGGAGCTAGTGTAGCATTAGAAAGGTCGGGAATTTGGGGCAGAGTTGTATCCTAGGTTCAGGTGCTCTTAACACAACGCTTTCGGCATTGGCCGTGATACGTATTTGCTGTGGCAGCAAATAGTGCGGCGAACGACATGACTTACTGCTTGTCCAATCTGCACAGACCGTGACTCAAGCGGTGTCCTACTCAGCATACACACGTTCGCAAGCAGATACCAGAACTGAGTTCATCTGCCAGCACATCACAAAAGCACGCGTGGAAAACAACATATCCTCTGGCAGATGGCCCAGCTGAAGGAGCTCACAGACAAAACCTGCACCATAGACACCGACGCATTTCTCTCGCATATACTGCCCATCGCCGCAAACAATATCGACCGCGTCTTCTGCCGCCTCGCAAGCGGTGCAGCTTACAGTGGGACACGATGGGCTTCTTTCCCTGCGGACGGCTATATCAAGAAGGCAGCACATCTCTACGCTCCATTCGTGAGAGTGGCCAACGAAATTCTCGATGCGTGCAGAGCTGAGCCAGGTATCGCCGTCGAGCTTGAAACCCTTTGTTGGAGGATACAAAACCTGCCGGGCCGTGATGACGTGCCTAGTACAGCTCTCGACGATGAAGACAACGAGGACGGGGACGAGGACGAGGACAATGACACATCGCTGATACGACTACGTCCAGGCGTAGTAGCGTCTCTCAGTGACGATGCCGAAGCTGACGCTATAGGTGCCAACGAAGTCGAGATTCTGAAACACGTCTGCGACCTGGGGGAGAACACTCAAATACCCCGCACACAGGTACGTTTGCCCGGCCATGGTCCGTGTCCCCATACGCTCACTGTATCGAAAATTTTACCCTGCAGCACGAGGAGCTCTCACAAAAGTTGTCTAGATGGTGGCTCCGTGTCCACGTTCCCGTGGAGGTCCAATACGAAGACAGCGAAGAAGAGACGTGGGCTGGCGTGGACCGGCTGTGCGGCTACATGAAGAGCGTTCTCGCGGAGCAGCTGGACCGCCGCTTCGCAGTGGGCCTTCTGGTCTGCAAGGACAAGTTGACCGTCTGGCTGTGCGACCGCTCTGGGCTCATCGGAACGAGGGTGCCCATCGACATCCACAAAGTGCGTCATATGTGCATTTCGTTCTTCTCGCTGCTGCTAATCATGCATCATCTCTATGTCTGCGCTTATAGGAGCCGAAGAAATTCATCCATGTGATGATGGGGCTGTCTTGTCTGGAGCCCGCTCGGCTCGGCTGGGACCCTACGATGAAGATCGTTTGCAAAGGAAAGGACGGGGTTGAGTATCGCGCATCTACAAGCGCGCAAGTGACAATCAACGACTTCGGGCGGACTGCATACGAAACAAAGTGGGCCATCTTCGTACCCAAGGAGGATGGCTCTGCGGCGGGCGAGTGGTACACCACGGTCCGCATTCTCAGCATCGAGCGCGCGGCGATGATGACCGGCCGGGCGACGCTGATCTGGGTGGTGACGAAGGCGGGGGACGGCAAAGTAAGTTTCTGCGTGTGTTGTTGCCGCTTTTGCTGACTGTCTTTACTCTTTATGTAGCGGTTCGTGCTGAAGCAGACATGGTGTCCTGACTATGCATACACAGAGGCCGAGTTCCGCGCGCTCGCGCCGCCGGACTCAAATCTTTGTCAGATCGTCCGGTCTGTCGATGTAGGTGCCGGTGATATCGACGATCAGGCTTCGGCTGCGGCAGTCGTGGATACAAAGTACTACGTCCGCCGCGGGCTGCCTGGAGCGTCAGATTCGGACTCGGCGCCACCGGCCAAGAAGCTGAGACTCGGCGAAGAGCCGGGATCGCCAGCGGTCGTGCTCGTCATTGTCGACCCAGCCACCGAAGACACCACAGGCGAGAAGGGCTCCGAGTCTGTCCGTCGAGGCCGATTCCGGTTCACGAATCGCGTGCTGACACGGACCTTGATGTCGACGTACGGCTGGCCCGTCAAGTTCTTCCGCGATCACCGTGAATTGGTGGAGACTATACGAGATGCAGTCAAAGGTGAGGATCATTACGACTGGTTGCGGAGTCTGTGAACTGATACGAGTGCGCCACGGCAGGACATCAGGATCTGTGGTTTGGTGGAGTACTGCATCGCGACGTCAGTGTGGGCAATATCCTGATCTGCCCCGAGGACAATGGTGACAGGAAGACGCGCGGCCGTCTGATCGATCTGGATTACTCGAAGAGGACTTCGGATAAACCTGGTGATCCGGACGAGAGCAGTAGCGCGTTGGACGAGGATCGCTTGACCCAAAGTGCCGCGCGCCTAGTGGAATTTGTAAAGGGCATTGAGGGAATCGATCTTGACCAGCGCGCAGCTCATAGTCTCGTCTTGCGTTACCCTGGGCCTGTGAAAGTTGCACTCAAATATATCGACGTTGTTCTGCGAATATATCCGCGTTTGCAAGGCATTTCCCGACCAGTAAGACTCTCCTTCGAATATGTGCCATCTGATATATATTGTGCTTTGATCATAGCTTTCGGAAGAAGATCTTCGCCTGTATGACGTCGTGGTGCGTGATTTACTCTTGCACGAGTCTCAGGCTTCTCAGATACATATTTCTAGAGAGCTCCACCCCGCGAGAACAACCACACTCGGACTCCAGAAACGATTGTAAGGCTGCTTTCAAGTATCTGGTCCTCATTTCTGATTGTGTCTTCTAGGGCACGAAAGCTTTCATGAGCGCTGAGGTTCTCACTAATCAGCCGAATTGGCCAACGATAGAGAAGTGCCGAGAAAAATGGGTCAACGGTTACATATTCCATAGTGCCATCCACGACCTCGAGTCCTTTTTCTGGGTTCTCGTCTACCTCTGTCTCACTCGCGCCGGGCCTGGCGGGGAGCACCGTGACCCGCCCGAGGACCCCAAGACCTGTGCCCAACTGGACAACGTCGTCTCTTGTCTGTTTAATTCGGACAACGACATGGTTATTGCCAGGAACAAGCACGATTTGTTTCAGTCTCTCGAAGACCTGCAGGGCTACATCATCCCTCATTTTCACCCATATTTCCAGTGTCTGTCTGACCTCGTACTTGACTGGTGGAATGCCCTCCAGCTCGCATATCGCACGTACGATGCGCTGACACCAGGATTCATACACCAGCAAGTCCTTGACGTCCTCGACAATGCAATGAAGAACCTACCTGATCCTGTTCCATCGAAAGAGATGGACCGGGAAGATGATCGGCGTATGAAGGATTTGGATAGTATCGAGACGATGTCCTCTGGCCAGAGTACATCGACTCCGTCGCGCAAAATACAGACAGTGTTCACGCCAGTGACAGCCCAGTTGGTACAAGCCGACAAACAAGTTAAGGTAATTTCAACCCCAGTTTTCAGGCAGCTGCTCAGGCGATGCTGACGTTGTTTCTCTACGAGATACCATTTCTCGAAGCGTGAATGAAAGCCGGTTTTTATCCTTGAAGCCTGCCCCCCTATGATTTTCACATTACACCATGATCTCGTCTAGTTCTACTTTGCATCACTTATCCCATAGAATGGTGCGTTAACTTTCCAGCTGCCCGATAAAATTCTGTCCTGGCTATGTCGGCTTCAGCAGCTCCTTGCGAGCTCTTAGCATGAGCCGATTCGGGATTTATATGGACGAGTTGTCAGTCACTTCCTCACGGAGTGGGCGATGCAGACATCGACGTGAGCTAGGGCCCCATGGAGGCCCAAAATTCGACCACATCGGCGAGAGTGTCCAACGGCGACAACACAACATTGTTAAGTGTAGATGCAAGGCGCCACGAGCGACATCGACACGTTACTCCGCTGTCCGCGCGAGAGAGGCGCACCACTGTGTTCGGGTCGAGCGGATTGGGCCCCCGGACTCGGATGAGCGTCAGCATAAGATAATATAACATACAAGAATCTTGAAAGTCCGCTGTGAGAAACTACTCGGATAATTGGCGTCGTGCACTTCGCGAGCCCTCACGACCTCCTCACATTGCATTTGATTCCGTCGCGATTAACTGCTGAGTGAGAACAAGTCTCAGAGAATTCTTCTCTCATCTTCTTTTGGCCAATCGTCGTGCGACAACCACAAAACAACGACGTCGTCATATGGGGGATAACTACTTAAATGTCATGCAATCGAGTAAATGTGTCAGACAACTCACGCTTCTATTGACCACGCGTTGAACACGTTCAAGTTCAAAGTCAATTTCAGGAAGTGGATCCAGCCTCACTTGCAATCGATAGTACCTGGCTTCGGTCGTATATAGGTTCATCTATTCTGTTTCAGTGGTGCGTTACTCTGATAGTCTTCTCATCATGTCCACCTACAAAAAACCTGACATCTCTGAAGAGGACCTCGTAGCCAACGCGCGCGCACGAGCCGACACCTTCACGAAAGATTGTTATACCATTGCCAATAGCAACCGGCGCATCACGAAAGAGCAAGTGGAAGAAATGGTCCGGAAGGAGCTCAAGGACAAGATCTGCGTCGCGGACACCGACACGTTCCTGTCTCAAATTCTACCCGTTGCTACTAAGGACGTCGACACGATCTTTCAACGCCTCACGAACACCAATTCCCGTATCGCATACGACGGGGCGCGGTGGACGGCCTTCCCGGCGGACCAGTTCATCAACAAAGAAGCGCACCTCTACGATCCGATAGCGGCAGCGGCCAACCAAGTCCTCGACGCTTGCAGAGCCCCCGTAGCCGGGTCGGACATCACTGTCAAGATGGAGAATCTCCACTGGAGAGTCCAGCCTGACAAGGCACCGACGTCTCTCGACGATTACGCGTCGCTGATACGCCCAGACATTGTGGCCTCCCTCAGTAAAGGTAGCGACGACAAGGCCGTGGCTGAGAATGAGACGAGGCTTCTGGAACAAGCCAATGGCAAGAAATTGTCCAGGGCGGAGGTATGTTTGAGAAGGTGTGGTCATCGCCTGGGGCTGCGCACTCACCGTGCCTTCTCAATTCCAGCGCGAAGAGCTCTCGGACGAGCTGTCCGTGTGGTGGCTCCGCGTCCATGTCCCTGTAGAGGTCAAGTACAAGGATAACGAGCAGGAGATGCGGGTCGCTGTGGACCAGCTGTGTAACTACATGAAGAGTGTCCTCGCCGAGCAGCTGGACCGCCGCTTCGTGATTGGCCTCGCTATCTGCAAGTACAAGCTGACCGTCTGGCTGTGCGACCGGTCCGGTCTCATTGGAACGAAGACGCATATCGACATCCACAAAGTGTGTTGTACCCTTCGTGTAACTCTCCGTCTACTGAGCGCGCTCGATATCGACGCTTGTGCTCGCAGGAACCGAAGAAGTTTATTCATGTGCTAATGGGGCTGTCTTGCTTGGAGCCCGCTCGGCTCGGCTGGGACCCGACGATGAAGATCGGATGCAAGGGGACGAAAGGGATTGAGTACCGCCTATCTACGAGTGCGGACGTCTTGGTCGAGCACTTCGGGAAGACCGCGTATGAAACGAAGTGGGCGATTTTTTTGCCCAAGGAGGACGGCTCTACGGAGGGCGAGTGGTACGTGACGGTCCGCGCGCTCAGCATTGTACGCGCGGCGATGATGACCGGCCGGGCGACGCTGGTCTGGTTGGTGACGAAAATCGGGGAGAACGAAGTGAGTTGGGACAATGGCACAAATAGAAACCCGTTGACTGACTTGCTTTGTGTAGCGATTTGTGTTGAAGCAAACATGGCGACCAGAGAACGTGTTGACAGAGGCCCAGTTCCGTGAGTTCGCACCTCCGGAATCCAATCTCTGTGAGATTGTCCGCTCTGTGAACATAGGTGGAGATATCAGCAATCAAGCTTCGGTGGTCGTGGACACACGACACTACGTCCGTCGCGGAGTCGACGGGATGCGAGTGGACCCGGATAGTCTGCTACCTCCGAATGCAGAGTCGCAGAGCAAGAAGCGAAACGCCGAGTCTGAAATGGAAGAGACGGCACTCGTCGTCGTTCCTGCGACTGTGCTGGACACTGCAGCCAGACGCACTTCCCGCCGTGCTGGGTTTATTTTCACCAGTCGAATGCAAACACGTACCTTGATGTCGACGTATGGCTGGCCCGTCAAGTTCTTCAGAGACGTTCGCGAATTGGTTGGGACCATCCGGAATGCCATCGAAGGTGAGAAGTATATGATTGACTCGGGCTTCGGTTGAGTCTGGGCTGACGCACATGCATCACTCCAGGGCATCAGGATCTGTGGTTTGGTGGAGTACTGCATCGCGACGTCAGTGTGGGCAATATTCTGATCTGCCCTGAGGACAATGGTGGCCGGAAGACGCGCGGACGTCTGATCGATCTGGATTATTCGAAGAGGACTGCTGATAAAGATGCTCCGGTCAGCACTCACACTTCGGAAATGACGGACGACGTTCCCTCTGCGGAGAAAGTCGCGACGACAATTGGAGTTGCAGGGCTCTGTGGAGCCAGCATTGATGAGCCAGCTGCTTTGGCTCTTCTTCTGCGTTACTCTGGAGAGTTCGAAACTTCGTTGACCTACATCCAAACTTTTCTGATCATATATCCGCATTTGCGTCACACCTCCCGACCAGTAAGCTTATTCTTTGATTATATAGCATCTGAAAAACATTGTGTTTTCATCATAGCTCTCAAAAGAAGATCTTCGCCTATATGACATGGTGGTGCGTGGTTCACTCTTGCGCGAGTCTCTGACCGCTGAAATACATCTCTAGAGGGCTCCGCCCCGGGAGAATCACCACAGTCAGACTCCAGAGAAGACTGTAAGGCAGCTGCGAAGTACTTGATCATCATTTCTGACTGTGTCTTCTAGGGCACGAAAGCTTTCATGAGCGCTGAGGTCCTCACCAACCAGCCGAACTGGCAAAATAGAACTCGCGGCCCAGAGAAATACATCAACGGCCGTATATTCCATAGTGCTATTCATGACCTTGAGTCTTTCTTCTGGGTCCTCGTCTACCTTTGTCTCACTCGCGCCGGCCCTGGCGGAGAGCACCGCGATCCGCCAGAAGACTCCAAGGCCCATGCCCAACTTGACAACATTGTCGCGTGTTTGTTTACATCGGATGACTACTTGGACATTGCCAGGAACAAACACGATTTGTTTGAGTCTCCTGAAGACCTGCAGGACTACATAATCCCTCACTTCCACCCGTACTTCCAGTGTCTGTCCGACCTCGTGCTCGACTGGTGGAATGCTCTCCAGCTGGCATATCGTACGTACGATGCGCTGACACCAGGATTCATACATCAGCAAGTCCTTGACGTCCTCGACAACGCAATGAAGAACCTGCCCGATCCTGTGCCGTCGAAGGAGATGGAGCGAGAAGATAATCGGCGAACGACGGACTTGGATAGTACCGCGACCAAGCCCCCTAGCTGGGGTTCATCTCCGTCACGCAAGTCGGAGTTGAAATCCGGATCGTACAGGGAACTGACCACAACCACAACCACGAGTCCAACTCCGAGTCCTCAGAAGAAGAAAGCCAGGGTTCATACCAGTGACAGCCTGGTCGGACCAAGCCGATGAACAAGTTGAGATAATTTTCACCGCAGTTTCTGGCAGCTGTAGGGCGATGTTAATAATGTTTCTTTACCAGATGCCAATTATCGAAACCTGAATGCGAGGCTCTAAGCTTTACCTCTGAAATTTGCTGTCTTATTGTTTTCACATTGCGTTGCGTTATGACCTCGCGTACTTCTATTTACATCGCTTACACCACGAAATAGTCCATTACATTGAACATCCCGAGTGACAGGATCATTTGCAAAGCTGTCTGGCATCTCGTGCTTATAGCTGAGTCACGTCTCTACTTTTCGAGCCGCCAGATAGAAGCGACGATGTTAGCTTCAACCACTCCTTCCGAGCTCTTAGCGTGCGCCGATTCGGGATTTATACGGACGGACATGGACATGAGCTGGGGCGCCCTGGGGGTCAAAAATCGACCTCCTCGGCAAGAGCGTCAAACGGCGACCCCATGGCGCATCGCCATGTCGACGTCCAGCGTGTGCCAGCGCTCGCGCATGTTCGGGTGGAGCGCGTTGAATCCCCCGTTGGGCGTCGGTCAGGGTCGTGAGTCCGAAGTGAGGGCACGATGTTCGTCAGGATGGGCTCGGCCGGGGTGCGATACTGTGTCGAGGACTGCGAGTGGTTTCGCGAGGAGCGGAAAGAGACCGACGAGACCCATGAGCCTTCCAGTGACGAGCTCTTGTTACATGGAGGGGTGAAAGAAGGTGTGGTGGGTGTCTGGTGCAATAGACAGCGATAATCAATCCGGAGAGATGAGAGCAAGACTGCCTGAAACCTACATTCACTCGCAAAGTGATTTGCATCTGACGCAGGCCGGTGAGCGGAATGTAGAAAAGATGCCCAATAACTCGTCATTGTATTTAGCGCAGTACATGTCAACGAGAGTGCGATGCGTGTATTCTACTGTGTTCATTTTACTTGTCGTTTGTGCTTCCTAAATGTAGACACGCTGTAAACTCGACCGCTGACGAAATCGGGAATGAAACCTGCCTTGGGTTGAGAACTCCATAACTCTCGCGAGCTCTGCGGTTGCAGCGTCAAGCTTGTCCAAATCCCTCGCGCGCCGGTCGTCTTCCTTCTGCGTGAGCTCTGTTGCTTGTGCATCCTGTTCGAGTGGCGAAGACTGCAGATCCTTCAACGCGTCGTCGAGCACCGCAAGAACCAGCCTGTGTACGATTCCAGGTGTGACTTCATCGTAGGTCTCATATGCAAAGTGAAGGATAGTCCGCCATTCCATGATCAATTTCTCCAAGCCCTTGAAGTACGGATGGAAGCGCGGGATGATGAACGATTGGAGGTGATCGAGGTTCTCGAACAGCTCGACCTTGTTTCTGCAGCGTATTTGCTCAGATTTAGTCTCGAACAGACAATCCACGATATTGCGCAGCCAGCCCGCCTCTTCGCCCCGTCGCTGGAATAGCTCGTCGCGTTGCGCGCCTCCGGGTCCATTCCGGGAGAGACAGATATATAAGATGATCCACCAGAAAGACTCGAGGTCATGGATAGCACTGTGGTCTTCACGGAATAGGCGGAACTCGCCTGTGTCGGTCGTAGTTATCCGGTCATCCCAGATTTCCCACTGTAATCTACTCTTCTGCTCTTCGCCATCGGTCAAGTTTTCTGCGATAATTGATTTCCTGCTATTGTCAACGCCATGAGCATAGAACAGTGAATTGCTGTGGACCTCGCCGCTTAGGAATGCCTGTCGTCCCTATATATACTCCATTCAGCGGGCAGAACTTAATGTGTCGAAAGTGGTACTCACCTTTCGGTCTAGGTTGTAGACCATGGTACTTTTCCAAGCTGGAGGTGGAGACTGGAATGAATTTTAGATGATATGCAATCAACCGAGCCAGGACACGCACTTCCCAGTCATACAAGAAAAGATCCTCTTTGGAGAGCTGTCGCAGCATCAATATGAAGGACCGACGCGGACTGAGGGAGGCACAGCGTCGCTCACCGGTGATTTATCTTTCAGGTGCGGCCATCGCTTGAGGATAGCATCCTGGTAGCCCCAAGAATACAAGACGTCTTTGTTCCGCGAGAATAGAGCCTGGGCAACAGAGTCCGGCATTGCGATTTCCTTGTACTCCATTAACATTGCCATCCGCTTTTGAGCGTTCGGATCGTCCACCGGAACAGGTTTCGGCATGTCAGCCCAAGCGTCCGCCTGGATGGAGAAGCCGAAGTCGATAAGTCGTCCACGGGTTTTTCCACCGTCGTTCTCTTCGGGGCAGATCAAAATATTGTCCACGCTCACGTCCCTATGTAACACGCCCCCGAACCACAAGTCGCGATGACCTATACACAGATTCGTCAGCAAACGCTCGCTTCGCCCTATCCGTGTGGCCTGGATGTACGAGTACTGACCTGCGACAGCATCGCGGATTGTCTCGAGCAGTTCCCGCATATCTCTGAAGGAAGTCAACGGCCAGCCGTATGTGGACATCAGGGTGCGAGTCAGAACGCGGTTGGTGAAGCAGAACATCAGTCTGCGGGCAGAGATGAAGCGCTTGGTGATAGTGACAACGGCCCCCTCGAAGTTGTCCGCGCACCAGCTGTTGCACCCGGGTTGAGAGGGCGGCCTTCCAATCATGCCACGGCGGATAAACAGCTTGGTGTCTACACACGCGGGTGCACCGTCGTTGTTCGCGCACCCTATGTCGACTGAGCGTATGATCTGGCAGACGTTGGACGTTGACGGCGCCACTGAGCGCAGCTCCGCCTCCTGGAGCAATACGGATGGACGCCACGTCTGTTTCAATACGAGTCGCTGCTATGTCTCTGAGTGAGCATTCACTGCGCGCATCGATAGAGTGTGAGATTCACCTCTTTTTCTCCAGCTTTCCAAACGGCCCAGACTAACGTTGATCCATACATCACCCTGTCGAAACGAATGGTATTGAGGAGACGAAGCGTCGTATACCATTCGCCGTCCGTAGATCCATTCGCTTTTGGGATGAACACAGCCCACTGCGTGTCGAGGACGGTGGGGCCATAATCTGCGAGCTTCAAGTCCGGGTCTGTGGACAAGCGATGCTTCCCGTCGCTTTTGCAGACGATTTTCATGGTCGAATCCCACCCGAGCCTCGACGGTTCCAAGCTGGAAAATGCCATTATGACATGGATAAACTTCTTCGGCTCCTGAAAAAAAAAGATTATTAACGGAGGAAAATGCCAATGGTAATAGACGCACCTTGTGGATATCAATCGGAGCCAGCATTCCCAAGAGGCCAGAGCGATCGTGCAGCCAAATCGAGAGATTGGACCCGCAGACGAGCAGGCCGATAACAAATTGCCGATCCAGCTGCGCCATGAGGATTTCTCTCATGCAGTGACAAAGCTGGTTGAGACCGGCCTTGGCAGTAGCAGGATCGTCGGCGACCCTGAACTCGACCGGGATATGCACGCGGCGGAGCCACCACGTGGACAGATTTTCTGCAAGCTTTTCGTACTGTAACATCAACGAATGAGCTGCGCGTCAGAGACGAGGAACGGCGCGGAAAAGTGAAGTAGGGCGCACCAGTGATCTAGAAATCGCCTTGCTGATAGCTTCCTTCACGAGGCCGAGAATCTGGTTCCGCCACCCAAGCCAATCCGCCTCGTCTGTGCCTCTGCGGAGCGACGCCACAACCTTGGGGTAATCTTCAAGTTCGTCGGCCAGTGTGCCTATAGACGTCAAGCTTTTGTCCAGATCACATCGCCAGTGAACGTCGCTGAGCTCGAGAGGGATTGCGAGCTCCTTGCACGCCTTCAGAATGCCATTTGATACCTCTATGAACGGCTGGTACATCTGGTCGACTTCTTCTGTGTCTTCCGGTGGTCGCGGCATACCCGTCCACTGGCATCGGGAGTTGTCGTAGAGCAGAGGAGAAACGTGAGCCAAGACTTGGTCGACAGCCGCCAGTGGGACTGGGAGAATATTAGAGAGGAACCAGTCCGTATCCGCAAGGCCTATCTTGTCCGAGAGATACCATTCGAGGTATCCATGAGTAGAGGTTCGTGGCCGATAATGATCTCTAATCGGAGTGTCGGCTCGTTTCCTCAAAGATTCAGGATAGTAGCTCTGTGCGAAAAACATAGAGAGTGAGGGAGAGAAGTCGCGCTGGGAAGTGGGCAGTTATCATCGTCTGAGACCTGTCCGACGGAACGTGTTCAGCGCGTGTACTCTTCTTTCCCTCGCGAGTCAGACGCAGGATGATCAGACGCCGATGTCTTGGCTTTCACCAAGGGGTAAGCCTCTTTGAGCAAGTCATGCGCTATTTCCTGACTTCCAACACCCACCAAGGCGCCTTTGCGAACAGATGTGCATTCGAGAACGAGGGGGCCGAGCTGTAAGGATCCGTTTCAAGAGAATAATGCCATACCTCATATATAATTTGAGGCCGCTGATAGACCAACAGATAGCTAGATCTCGGAGATTATACCCATCATGCCATCGCGATGCGTGTTCCGGAGTTTCAGTGTGTATGGCTGGAGGGGGGACTGGAACCGACCATGTCGATGAACGTTGTATGAGGCAAGAACGCCGCGGCGGTCAGTTCACACGGTCACCTACTCTACAGTAGTACTGTGTCCGCCGTGTCGCTCAGAGTCATCTAACCTGATGAAAGTTGTAAGCTATCGCTCAAGTTGCACCTCCATATTTGGAATCGTGGCATCCAATCTACTCCAACTGGCAGATTGCACGCATGATGCGACCACTATATCCGTACGGCGTATGTACTGCAGGAGAAGGGTCGTACCTGTGCAATGATGCTGGATGATTAAAAGCAGTCTAGACCGAAGGGGTGTCACAGTAGGAATATGGTGGTAGAATGTATACTTGAAAGTGGCTACGAGACCCGCGACACGAAATTAATGACATTCTTCTACGTCCAGAGCACTCTGTACATGATTATCAAATTTCTGAGCGGAATGCATTCCAATACGGTATCGTAACAAGTGGGCGTAAGTATGAATATACGTGGGTGAAGGTGAAGTGAGACTACGTCAGCTTTGACTTATTATATATGGTCTACGAACAATAAAAAGGTCTTTGATGCTGGTTCATGTGGATATACGCGTACGACTTGTCAAAACTCGAGCTCGCAGAGACATTCAGCAGAGTTTGCCATACGAGCCGCTGAACTTGAATTCGCCGGTCTCGCTCCAGCGAACAGTGACGTCCTTGCTGGTGATATAGAGGTCGTCGTACCTGTCATGAGTCACAAGTAAGCCCTCGGGTGCTGCCGTAGAGAATACCAAGACTCGCAACACACCTCACGGAGGCTACAACTTCCCCGATGGCAGCCTCAAAATCGTCCTTTGAGAACTTCTTCATCTTCCACGTCGGCGGGCCATCGAGCCTCATCAAGACCCCGAACACTGCAGGATCAGGACAGATTCCGTCGTAAGTCCACTTGGCCGTGCCGGTCTTGCAGCTGGGCTTCCACTGTAGACGCGCTCAGTTATGTCATGGAGATCAGGACTAACAAAAACGACCCCACGTACCGACATCTGCTTCTTGATCCCGCTCATAGCCGCATGCCGTATCTTCGCAGCAGCTGCCTTGAGCTCCTCCTTGGTCTTTGCGGGGGCCGCGCCACTCCCCGTCCCGCCCGCCAGAGCCGCCGCGAGCGCGTTCTCGAGCTGGCGCGCATACGTAGCGAGCGTGAGCAGGTCGTCCTTCAAGACCTGAGGATCCGTCTCCGAGGATCGTTTCGCGAGGGTGCTGGCGACTAGCTTCTCAGCCTCGGGGTTGGAGACGCGTGCTGGTGTCGCGTCGGATGTGGCCTTTCCGCTGCCGCGAGCCTTCTTGGCCTTCGGGGCGGCTGCGGATGTTGTTGATTTACGCTTGGGCGCAACCGGTACGAAGTTATCGTCGGAGAAAGATGCGTCGGACATGGGGTGCTTTGGAGTGGTAGACGGTGGTAAGATGCATGGGCAAGACGCGGCACCAGCTACTTATATTGCTGAGTGACGTGACAAGACGCGTGTTAACGTGACGCCACGCGTTTGTGACAGCTCGAACGCCAGGCGTCTTGGCTGGCGACCTTGAAGTCCATGCTACTCCGAGCCCGAAATATTCACTATATTATCTTTTTTGTGGCCTTACGAAGTGTGGACACATAGTCAAATCGAAAAACGTGCTGCTGGGGCTTCCTGGCAGGCTTCTTGTCACGATTCTCGGCCTGAGTTTGTTTGCAAGCCTCAATATACAATATACGGCGCGGTTGTCGTTTAATGCCCTCGGAGCAGATCCGCTAGGCAAAAAAGGTAGAACTAGAGATGAAAGAATTGAACATGTGGGGAATACACAAGAAAGCCAGTTGGCAGCACGAGCCGCTCGGCCGGCCCGGTCTCCGATTAGTACTCGTAGTGCACAACGTACCGCGTCTCCTGGGTCCTCGCCGCGTCTTAAAACCAGATGCACATGTCGGAATATCCTAGCAATAGTAGTACCGCTACATTGAGAAACCATAAAGCTACAGAATCGAATGAACGCAAAGGTCTAGACAACCCTCTACTCCGCGCGTTTGATTTCCTCCAGCAGATCAACCAAGCGCCCCCACTCCGGCTCGTCCTCGAAATCCTTCGTGCGCCCCATGAACGTCCGCACGATGCTCCGCGCCTGCATCTTCCACTTGAACCCCTCCACGCGCGGCCCAAAATTCGTCAACACGTCGACGATTTCCTCCACCTCGTGTACCCCCGCGCGCCATTTGTCGATATCAGTCTCGCCCTGCTCCATCTTGCCCGCGACGCTCAGGCGGTAGCCCTCCAGGTACGCCTGAATCGCCTCTTCCCAGCGCCCCTGCCACGTCAAAAGACGCGCACGGGCGCGGAACACACGCGTGGACGATACACGGGGGAGGATGACGCGCTCGATGAGGTCCTCGACGCGCTTCAAGAGCCCATGTCCCTCATTCGGGTTCCTCGCTGCATTCTGAGCCGTCCCAGAGCCTTCGACCGCCTCGTCCGGATTGGCGGGCGCACGGGTCACCGCGTCGACCAGGCGGTCCAGGACATCCTCGTCCACGGCGTCAGCGCCTATTTTGGCGGAGCGCTCTTCCACTATGCGGCCGAGCGCGCGAGACGCCTCCGCGAGCTCCCCGACATCCATGGCGACGATCATGTAGTTCATCCACATACGCCAGTTGTCGTAGCTGAACCTGAGACCCTGCTTGAGCGCGCGGTAGGCGAGCATCTTGTGCTCGAAGGGGATGGCGAAGGTCTCCGCGGGAGCGTTCTCGCCGGCCTACGCGAACGTGAGATACAGATACAGATGGGACCCGGGGCTCTGAAAACGCATACCTCGTCCTCGCCATCTGCTGCCACAGTCTTGGAAGCCCCCATGCGGAGATACACGCTCGCGAGATTGTTCCAGCTCTCGCCGTCCTCGTCGTCAATCGCCACACACCGCCCAAACGCGTCCCTCGCCCCAGCCCAATCCTCGATCCGCACGCACGCGCACCCCAGAATAAACCACGAGCGCGAGAGCAGGGGGTTGATCGCGACCGCCTTGCGCAGGCACTCGGCCGCCTCCCCGAACTCGCCGCGAGTAAAGTGGTACCCGCCCAGCGAGCGCATCGCGCGCCCGGACGTGCCCTTCGACACCGCCCACGCGTGCTGGTAATGCTCCACCGCGTGCTCCGGCTCGAGCTCGCCGAGGAGACACCACAGCTTCGCCTCCCGCGCCGCATCGAACAGCACACGCGCGCGCGGCGCGACGGCCTTGCCGCGCGTGAGCACGAGCTCCGCCTCGGCGCGGCGCCCCGCGAGCAGGTCGCGCACGACCGCGAGCGCCGTCGCGCGCTGCTCCGTCGCCTGCCAGCACTTGACCGCCTCCTCCCACATCTCGAGGCGCTCGAAGATCGCCAGCGCGGACTTGACGACGCCGATGGAGAGGAAGCGCAGCGCGAGCTCGCGCTCCATCTCCCACTTGCTCGGCAGGGGGATGGAGTGCACGAAGCGCAGCCGCTCGGGCACCGTCGAGTCGGCCGTGGGCATCTGGTCCACGAGCGCCTGCAGCTGCAGCGTCGAGCGCTCGACGGTGCGCGTGCGGTGCGCTTCGAGGCGCGAGCGCAGGAGGAGCGCCATGGTATGCACGGACCAATTTTCGGGGTGCGAGATGACGCGCGCAACGTAGGGGGACATCTGCTCGTTCGTGAGACCGTGCGCCGGGGAGGTGTTGCGGACGTTGAGGCAGAGGGATAGCAGGATGCATTGGTCAAGGGGGTGGAGCGCGGGCTGGGATGACGGGTCGAGGTGGCTCAGGCGCGAGCCGGCGGCCGCGGGGCGCGAGGATGTGAATTCTGTTTGCTCCAGCAGCGTGTCGTCGTTCAGGGCGAGTGTTTCAGGGACCTTGGGTGCATCAGTCGAAGTAGATCCGTTGGAAGTGGCTTCTTTTTTCTCTTCTGCATCTTCGCCTTCGCGCTTGCGGCTCTCGGCCAAGAGCACCAATTGGCTGAGGTCCGTTTCCTGGAATTTTGTCCGCTTACCAAGCGCGCCGACGAGCTCGTACTGAAGGTCGGTAGCGCGTGCAGCTCTGACGAAGAAGTCTAAGGCATTTTTGTCGTTTCCCTGATAGTGGTCCAGTAAGCCACGCTCAAGCCATAGGCGGCCGACGAGGTCGAAGTCATCTGCGAACGACTCGGCCAAGGGTTCCAATGGTGGGATTTGTTCCGTAGGCACCGCGACCGGTTCATCAAGAATCTGCTCGTGTACGTTCCATGCACGGAGCCGCCACCAGTCAGCTGTAGGAGCGTGGTGATAGGGAAGATCGAGCAGAAGCCGGGCGAGTCGGAAGAGGAAGAGGGCTTGGGCGAGGTGGTAGACGGGTTCGCCGCCGTATGCAAGCTCGGAGATGGACTTCTTTTGTAAGAGTTCTTCTGTAATGGAAGATGCACCGTCCGCGGGTACTCCCAGCACGTCTAGCAGCTTGAAATCCAAGTCCGGGCCTGTCCAGTTGACCTGGACGAACGCGTTTAAGCAAGCCACGGCCAGCAGCAGACGCACCATCTCCCGCTCGGCCTCATCCCGCACATCCTCCACACCGAACACAAACCACTCCTTCAGCGGCCGATCTGCCAATTTCGCCAAATCCGCCTCTTGAAGTGCAAACGCACTCCGCGCGTACGGCGAAGTCAGCACCTCGCCGAACTTGCCTTCCACAACCGTCCGCGCGAGATCGACGACGGCACTTTGCGCCTGCGGGTCCGCCGGGGCGTGCCATTTTCCTGTCAAGAGAGATTTTTGCAGCGCGTCGCGGTCGACGCTCATCGCGGTCTGAGTAAGAGCTTCAAGTGATTACGATCTCCATTGAAAATCATACTTGCATTTTCTGGTCATTTGGATTCGAGCTCGTGCGCCTCGGGTTAGGGCTTGGCCTGGCCGGCCCGGAGATCCGGAGCCTTCAATGGATTGCCAATGCATGGTGAGTACTAGTCTAGTAGGTTTACAGGAGAGCAAGGAATCGACGGGATGCGGGGTACTGTATGGTGTACAGTATGTACACGAGACAAGAGAGAAATCAGAGACCAAGAAAACAATGCGTAGATGATTCAGTATGCGACTCCATCCAAGATATGCAAGAAGATAGTCCGACCGCGTCTCGTATCGTTACAGAGGTACACACTGGCAAGGAAACGCCAGGAGCAGGGGTATAACAGAAAGGAAAACACAGCATGCAGACAACAGGATGAGACGATGAAGAGCGAGGATAGTATGTGCGTGTGAGGTTGCTTTTTTACGACGCGGGACCTAGTAGTAGAGCGGCTGCCTGATGATCTGGAGCAGCTGCTCGTCCATCGCCATGGCCTCTGGATCGAAATCCATCCGCTCAGGAGACCCGCGCATGTACGGGGCGTTGGGAATCTGCTCACCGCCTGGCATCCACATGTCCATGCCGAGGATGTTCGGGGCGCCCAGATCGGGCGGGTAGAACTGCGCCTGCGCGCCCATCGTGGCGGGCGGGTACCCGGTCCCGTTCGACGACGACGACGCGATGTTCTGCGACAGGTCTCCGTACCCGTAGTACTGCTGCTCCGAGATGAGGTTGAATGGGTCCTGGACATACATGTTATGGTCGCTGGGGAGGGCGAGACCACTGGGCGCCGGAGCATACTGCTCGGGCGGCGACATGCTCGCGGTGCTGGTGGCGGGAGAGTGATCAGGGAAAGAATCCCGGGCTTTTGTCTGCGGCGACAGCGACGAGGGCATGAGGCCCGAGCGGCGGGAGAGCCGGGCGCCGACTTGCTCTTTGAGCAGATTGTCGAGGATGTCGCCGATGTTGCGCGCGCTCTGGAAGGACTGGCCGACCTCGTGCAGATACCGGATCGTCTTCTCCGCGTTGGCGTAGGAGTTTTGATGCGCGGTGCGCGCGAGGCGCGCGCCGGATACGGCCTGGACGGCGGAGAGGACGAAGATCGTACCCGCGGCGGAGACGACCTGGATGAAGGTGATCGGGACGTAGCGGAGAGTGTACAGATCCCGCCATTTTGTCGCCAAGTCCATGATATCATGGGCGGCTTTGTCGCAGAGCTGACATGGTCCTAGGCCTTCAGTATCTAGACATACGACCGACCAAGCAGCGACTGACCTTCATGTGATCGACTTCGAACACGCGCTCGTCCACGCTGCGCTTCTTGCGATAGAAAGGACGGTGCAGAACGATGCTGAGCCAGTGGTAGGTCATCTGCAGCATGAGCTGATGCGGCATCGCGCTGCCGAACGTCAGCTTCGATACGTCGACTTCCGGAGACAGGTTGTTCTTCCACGTGTGCAGTTTGAGACTTTAATATGCCCATGTCAGCACAAGGTTAGCAAATGGAGTTTAATGAACGACGCACTCCATTTGTCCGATATGGTAGTCGTCGAGGGCTTGCCGCAGACCCAGGCGCGAGAAGTTGCTCCTGCAAACGGCAATATGTGAGTGAGATTGGTGAAGGACAGCGAGGGCGGCGCTTACACGACGTCCAGGATCTGCCGGGCGATCTGCAGGAGGTCACACGTCGCCGCGAACGTGCTCGGGATGTAGTTCGGGCGCGGGCTCTGGCCGGGCCAGTCCCACATGAACTTGTCCAGCGCACTGTCGACGAACGGCACATGGATGCGCTGCCGATCCGACGACGAGCTCACGCAGAAGTCTCGGCCGACGTACAGCGACCACGTCGTGTCCTGCAGAGCCGACCGTTAGGATCCGCGACTGCGCAGAGCACGGCGCACACAGACCTGGCAGAACGTCGTCCAATATACCCAATTGCGGTCGTTCATGTTGTCCTCCGAGATAAGGCCCTTGGCCACCCAAGGCTTGCAGTCGAAGCCGAGCCCCACTACACATATAGAAGCGCATTCAGTCTCCGGGTGACAGCGGCCCCAGTAAGCACTCACGAGCTTGGGACATGCGGGCGCTAATGCCTATGAATAGGAATGTAAACGCAGGCGGACGAGCAAGGCAAGAAAGTCGCGCACCGAAGTACATGTAGCCGAGAGTCTGTTCGCCTTGGGAAGAATGGAAGTTGGAGAGGATCGAGAGCGCGAGAATGACGCTCAGATTTGGCCGTTCGCACTCTTCCTCGAGCCGGTCCTTCGCCTTGATGGCGAACTTCCGGCGGGCCTCGGTATTTTTGACCTCGGGGACGTCCGAGAATGCCGTCGCGACAGATAGGAGGGCATTGTGCAGCATGGGGGAGTAATGCGCCGTCTTCGGAGGCGTCTGGTTCCGGGGTGTGCTCAGCGACCTGCACATGTCGTGCAGGAATAGTTCTGGGACAACGCGGAGACACCAGGACGTGAAGAAGCGGAAACACAGATCGAGGATCCTAAGGCAGGCGTTAGACAGTACGAATTGGGTGCAGACGATCCAACACGAACCGATCGTGCTCGGGTCGCGTCAGGGCGACGTCTGAGGGCAGGTGTCGAGACCAGTCGATGTCAGACTGGTCGGTACCCTCTCCCCGCGAGAGGACATACGACCCAGCCTGGTTTTCGGCGAGCTGTTGGAACCGGGAGGCCTGTTGTGGCGAAGCATCCTGGGGAGCAAGACGAAAGATGGATGTCGGTCCGTAGAACTGTAGCCCTTCTTCATCCAGCTAATACGACTGTTAGCATTGGACGGCTATGCAGTGGAGATCTAGATAAGACTGACGCGGAGGTGCTCTGTAGGCGCGCACAGCTGCTCGATGTCGGAATCCTCTTGCTTGACCTCCTCTTCATTTACGGTCACGACTGGAGGGTCGTTTACATCCTGCGAGGACTTGGGATTGTCGATTTGCAGGAGGTCATTCGTGGGCATGCCGTACACGTGATTAGACGCGCGCTTGAACGCCTCCAGCTGGCTCTCGAGCACAAAGATGCGCTTCTTCAGCACCTCGACCATGTTCCTCAACGAGTCTACATATGACTTGGTGGTTGGTTTCCGGGCACTTTCCGGGCCCCAGGTACACTAGAAAGAGGACAGAGTTAGCGCATCAGGCACCGAGGGACGACAACAGCGCACGCACTTCGTGACCTGCAGCGGCACATCGTGCACAGACAGGCTGGCCTCCATCGCATTTAGTCTTCCTATCGACAAATGATGGCGCGAATCAGCAGACGGGCCGCGCGGGACGAGCGTGAGCATACCTGCGTCGACAGTGGTTGCAAGCCCTGGGCGCGTAGTTCCCCCGTCTCATTTCCGAACACCCCAGCGTCCGTTGCCGTCGTGGTCCTGCGTCGAGAGGGTGATGCCGAGGGCACCAGGCGGGTTACTAGAGCAACGAAAGTTTGCAGATGCCGCTCTGGCCTCGCGGACTCGAAAATTGGCGATCCCTTCGTAGTCGGTCGGGGGCTGGCGCGCAGGCCAATCGATGCGGGGAATTGCTTATGTATCCCTCGCGCACCCGCCTTTCGAACACGTTGTCTCCGCACGAAGTTTGTGTTCGATAAGGAGTTTCACTGGACCTGTCCGCGGATGTGTGTCATGGTTACATTGCCCGAGACGCTGAGGCACACGGAGCCTTTAGGCGGGCGCGCGAAATGAAGTGGCACGGTCGAACCTCCGGATCTATGGGCTTTGTCGACTTATGCGCTACGACGTTCTCAACAGATTCGCAGGCGGCCACTGCCGCACTGTCGAGGAACACCACCACGAAGCAGCTCGGCAAACAGCACGAAGCTGCCCGGAAAACAGCACGGCACAGCTTGGGGTATAGACTTGCGTTTGAGCACAGACAAGCGCTGCAGCGGACAAACGTAGTCGTTCACTTCGACCCGTGCCGAGCTCGCTCCCGTGCATGAGGCGGCCCAGAACGCCATCCATTCACACACACCATCGCGGAATTCCAAGTCGGTCCTATCCACAGTTCACACATCTGACCTGCCGACAAGTGCCGGAGATGAACGAGAGTTCTGGGGCTATGACCACGGATGCGGAATGATGGAAGAAGTCATCAAAGGACGCAAAAAAGATCTCATGCGAAGCCGTCCATATTGCTGTTCCGAGACGTCATCTACGTATGCGCTGACTCGTCGCCTCTGCTCTCCATGCGCAGGCGTCCTGTCCTCCCGTAGTCACAGCTGTCTACCTGCACAAAGCCCGCAAGGCCACGCCGCACGCAGCAGGCGTGGTATAACCGTAATGTCTAGGTGGATAACGCGACCGGCGCGATAGCCTATCGCATGAATGGAAGCTGTCAGAAGCCATCGATGTGTCTATATCGGCATCCACAGGGTCTTACCCTTTTCGTTATTTCGTAAATCCGGCGCTGCCCCGCGAAGAGGATCGCGGCGGTCAGTACGCTCTGCAGCAGTTTGCTGCCGACGCCCTTGTAGAGGCCCTCGATGCCCTCCTCCTGAACAATCGTCTGGAGGCCGTGCAGTGCGGACTTGTACCGCTCTGCGTGCGCATGGCCTGCCTGCAGCCGCGATTTCACGACGCTGTGCAGAAAGATTGACAATCAGTGCCCAATTGCTCGGGGCTGCATGCTCCAACCACGAATACATACATGTACGGATAGGTGATCGACGTTGCGACTGGGAAGACAGAAGGCTGTCAATCAATCTTTTCGAGTAGGCAGGAAAGCAGGGGCCCGTACCAAGCTTCGACAGCGCACCGAGCACAAAGAAGTCCATGTCAGTGAGCACACCGCCGCCCGGGCCTGCGCGAGCCCGCCTGCGGCGCACAAGCGCGTTCTTGATCTGCTCAAAGACGGTGTACTGCAGCACCGGGTTGACGACCAGCACGAGGGCCGGGCCAATCCCACGCCAGAATGCTGCAGGACCGCCTTTGTGCAGGATCTGCAGCATGGTCTCCCAGATGCTGAGCTTCCTCGGAGATGCTTTCGAGGAAGCCTCGTCAGAAGGCGCACCAGAATCCATCGTGCGCACGGCTTGCGAGGTCTGGATAACCCATATGGGGTTGCTGATGACGGTCGTCGCTGAGCCTAGACGCGAATGCTTTCTGTCATGTGTGCCGCGGTGATAGGTAGAGGGCAAGATGCCCACCGGCGATTAGTCCTGCCAACATAGACTCCAATGTAGACAGTGCTTTGGAACCACCTCGGGACCTGAGTATAGCCCCTTTGGACCGCTCATAAAAATAATAATAAACACTAGAAGGTTATGAATGAGTTGGCCGCCACTTCTCATGCATTATGAAGGAAACATTTGGACGCGTGGCTCTGCCGAATAGAACACGCGTCCGCACGTCCGCAGCAGCATGACGCAGCTGTCACCGAACGACACGGCTCGATAGAATCGAAACATCACGCGTTCATGGGACGGCAAATGACCAAGGGCACGTTGGACGGAGGGTGCGATCGTATCGCCTCCTATCGGGTGTAAAGATAGACAGAGCGTCAGAACATACCCATTAGTGACCGCAATGCCAAGCAGGCTAGAATTCAGGCCGCTATAGAGACCCAGTACGCCTTCGCGCTTGATGATATCGACGACAGCTTGATACGTAGACTGTACGCCGCGTCCGCGTCAGTAACATATTGAGGGGCCAATAAACACGGACAAGGTGGAGTGACGCGTGTCCAGAAGGGTGATATTGCCCGCTATAAGCGGCGTGGCATGGCACGCGTCCGACGTCTGACTAGCGACTGAAGTGCTCACCTTATTCTCGTTCTTCGTTTCCATCGCTGCCCTGGTCGACAGAAATATCAAAGGACTACGTACACCTGCCGTGAGCAATATGCGTCGGGCCTGATGAGGAGCAGGTGCTTACTAGGTAGCTGACATCGCGACAATCCCGCCCGCCGCGCCCGCGATGGAGTGAATTAGAGAGTCGCTGGCCATGATGATTGAATTGGTGCGAAATCAGCGGAGCGACGGCGTCGTTTCTAGTGCGAAATACTGAGGCAGGACGTAGTAAAGAGAGAGATGTGAGTACGGCATTTGAGCGAGGTGGAGTTGAAGTGTTCGGCGTCACGGTCGGAGAGAGCGCGGTAATCACATGACAACGCGCACGGAAACAGATGAACGCGTCGCCGACGACTCTGTCAGCGAAGACCTCTTCCAACAGCGACCACGGCGCGCATGATTCAAGGCTCTCTGGATATCAAGTGTCGTCGACGGGGGAGGATGACCGGAGTCAAGTCAACCGTCCCTCGAAACGGCTGTGCACTTATCTCGGACATTCCCGACGACAACCGAGGTATCGAATTATAGCATAATATCTATCTACTTAATTATGTTCACAAAGATAATAAGATAACTAATTTCCTGTGGTTCCTTCGACGTTCGTTCCTTCACGCTCTCAGGCTGCCACATGCTGGCCACATGGATCCGAAACAGGTATGTGGATCCAAACGACATCCTGGTGGCCATAACATCGAACGCACGAGGCATGTCAATGTGGGCGCTGGCCGACTTGACAGTGTCGCTAGAAGTTTCGACCGTAGGGTTATCTTGATTCTTTACCCCTTCGCGTTCGCGGTCCTCCTCTTATGAACCATCCTATATCATGGGTTCTTCTTTTCAGAAGCTGGCACCTGCGGACCGTCCTAAAATTTCTCCCGCGAGCGCCTCGGTCGGGTTTCGCTGAGGTGATTGTTCGAGAATGGTCATATTTCACAGTCAGAGAGAGGCTTCGTTGTACACGAGTGAGCCCCCTCCTCGTCCATGCTTCCTGGCCGTCGCTTATCCGTCACAAATGTCTTGTTATCCTTCTACAGAACGGCCCGTAACTTTTCAGAGCTCCTCTGCAGATTCGAGCTTGCAGCCGAAGGCTTTACAGCCGCACCGGCGAGCGGGCGCTCACTGAAATAGGAAGAGCAGCACACCTTCAGCTCCCCGAAATCGAGCCCCCCTACTTTGCGAATGGCACATTCGTGACCCGGCCGTATATCTCGGTCGATGTGTCCGAGGGGGACCCTCATATACACCAACTGTTTTCTCCGGCTGTGGCAAGCGGCGGTCCTGTTCCGATCAGACCTGAATTTGAGGGAGACGCCAATCTCTCTGGTATATGCGAGGCATTCGCGCGATATCTCGCAGGAGCTGGTAGTACTGAGTCACTAGTACCTTCACCCCAACGGCCATGCGGCAGATCTGCCCACCTTATCTTTCCTCCGCCTGCGTACTTGCTGCATCGCACGTAAAAATGCAGCTCTCGCACAATATTCCCGCGCTGATGCTCTGATGTCGTCTCCGTCCAAACGGGCCTTTGCTCGGCGTAGGCACAGTGGATGCGATACGGGACATTCTCGTGGTCATTGAAACTGGAAGGTGGGAGACACAGCCGTGGTATGCTTGCCTTGATAACTTGTCACAATGCGCTGTTTAAAATTGCATCTAAGACAGTGGCGGTATCAGCCGGGCTATGCCTAACAATTTTTTGCGTCCTCCCAAAGTACGGCTTGGTGCTCCCCTCTGCAATGGCATCCGCAGCCTTCCTCCAGAGCTGGTCTGCGGACCAAGAATATTCCATCACCAACGATAACGAAGCCCTCAGGCTCAGGCTCTGATTTCCCGACCATCGAAGTTATTCCCTCTCTTCCAGTCGAATATTTCGCAGGATATACCATTCGTCAAGTGCATATGTTCCATCGTCGTTCGATGACGCCGCCGACAAGTTTCGCCCGCCTCCGACTCTCTCGTCCATGAGGGCACAGTGACAGCCTGGCCGCAGCAGAAAATAAGGCGGGATATTCCTGGAAGCGGATAGAGGTCGGATAGAGGTGAAGAATAGACGATTTTTTTTACGGAACTATCCTCCGTTGAAGTCCCGGATAGGCCATCATAGCCAGCGGGTGTGTTCTTCCTCACCATCACTACATACTATGGCTAATCACGCCGCAGCCCTGACCGAAGAATTGGAGGAAGGAACTACTATCTCTCTGAAATTCGGCATCCTCGAGCGTACAACTACGATCATTACCTCCTTGCTATTCTACTTCGTTCTATCGATCTGCCCGACGTGGACCACCGCTTCTAATTTCTCGCGACCGTGCGTCTCGCTATCTTATTTCGGGTTCGTTTGAGCCGGTGCAGGTCGCGATGGAGCCAGTCGTTTCTGAGGTTTAAATTGCAGAGCTCATGCGCGAAGACTCGACACTTTCGAGCTCCGCATCCGAATGAATGGGCTGCCCGGGATGCTCTATGCTCGTATATGGTGCCAACGTCAACGATTTCTCCAGGACAGTATGCTGGGACGAGCGCTGATGGCTTTCTCGACTCTCCTCAGGTTCGATCTTATCCTACAATGCACATCGAGATTACCTGACAGGTATCTCATAGGCTCAACGGAACCCCTGGAAGAGAGGGAGATACAAAGCAGACATGCCATTGCAAATGAGTGTATACACAACAATGCTATGCAACCGGATCTGAACCAAACTGGTACACCCGGGAAACTGTTTTACAAACGCGAGACCACATGCACGCAAACGTCCTTAAATACGGCCGCAGCCATAACTTAGAGCCCAACCGCCGCCTTCAGCTTCGCAAAGTTCGGCGTGCCGAGCCCGGTGACGGGGTCCCAGCCGGCCTTCGCGGGGAAGCCGTTGGTGTTGCAGCCGGGGTTGTCGCCGGAGGTGATGTCGGTGAACGCGCTCGCGCCGGTGGAGTACAGGAAGGGGTTGAGGAATCCGAGCGGGCTCTTTCCTGCGGCAATGAGGGCGTCGTTGAGGAGACCGACGACGGACGCAAAGATGGGGCTGGAGCAGCTCGTGCCGTCGATCCCGAGGAGCTCGCCGTCGAGCGCGATCTCGACATTGGAGCCGACCGCGGCCACGTCGGGGAATGCGCGGCCGGAGGCGTTGTAGAGCCCGCGGTTCGTGCTGCCGAGCGCCTTCAGGTAGCCGGCGACAGCGTCCGCCTGGTAGTCGGGGATGCCGAAGTAGTTGGAGAAGCCGCCGGAGGAGAGGGCCGCGGCGCTCTCGGTGCCGCTGCGCGAGACGGCGGTAGCACCGACGGCGGTGTGGCTGTTGAAAAAAATCTCAGCAGGTGCGGAATTTGCGATTGTAAGATAGACATACAAGGGGCAGCCGCCAGGGAAGGGAGGGATGAAAGTGCGGCAGCTCTCGCCTGCTTGACCACCGCCGACACCACCGTCACCAGAAGCGAAGAGGACGGAGACGCCACGAGCGCCGAGCTGAGCGTAGGCGTTGCAGAGGTTGCTATTTGAGACAGGTAAGACTTTAGACACGACGAACGGCTGCAGGCGACTCACGTGGCGACAGAGCGCGAGAGCTGGTTCTCGTCAAAGCCGTACGATGTAGTGAACACTTGCGGAGGGTTGGACTCGTTGAGCAGGAAGTTGATGATGTCGAGGAAGCCGTCGACGTCATCATTTGTGTTTTCGCCGACAAAGACGAAGACGTTGGGAACGCCGGTCGCAAGACCGAGGGTGTATTGGATGTCGAGGTTCTAGATACGAGTCAGCACGCGGCTACGGCTGCGAGCACGAGGAAGACGCACAGCCTCAGCGATGTCATTGCCAGAGCCACCAGGGTTACGGCCGTTGTCAACAGACTGGGACGTGAAGGTCGTCGACGAGGAGATGTCGGGACGATCGCGCTGGAGGAAGAGCTGTACACAATACATCAGTTTCAGATGCCTGAGCGAGTGTAACATTGCGAACTGACCTTCAAATCCTGGCTGTTAGGGAACTGAGGGTAGAATCCGGCAACACCGATCGCGTTGGATTTCTGCGTCGCAGGGGTAGAGGGAATGCTGTAGAGCGACTGGAGGCACGCGGGGGTGACCCTGCCGGTACCGCAGGATGCAGCAACTCCACTAGCAGTCAAGTTGTGCGGCGGCGAGGAGACAGGTTTGCTGATTTTCGGACCCCTTCTCTCAGGCGCCGGGAAACTGTCAAACGATAATGAGGACGGTATTGCGCGTGGTAAGGAGAAGACACGGACGAGACTGTAGGATGCACAAAGTCGAGGTGACCCTTGAGCGCAGCCGGGATCGAGTACTGCATCGTGCGCACGGACTTCGTGTTCGTCTTCTCGTGCGTGAACGTGCTGAACTGCGTGTCGAACATCGCGTTCGCTTGCTTGACCGTGGTCTGGATGCTCAACCAATCACCGGCAGGCGAGATTGTCGTGGACGTCAAATTGTTCGATTGCAGCCAGTCCTTAACTGCAGACACGCTCTCTGGAGCAGGAGCGACGAACTGCTCAACCTATGAGGAATATTCGGGTGAGATCAAGTCGAGAGCGTAATATCGAGATAAAAATTTGGTACCTCCTCCTTGGACAGATGCTGGCCGTATTGGTCGCTGCTGGGCGTGCTGACAGCGTACAGCGCCTTCTCGAGACCAGCGAAGTCGCTCTGAACGAGACCGAGACGCAGCGTGATCTGCTGGTCCTCGGGAGCGGCGCCGACCTTGGTAAAGCCGGATGGGACGCTGCTGCGCGACTCGTGCACCTGCAGATCGCGGTAGACGTGCGGCGACGCACAGGCGATGGTGACGAGCGACAGGAAGAAGAGCGAGAACTTGGCCATTGCTGCTCGAGTGGAAAGGTGGGGTGGAGGAGACTGCTGTCCTTGGAGTTTACAGAAACCATAGAGCTATTTTATAGTTTTCTGTGCTGCATTGCGACGACGCAATGTTGACGTTCGAGGTGTGGTCCACATGTGCGGAAGGGCGCGTTCTTCCCCACCAGAGGAGACATCCATGTGTTACCATCGGGGATCGACTGACTGGTGCAGGGCCTTCTGCGGTGTGGGTGTCTCTTGAAGTCAAGGAGATCCCGGGCGAACACCTGCGATCTGCAAGAATACATGTGGGGACGAAGACTTGCCGCCGATATCTACGAAGGAAGCTCATGGTCAGGGAGTCCCGACGCAACGCGGGGGAACAAGTCACCTCGTGGAAAGATTTGCGCCTTTTGATTGGAAGCGCGTGTCGAGGGTCGATAAACGCAGAGCCATACGCTGGAAACAGTGTAACCGTGGGCTGCCTCAGTCTCGGAACGTCCGCTGAGTAGAGACCCTCGGGCCTCCATACGGTCACCAAGAGCACAACGCGGACTCACAGCACCTCCGTTGGCCTTTGATGCCGGATCATCTCGAGTCCTGGAACCAACGCGGTCGTCAGCAACACACGGAGGTAGACGAGTCAGCTGTATGAATCAGCGTCCCAGAGTTTCTGACAAACAGAAAGTATCAATGGACGCAGCGTCCCACTGACCGTGACCAGGTTCAAATATTGGTAGGCGCTCAGACTTGGGCTGCAGGCGCCCGTATGCAGTGCCGATATCGATTCTGCACAGGCTTGCTACAGGCGCTATAGCCTGGGCTACGTAGAAGTCACGGTCGCCTTCTTCCCCTTGGTTTCGCTGGTACTCTTCCTATCCTCCAGCATGGGGTCTTCGCCACGGGGAGAAGCAGATCTGAGCGTTGCTAGGCCACCTCTTGGCTCATTTTCCTTGTTCCCGAATGAAATGATCGTCATGATCCTGAGGAATCTTACGGGAAGAGATCTCCTTCGCTGCGCACAGGTGCGTATTCTCTTTCTGAAGTAGTGACACTGACACACCCCGTGTATTGTATCAGGTTTGTAAATACTTCTTCTCCGTCGTGAATCATACCCCGGATCTCCTTTACATCGTCGAGCTCTGCGCCGAAGGTTTCGTAGACGGCCCACCCAGTGATATTTCGTCTCGCGAGCGCATGGGCCTTCTCGTTCGACGAGCTGGATCATGGCGCTCATTGGTCTGGAACAAGCGAACAACGATCGACATGCCTTGGGCTCGTACACTCAGAGTCGCAAACGGCGTGTTTATTTCTCGAGTTTTACATCAATTACCACCGGCAGTAGCGCCAGGTCATCCACTCCACCACGTATCGCTGGCCACAGGGTCGAGTGATCTTCCTTCTCATCCTATGCAACATGATGCCTTTGGGAATCACTTCGTCTTCGACATCTCACAGGATCTTCTAGTGCTGGGTTACAATGCAGTTGAAGATGATCCAGAATCCTGGCTCCACTTGCGTCTGCGCACACTCAGCAGTCTTGGGACCACTGCGCACCCTGCGGCGTTGCATGATACGTTGCTAGCCTCCAAGGAGGCATACTTCCACGCATATTCACCCTAGATTCGAGTGGCAGGTCCATTGCTTGGGGTAGGGGTATACCATTCGCAAAGAAGCTACGTCCTGATCATCTGGAACTGGAAGACCGGAGTGAAACTCATCGTACGTTTGTCCTCTTCATGTGTCCTCCGGCACCACCAATAACCTGCGCCCAGGATATGAGTTCCTCTGGCGGGTACGGGTTGTATGATTTTTGCTTCCTCACACAATACCGCGCAATGTTGATCACCTCTACATCTTCCACGCCATGCCTTGAAGTCTGGGCTTTGGACCCAGAAGCTTCCACTGTCAGCACTGCTCAGACACCTGTCTTCCTTTATCTCCCCGACCTTGGTTTTGACGATTTCATTGGTTTCAGTATATCTCAGTGTCCCCTTTATTCAGATATTCCTCGGGATGCTCCCTTCGTGAAGCGTCCTGGCGGCCACGTGTACGCTATCAACATTCGGCATAGTCCCCCTCGGCCTGTCTCACCGGGATTGCTCTTCGTCGTGCGCCACGATACGATCATGGATTTAATACGGAGAAAGGAAAGACCCAGCGGCGGAGTCACGATCCCTTGGGAGGAATGGGGCCCCGAAAATACTCGGATGTTCTGTAGACACATGTCTCGCGAGCACTGGAACTCCATATACAACGGGTAGGCAGACCTCCTTCGTCAGCACCCTCCTATGCTCTGACCGTCCTAGATGGATCTCCCACGATCGCCTGCTCGGGATCTTCACGACGTCGTACGAAGAGGACCGCGTCCTCGGCCCCGAGCAAATCCTCGACTTCAATGTCCGTCCTTATATGCGCCAATCGGCCACTGCATCTGGAGTCGCGGGAAAGGGCCAACTCGTCACCGCTCCCACGACAGCCTGTGTGCGGGTCGACGATGCGGGGCAGACTGTCACGATCACTACGTCGCTGCCATTCTATTCGACCTCCATCGACCTGCCTGGGACGGATCAGCGTACTGGGTTCTTGCTGGATGAACATTATTTGATCGGTGTGAAGGTGCGTGGGTTCAGTCTCTCGGCAGCAGATCGGAATCAAATAATCATCATCCAGACTCTCGATGTCGACCCGCCGTCAGGACTTGACATTTTTTCTTTTGAATGATCCTGCGTGGCGTTTGCTGTGAACTACCTGTATCCAACACGACTGACAGAGGGCCATAAAGACGTTGAAATTTGAACTTATGCATAGTTCCAGGGCTATATTCTGCACACGCGCGAATCTAAGGGATGTTATCTGAGCAAGAAATTACTGGAGGATCCACAGCATGTGCGGCTGTTTGAAGCGGATGTAGAAAATGAATTCAACCTGTTAGGTCCCTGCCGCCCGTGAACATAGGCAAACATTCGAGTACAATAATAGCTCCGCGTCAAGGATGGCTGCATCGGTATGTAGCACTTCTGTAATATCTCTGACACACGATGATGAGGCGCAACTCGACAGATGTACGGGTCAGACCCTCAAGAGACTGACTCTACGTTGTGGCTCACTTTCAGGCGCGGTCACGCTCAACGGCATGTATTGGAATGCAAATGGCGTCTGCAGAGCAAGGAGGCTGAGGTCAAGGCTGCGCCATGGGATTCGGGGAAGGATGTCCGACCGGCTGCATTTTCGTATGCTCGGGCGAACACTGCATCGACCAGACATCATAACTCCAGCCCATGTATATGGCAGGCTCCCGGGTCGGCATCCGGGAAAGTGATGTATTGGAGCCACAACTATATTCACCAAATTATGAGTGTCCATGCAGGTCTCGTAGCCGAGAGTTAGAAAGTGTAACTTACAACGGCCGAGGCACGTCGAAAGCCACGGTCCCTATACCTCGAGTACGTCCACATAAATGGGAATCCCATAATTGAGGATGACATTGACGTTGCTGACGAAATCAGGGGCGACCCACTTGTGTTTGAATTAGTACACCGTCATCACATCGACAAGGAAAAATCATACGCACATAACAGCTCATCACCGAGTCGTCGTCAATGAAGAACTCGCTCCGCCTTCGGATATTATGGACCAGTACGACGTGATATGGCAAGGACGTAGTGATCGGGTTCTTGAATATATACGACCGAACCGTGCTAGGTTTCCGGACTAGTTCATTTGGTTTATATCTTCCCGCACAGAAATCCAGGAGCTTGAGCGGCTTTTTCCCGGATGGTGGCTCGGAAGAATCTGGAAGTCGTCCACCGCCCATCTTGCTAAGGAGAAATTGGACCATTTCAGTATTCGGTATGACAAACGAATGCACGAATCATACCCCAGATAATGCGGAGAATCCATATCCGGCTTTAAAAGTCTCGACCAAGCCGGCCCCCATTTTTCCCAGGATAAGATCGCGGGAGACCGAGATGCGGGAGCGGCAAGTCTTTGTAAAAGCCACGCAAAGACGTCAGAACGGACAACCACATCTGTCCGTGCAGGCGGCTTGCCGTTCGCCTGATTTACAATGCCAAGACTGAAGGCGACAACGGGCGGTACTACAGAGCAGCCCCAGTTCGAAGATTGGCCTTGGCAGGAGTGACAGTAAGCGTACATCATCGATGTATCTGTGCTGAAAGTAGGGAAAAAGAGAATCAAAGGCTGTGCGCCTACTTCCCCTGGATCCGGAGGGTTCAATCCATAGACCCGAATTGTAGCATATGCAGGCGTTCCAACGACGTGGTTATGAGGATCAAACATCGCAGTAGCAACAAGCGCGATTATCACGTCGGGAGCAACAAACGTCAGGTCGTACAAAACTTCATGCCTGATGAGCGTGTCACGAATGTCCTGCACATGTAAATCAGATGCTGTGAAATCCCGAGCGGCTGTCAATGGAGTGACCGACCGCAATCGCCTCACCCGTAACCCAATTCCAGACAACGATGCGCACGCCTGTCTCATGAAAGTCATGCAGCGCAATAAGATCTCCCAGGACTCGGACGAATGGCCTTTCATAATTTGATTCCGCCTTCTTGAACGATGCGTGGAGAATAGCAATTGCGCATCTTGGGTGCACACGTCGAGCAGCTGACTCGAGTGATCGAAGATGGAGTTCATAGAAAAATTGGTCCTCCAGCGACGATCGGCTTGTCTTCAGTAATACGAGAAGATCCAGGCCTGGATATACTAGAGCTTGTTCAACAGGATCAGAGACCGGATTGTGCAACGGAAATGGGAGGTAGTCATCCAGAACAGCATCCGGCGGAAGGCTGAAGTCGTTTATCCTGATAAAACGGGATTTCGATCCGTGCAAAGGCGGAAGGAGAATATTGACCAACACGATGTGCCGAAACTGATTGCGAAGAGTGGTCACAAATGCGCCATTGGTGAAAGAGGTGTGCCGAGCTGGGGTTGTCAGTGACAAGCCCGGGGCATTTGGTAGTCGGATGGTTTGGCAACTATTCATGTCTACATTGTGCCAGCGGACGCGACGGTCAAGAAGACTCTGCAAATGTTGAGTCACTCTCGAGGAGCTCAGAGATCCTTCAAGTATTCCTTCAGCAGCGCGGGCAACAACATATTGAAGCTCGGGACTTGCGTCGACCAGAGAGCGAAGCCGTCTGCAAGTCTTTCGACGAGATGAATGTCCTGCGCGTTGTTGAGCGGATGAACTGAAGGACATACCGCGGACACACGCAAGAGAGATCTAAAATCGAGTCCTTGCAGGATCAATAGAATGATCTCGACAGGCAGCTTCGTGAGCACGCTGCCATCCTGCGATTGCTGGACCCCATTCTTACGTCGTTTGACAAGGAGGCGAAGGGGCCACCGATAAATTAACATTGAAGATAGGCTTTCGCAGTATGTGAGAGGTCGAAAATCGACGGGTGATATCCAGGCAGATCCCGGCGACAGGTTTGGCGATAGAAAGACTCGCAAGATTGAGATGTTCGGGAACGAAGTTCGTGGTTATGTGGGTTCTCATCTGCAAGTTTTCGTGAGAAGTCAGTACTATGGTACCCACTTCTATGATTTGCTCAGAGAGAGAGAGCAATCTTACGTCCGAGAGCAGCTCCTTCGACTCGGAGTCAATGGCCAAGCAGTTCCGAAGTCATTGAAGGCCCGGAAGGGTCCTTCACGGTCTACGAGATAAGATAAGATTGAAGATCGGCGCAAACTGAACCCAACTCGGAGGCAAGTCTGAGTACTAGTCTTCTGCAACAACAAGTCATTAGCACTTTAGCAACTGACGGTCGCAGTAAATATGGCTCTTCAAAAGCAACTGGAAGAGTAACCCATCGAAATCGCAGAGATAGAGGTCGACCGTGCCATGGGGTGCGTAGGGCGCAATAAATGCCTTCCTTAGCCGCTCACCCCCCCACCGCACTGTCTACTACGATCTAGTGGCGAAGATCGGGCACGAGGCTTGCCTACAAGAAAAGGTCTAGCGAACCTCATACGGTTCCTGGGCCACTGCGTAGAGAGTCAGCTGCCTTCGCCATTTTGAGGCGAATTCTGTCACTTCCAAGCGATGGATCCGTGTTGAAGCCGAAGCATCATGCGCCTATACCTTGTGAGTCTCTTCAACGCCTTATATAGCCTCATTGATTCTACTACTGACGATGCTTCGCTGTAGCTTGCCGACTACATCTCCGCGATCTCTATGTCCGGGGCATCCTTTCAACTTTCCTGACGACTAGCATCCGACGTTCTCCTCGACTGTCTCCTCAAAAAAACGGAAACGCATCTCGCTGGCCATGTCAGTAGATATCAACGTTGGAGATATCATCCGCGAGCTGCGCGAAACATTCGTAGGCGTGTTCACATGGGTACGGGACCATCACATCCAACACAGGGGCAGACGCGAACGAGTGTACCGTGCGCTTGCGAGCCACAACGCACTCACATTCATGGGATCCCCGAGCGGTATCTACCCACCCTGGGAGTCCCTGGACTACTACCGCAGCAACCACTTTCAGGCACGTACGGATCCCTTCCTGAAGGCGGCATCATACGGCATGACGGGCACCAAGGCGAAAATCATGATGCTCTTCCTCTGGATAATCGTCCGCGCGCTCCCCGACCGAGACGAATCGCGGGTACGGAGTCTCGTGAGCGACGTTATTAGCAAGGGGCTTGGGGAAGGCGAGAGTGACGTCGGGGAATACAAGGACGTCGTGCGGGAGCTCGTCGCGTGCTTCTGCAGGCCCCTCCCGCAGAAAATCGAGGCGGTACTCACGGATCCGACTATGGCGCTTCATGCGGGCCTCGATCTTCCGTCTCTGCTGGACATGTTCAGGCAGGCTTTCCCGGACGTCCGCAAGCTCGAATATGACATTTCGGAATCGCCATCTGCGCTGCTGCATCGGCAGGAGGGGGTGCGGGTTCTGGTCCCGCTGAATCCCCATACTCAGCGCGTGCTAGCATGGTCGATGAAGAAACTGTCCATGGGACACCGTGTCACATGTCTGGAGAACCTCAGGGATGATGTCTGTTGGAACGTGTATATTCCCGGTGCGTTTTTAGTATTTTACTACCATTATCGCGAGCATTCTTTTATCTTCTTTTATAGATCCTCTACCACTATCACCGCCCCCGCCACCTCGCCCTCCTCCACCTCGTCCTCCTGCACTTCGCCCGCCTCCTCTGCTGCGCCGTAAAAGCACAAGCCACCACTCAAGCACCTCACCCAGACGACCATCTGCACCTCCAGATGCCCCCCCACGTCGCAGCCATTCTTCCCACAGAAGAGAAACACCATCCCCAACCTCTGTTGCATCAGGCGGTAGAGTGTCAGATCGTGACACTTCCAACACCTATCGTTCTTTGCCAAAACCAAAAGCCGATACAAACTCTACATCCACCAGCCGACGCCGGGACTCCTCAAGGGCGCGGCCCCCTCGAGACATGAGCGAATACGTCCTTCTGCACGGAAAGCCTGACAGCGATCTCCTCCACGCCGCACTCAAAGTCCTCACGCTCTGCACAAAGCTCCTACATCCGCTCAATCGAACCCCCTGTAACAAGGGCTCCCTCGTCTGCCTCGCGCTCTCCATCCACCCCGTCGTCGACTCCCTCGGCGAGAGCCCTTCCGCCTCCATTCCGAGCCTCCCAGGCTTTTTCGCCTGCCCCCGGACATATGACGGCCTTCCCGACCCCGCTGCGGCGCAGACGCGAGCATCCGGCGTCGTGGCGCTGCTCCGGCTGCTCGGAAACCGCCTCTCCGCGTCCCGCGTGTCGATGCTTATCTCCACGGCCGTCGAGCACGGGATCCTGCGTGCGCTCATGCTCGCAAAGAAGGGCTTCATATCGTCTGAGGACGGGACTGCAACCGAGATAGACCCGTTTCCCGTGCTTTGTGCCGTTGCTGACGTCGTGGAGGATGTCGCGCAGGCTATTGGACAGCCGGAGACGGAGACGTCCACCCAGGATGAAGTCGACGCAGACGAGGACGAGATCGTCATGCGCACCCCTGCGAAAGAGCCTGGCGTCCCGTACTGCGCCCTCGACATCAAAGAGACACCGTCGGCGCTGCTGCACCGCCAGACGGTTCTGCTACTCCCCAAGACGAAATTGACCATGCGGGTCGTCGAGCGCCTCATTGAGGATTTCGCGGTAGGGCGTCCTGTGGCCTCGAGTGAATCGAGGGATGGAGCAGCGCTTTGGGTGGTCCAGTTTCCGCGTACGTGCTGCAGCCCGAGTTCAGTCGCCCGAATTGCTTTGTTATTGATAGAGCGTTGCAGCCGGTCATCGCATGCAGCCCGTCCAAGCTTTTTCTCCCCATTCACACGCGAGTCGCGAGGCGCCAGTCGAGGTAGCAAGTACGTGATTCCATTTCCATCGCTGGGCAGTCATCTAAACCGGTCCCCCCCTCTGAATTGTAGTTCACGGTCCCAGGCCCGGGGCACCCGAAATGCCAGAAATGGACTATACTCGAGTGGTTCGGAAAACACAGCGAACAGCCCTCTATGTTCCCGACCCGATGGATCGCCCTCCGCCCGACATACTAGCGACCGAGTATCCTTCACCATCTCAAGAGATGCACGATGAAGTTCTCCGTGAATTTCGTCGGCAGAGGCCGTTGCATGTGTACGATGTGGTGATGGTACAGGGTCCGCGGGTCGTAATTTAGGACGTTTGTCTCTGCTCTCAGAAAATCAATAATAAGTATGCAAATTTACTGCCACACTCGGCGCGCTCGAGCATCGCGTGTTAGAATATCGACGAAGTGTCCAAATCTTTGTCGGCAAATTACCACGCACGCCGTCTCACATCGTCTGTCCGCCCCGTATCTGTCTCAGCTACGGCGTCCTAGAAGCAGCTAAGTCAATAAAAAGGCCCGCAACACAATGCTCGCTCTCGGTTCGTCCCGCCATGCGTCGCACGAGCAGAACCGCCTGCCCGCCGCCCGCGTAGACCGCAGTGCAAGTGCAAGCACCCGCGCGCGGGCGACGTGCGGAGCCGAACCGTCCATATTCTCGTCCTCATCCTCGTCTTCGTTCTCATTGCATGACACGCGGGCCTGTCGATGTGCGTCAGGTGGAGATGGCGGTATAGATATCATGTATTGGACACGGGCACGGCGCCCGCGGCGCGCGCGACCTCGTCGACGCGGCGGCGGAAGGCCTTCCAGCGCTCGCTGCCGGCCTGCAGCATGATGGCGTGGTCCGCGGTGGAGGTGGTGTCGAGGGGCGCGTGGAGCTTGAGAAATGGGTTCGAGATGGAGCGGTAGTACGCGAGGTGCAGCGCTTTGAATATCTGTCGAGATATGTGATCATGAGCACGGAGGACGAGAGAGCTATGAGAAGAGGGCGCACGGCGGTAACGTCTGCGTCGCGCACGACGGCGTCGGACAGGGCGAAGGCAAGGACGATCTTGAGCTTGAGCGGGGTGACATAGCCGTATACTGCCGTTTCCTCCATCGCGTATAGGAAGCCCAAGTAGCACTCTGTCGACTTGCCAGCGGCTGGAGGTGCACGATGAGCTGGTGCGGGAGACGCAGTCAGACAGACGCGGACGCACTGCGCTCGTCAATGACATCGAGGCTTGTGTGCGCGAGATAGTGATACTTGAGCGCGTCATCTTGGTTCTTTGTGAGTACGCGGATGAGAATTGGGTGGTTCTGTGGCGATATGAAGGCGACCGCTGCCAGGCCCAGTTGCGGTGCCATCGTGGTTGCGGACAAGGAGACCTTTGCGGTAAGCGCCCAGGCGCGTCGCCTCTTGAACAAGAACTCTCACCAGACACCGCGCCCACTGTATTCGCCAGGACGATTTCTGGGAAGATACTCAGCAAGAATTATGCTGGATAATCCCGCTCACGATTCGTTCGTATCTGGCTGACCGTCATGTCCACGACTTGCGGTGCACGATACCCAGTCCCACCGCGTTCTTATGCAATTTAGAACCAGCTCTATAGAAATCCGGTTACAAACCAAATATACACAATCGGTGAAGCTCTCCGCTGATGCTATCGCGGAATACGTGTATTCTCTTCCACCAGCGCATTCCCGGGACTTCGAATCTTCTTCCTAGGACGACTCTACTCGGATCTGCGTGGTCACCGTGGCGCTACTGGGACACATGTGCCGTCCAGTGGCTGTCGCGCCATATAATCCCTACATAGCTGCTGTAAGTGCCGGAACTAGGTCCTTGCGCCCCTTCTCCTTGCCGCTGCTAGCCTTCTCCACAGAAAGTCTATCCATCTCAAATAGGGATCCTATTACACCTACGGCCCTCGCTATCCTGGCATATCGTGGGACCCTGGCCTTCTGGCTCCCGACAGACCATGACTGGCGCATAAAGACGCTCTGCACCACCAGGCGCAGAATTCGAGCGCCTTAAGACAGTAGTCCCTGTATACGGGCGGCTCCTGCAACGCGTGAGCTCTTAAATACTCGCACGACTTCCCTCCAGACGTCCATCTCTTGCGTACCTTCTCGCCATGGACGCCTCCCCTGAATTCTGGCTCGCCCATGATCTCGCTATCGAGTCGATGAACCTGATGGGGACCATCTTCGCCGGAGTCTCGTACGGTATGTGCCCATGAACTGCCCGGACGCCTGGGGGTTCCCTCATGTTCTCATAGGCCTCGTACTTGCCCTGTTCGCGATGGCCATGGCGAACTTCCCGTACCCACCGTCAAACTACTGGAAGGTGTTCACGATGACGATATGGCTGTTCGCGCTGTCGACCACCAGCATCGGGCTCCAAATCAGATGGACGGTCGTCGCGCTCGTGAATAACCGCACTTATCCTGGCGGGCCGAACGCGTATATCGAACAGAACGTGGGGAACTGGCTGGACGTGATGCTCAATGCGATGTGAGTGTATGCTCACCCAATGCCGGCGCCACAGCCAACTGACACACTTACAGGTACGTTCTCGTGACATGGACCGCCGATCTCACAATCGTAAGTCCTCACTTTATCGATCCGTGCAGCACAACCCTGACCGACCCGCCCCCAGCTCTACCGCTTCTCGGTCATCTACAACTCGAACCGGCTCTGGAGCCTCCCGCCCGTCCTAATCTTCCTCGCCACCCTTGGTTCGTCCGAGCCACCGTCCTTCTCCTCTGTACGTCTCTGAAGCCCCGGCCGCAGTAACGGGCTCACTGTCCCTCCACCAGCTCACCATCCCAGGGACGACGCAGTCCACGACGGCGCTCGCGGCCTGGGCAATCGCGTACCGCACGCTCTCGCTCGGGCTCAACACGGCGCTGACGACGCTGATCGTGGGGCGCATCCTCGTGTTCCGGCGGCGGCTGCGCGGGCTCGCGGCGGGCTCGGGCGCGGGTGCGGGCACTGGGCCGTACGTGACGATCGCGACGATGCTGGTGGAGTCGGCGGCGCTGGAGACGACGGCGGGGCTGGTGTACATCGTGTGCGTGGGCGTGGGGAGCGCGGCGCAGAACGCGGTGCTGCCGGTGCTCGCGCAGGTGCAGGTGGTGTCGCCGCTGCTGATCGTGTACCGGGTGGCGCGCGGGCGGGCGTGGTCGGCGCGGACGACGCGCGACATCTCGGGCGTGCTGACGGCGACCACGTCGGTGTCGGTGGTAAGGCCTGCGCTGTCGATTGACACGAAGGTGTCGACGATGGCGAATCCGCGGCTGAGCGTCCCGGACTGCTGGTACGCGGGCGCGTTGGACTCGGCCGGGTCGGGGTACCCGCCGTCGTACCGGTCGCGCGACGAGAAGGCGTCGCCGTGGTCGGCGCACTGCACGATTGACGAGCCGCCGACGGCGCTGACGATTGACGAGGTGGATCGCCGGGTGTGGGTGTAGTGTGTGATGTACGATTTGTATTTCTACGTGCGATGTAGTAAACAAGCAATATTACATGTATTCAGATTATTCCTCTCTCTCCCTGCTCGATGCTTCTACGCTATACTGCAACGACGCCCTTAGTGACGGCATACTCCGCATTGATGATGCTGCTGGTGGCAGCGCCGATGTTGACGTTGTTGGCGAGGACGACAAACTTGATGTCGAGCACGCGGCACTGGCGCACACGCCCGACGCAGACGCCGGCGCCTGCCTGGTAATTGCGGTCGAGCCGCGGCTGGGGGCGGTCGGGCTCCTCGTGGACAAAGATGGTCTGGCGGGGCGCGCTGGGGCAGCCGACGGCGAGGGCCTCGGGGGTGTAGGCCTGGAGGGCCTCGCGGACCTGCTGGGGGCTGGGGGGCGGGCGGCGGGCGAAGCGGACGCTGACGGTCTCGGTGTGGCCCTCGAGGACGGGGACGCGGTTGCAGGCGGCGCTGATGCGGAGGGGCGTGCGTGCGTGCATGTCGAAGGTCTTGCGGCCGTCGTCGCCCTCGGCGTCGGCGAGCCCGCCGAGGATCTTGAGGGTCTCCCACTCGAGCTTCTCCTCCTCGCCGTCGATGTGGGGCACGATGTTGTCGAAGATGTCGAGGGAGGGCACGCCCGGGTAGCCGGCGCCGGAGATGGCCTGCATGGTGGTGATGAGGCAGGACTCGACGGGCCCGAATGCGCGCTCGAGGGCGGCGAGCGGAATGACGACGGCGGTGGTGGAGCAGTTGGCGTTGGTGACGATGAAGCCCTTTTTGAGCGGGGGTGAGTGCAGGGCGCGCTGCTGGGGGACGATGGAGAGATGGGATGGGTTCACGAGCGGGACGATGAGCGGGACGTGCGGATCGCGGCGGTACGATTTGGCGTTGGAGAACACGGCGAGCTCAGCCGCTCGGAATGCGCCCTCTGCGCACAGGCGACTCCATCAGTGCGATCCCGCTGGGATAGATGGCATGCGCACGCACCGATGTCGCCTGCGACGTCCGCATCGAGCCCGGAGAAGACAATCGCGCAATCCTTGAAGCTCGCGGCTTCGCAAGGCTGCACGATGAGATCGCGCACGGAAGAGGGGATACGGTCGGACTGCTTCCAGCTGACCGCTTTTGCGTACGGCTTGCCTGCTGATCTTGCAGATGCCCCGAGGACGGAGACCACGAAGTACGGGTGCTCGGCAAGCAGCACAATGAAACGCTGCCCGACGGTGCCTGTTGCACCGAGGATGCCGACGTTTATTTTGCGGTCGCCGAGGTGGTGCATGGCGGCGAGAGAACGCTCAGCAGGAGGAGGAGGAGGACAAGAAAGAGTCACTGGTCTAGTAATTCTCCCCGCCTTGCAAATTCGGCTATAATACCCGTGGGAACCCTGCCCCTGCTTGTCGTCGCCCGCAAAGCTTCAGCCACTCCCGACGACCATGGCAGACGCGTCCACAGCTGCTCGAGCTTGAGGACGGAGAAGAGTCGCGAAGAGAGAGCGATCGAGGAGCCGAGCGTGTGGCGCGACGTGGCTGCGATGACGCGCGTCGACTTGTCCCGCGACTCGCGACTTGGGCCTTTGCTCGCTCACTCGAGTCGTTCAACTGCGCGGGCTGCGATTGGCTGGCAGGTGCGTTGCAACGACCGCAGAGAAAGCCGCAAGATAGTCGTTTTTTTAGGTCCTAAAGCACACATGGCCGTTTTCATGTGGTACAAGGCCACTTCTCCCTCTCTCTCTGCGCTTTCCGCGCGCTCACAGGACTCTCAGGGACGTTTGCAAGCAGCACATACGGCTCAGGAGGGCAGGGAATAGGCAGGAAACGAAAGAAATGGGGGGTTCAGGAGATAAGGTGTGTGTCGAGTCCCGCAGGATCCCTCTGTGCGCGCCGTTCTGACCGTCGTCTTTTCGGCCATGGTATTCTCGTTGCTGTGGCTCAATAGCGCAGCTCGGAGGGCCAGTAAGCAGCTGGAAAGACAACGAGAAGGCCGCAAAACAAGCAGGATTCGGGTTTCTCGTGAGCAACACCGAAAACCGCGACTCCTGCAACAAATTTCGTTTTTTCGACCGGCCCGCCCCTCTGGAGACCGCCCACTGCTCGGAAGAAACACGATTCGACGCATTCTGCCCAAGTCAGCCCGCGGAATTACTTCTCGAGTCGGCACTCGCGCAGGACGACATTACACCCTCATCATTCGGGTTGTGGTAAGCACCTTGACACCCAAGAACCACCCCGCAGTCGCAGTGACACGCGCCGTTGCACGCGATCGTCATTTGGGCCGTCACGCACGACGAGACGACGCTGCCGCCCTTCAGGCGCCGCTGCACCGTCGTGTCTGCGCTCGTGAAGCCAGAATCGGCCACACGAGTGCAAACGCGCTTGATGCGCTTGCGCCCCCACGCCCTGTCCTGCCACCCCGTTTCGCCGCCTCCGCCTCCACCACCAGCACACGCGAATGCGCGCATGTAGGGGCGTACGGCCGTGGCGCGCGATCCGGGGCCGCAGGCGCAGATGCGGCTGGTGACGTGAGCCGTGCGGATGTCCTGCGGGCACGCCATCGAACCTGCCCCCGCTCGAACATTCGAGGCAGCTTCGTGTTTGCGATGCGGGTGTGCTGAAACGGTGCGTAGTTTGCCGTTTTCTCCTCTGAAAACGAGTCCTTATTGAGAAATTTGACCGTCTGCGCAGTTATATGACGACGGGCCGCGCGCGCCAGGTCGGAGTGGATGCGTTACGACGGGGCGTCGCGCACGAACGCTCGTGAGCGTGCGGCGTCGCTGTGAGAGCATATACGAAGTGAGAAATGCGTCTTCTTCCTATTGGAGAGACACTTACGAAGTAATTAGCGACGGACAGGGTCCCAAGAGCCCGGGCGACGCACAGTCGTCACTCGCAAACGCCTCCGCACACGATCTTCGCGCCTCCACCAGCGGAATCCCCGGATCCGACGCACGCACGCACGCACGCACGCACGCCGCGGCGCCCAGAATCCCGAGCTCTTGCACGTCGGTGGACGCACGAGCCAGCCGTCGAGCAGGTGCACGCAGGACGGCGGCCTCGGGACACGCAGAGCGCGACAAGTACGTCGCAAACGCGTTCATGAGAGAGACGAGACCGCGCTGCGGGAACGCAGACGGTGAGTCGTCCGCGCTGTATCCACGTGTGGGCCGCTCACTCGACTGCGACCGACCGCCACAGGCACTCTGAGCATGACGCACATGCGGGGCGTGAGCCACGCCTGCCTACATGCACGCGGCCACGAGACGCGAGCGCAATGTTCTGCAAACATAAACTACATATCCCGGTAAGTCCCATCACGAGCACATTCGAACCAAGAAAATGCAACTCACTATAGGCTTATTTTCGCAGCCTCTTGCTCACTGCGCTCGCTCACCCCTCGCCACTCGCAGGCTCTGTAAATCAACGGACGCACAGAACCCGAGCGCGCGCCGTCGCTGCGCTACGCGCAGCTCCGCGCGCCCTCCGCCCATACACCCGCACGACGGCACCGACGTCGACATCGAAAGGATCCCCCAGGGCAGCGCACGCCCGCTCGCCGCGGGGGGCCGAAATCCCGAAATTTTGAGCGCCTTTGGGCGCTTATTTTGCGCTTCGGGAACGACATGGTGCAGGGCCCGTTGCGCGCGGAAATGCAGCGCGCGGCAGGACGATACAGGGCTGTTACGACGGAGGACGACGGAAACGACGTCGGCGAGTCGAAGGGCTGCTCGCTGGAGGACCCGGGTCACATTGTGCACGATGGGTCGACCGGATTCCAGGGGGAACGGGGGGGATGGGCCCGCCGCGTGGAGCTTGGGGGTGTAGAACGAGCGGGGGAGGCGGACGTCAGGTAGGAGCAGATGGAGGAGCCGTCGCTGCGCTGCGCGCAGCTCCGCGCGCATCCAAACGTGTCAGCGAACCGCTGACACCGCAAGGATTGCCCTTGGACAGCGGTAGGCCGCTCGCCGCGGGGGCCTGAATCCCAAATTTCTGGGCACCTTTGGGCGCTTATCTTGCGATTCCTGAACGACACGATGGAGGACTGTTGGCACACGGAAATACGGCGCGGGGGAAGACTATACAGGGCCGGTGCGATGGGGGATGCCGGAAATCAGGTATGCGAGTGGAAGGGCTGCTCGCTGAAGGGCTCGGGATGCAATGTGCACGGTGGGATTGCGAATTCGAGGGAGATTAGGAGGGTCGGTGGGGATGCTGAATGACAGGCGGAGGCGGAGGTCGGGTAGGTGCAGGTGGAGGAGCCGTCGCTGCGCTGCGCGCAGCTCCGCGCGCATCCAACCGTGTCAGCGAACTGCTGACACCGCAAGGATTCCCCTTGGACAGCGGTAGGCCGCTCGCCGCGGGGGCCTGGATCCCAAATTTCTGGGCGTCTTTGGGCGCCTATTTTGTCGCTTTCGGAAGGCCTCGCGACAGCCCGCAGATGGGTAGAGGGACCGCGTGAGACTCGCCAGCGACGTGTATGCAGACATTCGTGAACTCAGCAGCCTCGGCACATAGACTGCGGCGAGATACGAGACGGGGGGTCATACCGCCATCTGCGAATGCAGCCACAGTGAGAGATTGCTGGAGACACGCCCGCGACATGCATGCGGACATTCGTGAACTCAGCAGCCTCTGCATGGAGAATGCGGCACAAGAACGAGGCGGGAGGGTCATGTCGCTGTCTGGGAATGCAGCCACGGTAAGTAAACTCGTGCGCGTCATTGAGTGAATCACTCACTAATCTTGAAGGCTCTGCCCGCTCAGAGGGATCACTAGAGGCTCGGGACCGGTGAACATTCGTGAACTCAGCAGCCTCTGCATGCAGAACGTGGCACGACACGAGGCGGATGGGTCACACCGCCGTCTGGGAGTGCAGCCACGGTGAGAAGACTTTCCAGCGTCATCAGGCGACTTGCTCACCTTTTTTTCCTGCCCTGCCTGCTCCGTTAATTCCATGCGAGATTCGAAGCTGCTGTTTGCAGCAGATAATTGCAACCGGTCGGGCCAGCGCTAGCAAAAATTGTTCTTGTATCGACAGGACATCATGTCTGCCGTCTGTGGATGTTCTTGTGAGTGATGTTCGAAGCATGGACCACAAACAGCAGACTCACCCATCACCTTCATCCCTTGCATCCAAGATTGTGGTTATGAATGATGCCGCAGGCAAATGTTGGTGACGGGGACGACAAGTACCGGTAGGAGAAGGTCGGTAACTTTTCTCCAAGGAGCCTAATCATGCAGTCAAGGGTCAGACCCTCAAAGGCAGGTAGACGCAGGCTCCTCCCCATCCGACGGCGGGAGGTGGCGGGCTAAATACGAGGGCGAGAGGACTCGAGGTCAAGCAGTGTCGGTACTGGTAGATAGCATAATTAACATGAGTCATTACTTACCCCGAAAGGAAGCCTCTTAACTTTGCCCGCTAACCTCGGGTAAGTAATGACTCATGTTGATTATGCTATCTACCAGTACCGACACTGCTTGACCTCGAGTCCTCTCGCCCTCGTATTTAGCCCGCCACCTCCCGCCGTCGGATGGGGAGGAGCCTGAGGTAGACGTACTCATGGGGGATGAAGAGCGGGGGAGCAAGAAGCTGTCCGGAAATGGGTGACCAGG
>NSJX01000054.1:0-170913 GCA_002286715.1 Dentipellis sp. KUC8613 | reverse complement strand
TGCAAGTACGTAAATCGACATTTATTCACCCTCTACTCTACACAGCATCTCGTACTTCCAACACGCCCCTATCATGCAGAGCCATCCACCGTCGAGCACCCGCACTTGGCAAGAGCCAGGCCAGACACGCACGACGGGCGAGCGCTCCGTGGGATGAACACAGGTCTCCAGCACCGCGACGGTCGGTCCATCGCCCCCGCGCGCGTTGCCGGCGTGCCTTTGGTCTCACTGGCGCATCGCAGCGTTGCAAAGACCGCAGAAAAAGCAGGAAGATAGTCGTTCTTTTAGGTCCTATAGCACACAGTCCCCGCTCAATGGGCAGCCACGCCCGGCCCGCCCCCCTTGGGCTCCCCGGCCCGCGTCTTTACGCTCTGGTTTCGACTCAAGAAATGTAGCTAATAGCTACGGAACGAGGCTCGTTCGAGTCCCATTTTACTCTCTGGCGCTCTCGACACCCGCATATACAGTGAGTTTCTGTTTTCTCGATGGTGAGGCGTCCTCGAGCAGCTTCACAGCGATATCGCAGACGCGCTGGAAACGCCAAACGCGCATCGCGCAAGCTCATCCATCGTTTTCTCAACCAGAGCAATCCCATCCTAGCCGCCGTTTCGCCGCACCAGCCGCCTGCCTGTCGGCCCTCGCCCACGCAGAGTCCAGAGGGGGGCAGCGCCTAGAAGAGACAGCAGACAAAGTGAGTCCGCGAAATTCGTCCCGTTTCGAAATTCACAAACTCACCAAACTCCAGTCACCCGTGTCGTTCCCAGACCCCGCACACCCGCATATGGCAGATCTAGAGCAGCTCGACGGGCGCGGGGACACGCTGGGAGAACCCCAACACAACGTGAGCACGACAGTTCGCCGGAAACAAAAATATACAAGTTTACCCACCTGCGTATCCCACTGCGCAAGTTTGCGCCAACGCCTCGCTCGCAGCGAGTGCGCCAAGCAACCTCACGGCGGCCCGCATCAAGGTCCACACGCCACGGCCATCGTGTATGCGGCGCGCAACCCCATCGCGCATGCCGCGCCGCCTCTTTCGAATCGTAATGGTGACGTTCGGCACCGCTCGCCGCTCGGCGCGGGCCCGAAATCCCCGATTTCCAGGTCATCTGCGCACAAACGGTCAGCATACCTGCCCGACTCGTCCAACGCCCAGGGACTCACCTCCGTATCAATCCCCTATAGCAACGCCCGCCGCTCGCCGCGGGGCCGAAATCCGGTTTTTTGGGACCCTCTTTTGCCGTCCAAATGGCATCAGAACGGCAGGCTGCAAACGCGACAGGAGGGCCAGTGTAAGCGCACGTTGTCCACAGCGAGAACGAACGCTTGCAGGCGGTCCAGCCCGTCAGATCGTCCGCGCCGCGGCGCAGAATCCGCGCTCCGACGTCCCGTCGTCGAAAGCGTGATGTAGATGCACCGCTCAAACATCATCCTGCTTAGGTCTGCGTGGCGCAAAAAGGTAAGTATATATATTCTCCTTGTCGCAAGCGCGATGGAACACTGACCAGCCGTTGGCGCGTAGATGCTGGGTTGCTCTATAGCCGCGCGGCGTCCGGCGACACCAACCTGGAGACACCTCGCGACAGTCAGTAATAGCCCCCGTGGTCGCGAGCGCGCAAGAACGCTCACCGGCAGCCTCACGTCCGAACACCCCCCGCCCGCCGCGAAGCACGATAGGACGCGGATACACCCTTCAAACATCATCCTGCTTAGGTCTTCAAGGTAGGTACACGCTCGTGCGCGCGCAGGACCGTCCGCTGGAATGCCCGACGGCAGCGCACGCCACGGGGCGGGGCAGGGAGGTCAAATATCATCCTGCTCAGGTCCTCGAGGTCAGTACATGTTGACGCGAGCGCGATGAATCACTGACCGTGTGTGCGCAGGCCGTACATTGGAACGCACGATGGGAGCATACGCCGTGGGGCGAGATACCGCGGTCAAACATCATCCTGCTTAGGTCCTCAAGGTAAGCACACGCTCACGAGAGCGCGATGGAATACTCACCGGTCGTGTGTGCGCAGGCGCTGGGCTGCGCCCAGCACGGCCCTACGTTGGAATGCCCTATGGCAGCGCTCGCCGCTCGCCGCGGGGCCGAAATCCGTGAATTTTGGTCGCGAATTTCGCGTTCGACTGACATCGTGGTGCGGCCTTCGAAATGCAAAAAGAGACATCGATGCGGGCCCATAGCAAGCTCGTGAAATACGGTGCATTGCGCATCCCAACGTCAAATTGCCCCATGGCACCGCTCGCCGCTCGCCGCGGGGCCGAAATTCGTAGATTTTGGACGGGAATTCCACGTCCAAATGACATCGTGATGCGGCCTTCGAGACGCAAAAAGAGAGGTCAATGTCAGCTCATAGGAAGCATAGGAAATTGCTCACCGGCCACCGTTACAGTGCATTGTGCGTCCCAACGTCAAAATGCCCTACAGCAGCGCACGCCGCTCGCCGCGGGGCAAAATTCTGTGAAATTTGGGCCGCATTGCGCGGTCCAAATGTCATTTTGGTGTGACCTTCGAAACGCAAAAAGAGCGGTTGACGTGCGTTCGCGCAGGGACCTTCGAAACACAAAAAGTTAGGTCAGTACAACAGGCTCCGGCATGCGCGAGCACGAGACGACACGCACCGCGCACGGCTCGACGTCGGAATGCTCTAGAACAGTGCACGCCGCTCGCCGCGGGGCAAAATCCTGTGGAATTTGGGTGCGTTTTTCGCGCTCCAACCACGTCGTGGCGCGGCCTTCGGAACACACGAATACAGGCTAGAGCAAGGGTAGAAAGGTGAGTATGAAATTCAGGCTTTCACGAGCACGACGGGACACTCACCGGCGTCGTGGACGCAGGCACTGCGCCGCGCACGGCCCCTCGCGCATCCCATCGTCGCGATGCCCGATGACGCCGCTCGCCGCTCGCCGCGGGGCAAAATCCCGTGGAATTTGGGCCCACATTTCGCGTTCAAGCGACATCGCGGCGCGGCCGTCGGACCACGCTGAAGCGATGGAACGACGCGCGACGACAGCACTCACGGACGTCTGGAAAAGGTGAATGAGCCACGGGATCATCGCACGCGAAGAGGAACAACCCACAACAATCAGATCGATGCAACGATGTCGACAGAGCGAATGGCGGCAAGTACGACGTGAAAAGGCTCGCGCACGGCCGCCCCGACGTGCATGCGACACGACGGCGACGGGATACAGCGGCGGAGGAGGGGACAAGGACCCGGGGGACCAGGAGGAAGAGGGGCAAAAAGGGAAGACGGGCGGGCCTCGCCACGGCATCCGTTCTTATGCCCGCGGCATCTTCCTCCGCGTCCCTCGCCTCTGACCTTTTTTTCCGGTAGGCTCCCTCCGCGTTTACGTCCCGGAAAGCCGCCTCGCGTGCCCCACACCCACGGAGATCGCCCCGTTCCGCCGCTCGAGCGATAAGGATCCTGCACCTCGCAGCTCTGCATCTTCGTACACAGGCTGGCCTTCTTATTTACTGAATCTCTGAATATAATAGACATTTGTCCTGCCTTTCTGCCGTGTGAGATTGAGAACCCCCGAAGCAGTCGGATGGTCGGAAGAACTGATAGGATTGACATGAAACCTTGATCTCTTGCTACCTCCCTGAAGCGAACAGTAAGCCCCAATTCATTCAAAATGACAGGAGAATGCAGCAGGCAACATTGCCGAGAGAACCACCGATGGGCTGTCCGAGTACGATCGACGCCAGGGCGGAGACAGACGGTCAAGTGTCCATTCCGGTCAGCGACGCGCGGACTGACCAAGGTGGAATACAGACATGAGCGGCCTGCCAGCCTCGGTCCCCTGCTGCAGCATATCCCTCAAAGCACTGAGAAATGGGCCCCAATGACCTCTGGCACACGGAGTGCACCCTGAACGAGTCTGAAAGAATATTCCCAGCCATTTCGGCTGGATGATCCTAAGCATGCGAGCCTGAGAACAAGGCAACCATTAATTCTAAGCTAAATGGGGACTCGACTCTTCCTCCCCATATTTATTCGAGACTTTCCACTGCTGTTAGACATATCTCAGGGGTTCAGATGCACTCTTAAAATCCAGGCAGCCACAAATGTGTGAGGAAAAGAGAAATGACATTCTCAGAGGGCCAGGACTCGGAACTGAATGACATGCTTCACTCATTTCGGATGATCAGTCGCTTGCAATCGGTACATCAATGCGCGTTTCAAGGGCCCGTGCCGCGCCTGCTCTTAGCGAAGGAAGCCACCGCACGGACTTCCGTGGGACAGCGGCTAGCTGACACTCGGCGAGCATAAATGCCCATCGGGCACTCTGCGCTCGTGCATCGCCCATTTTCCTCCTCCGCATACCTGGCTGCATCTCACTGTTCCCTGCATGTATATACACATGCTGCGTATGCCGCGGTAAGCACCACTTCCCTATTTCTATCTGCCTTGCTGACATCCTGAATCCTGCCCGGGCGCGGAAGGAGTGTTCTGGATCAGAAAGGTGAGTCTTTGGTTTATTCTGTCACCATGGCCGCGTGTACTTACCTTGCTCTGCGTCCAGTCTGCAAAGATGTCGTTCATGTACGGTCAGTCACATACGTACTGCAGGCTGTCCGTAGTATTGCATATCGTGAGTCTGTCTGAATCAAGTCTGTAGCGGAGATACTGACCGGTGTACTACACAGCGGATGGCATCGAGAGCGGGCCCGAGTGACCTCTCTGAGCTTATCTTGGCCAGCGCACCGTTGAATCCAATCTACGCACCATTGACATGTTGCACAAGTGTCAGTCGAGAGGTCGGTTCCCTTTTCATTTCGGTTTCTCCGCAGGTTGACTAAATGTTGTGAGGGCTCCATCCGTGATGGATATTCTGTGTCGAGTCCGCGCAGGAATGACCCATGTATTGCAGCCGCTCGCCAGCGGGATCATGGGATGGTTTGTGTCGGGTCCACCGCGGATACCCGGCTGTGTCAAGAGCGGGCCAAGCAGCAGTAGCCGATCGCCACAGCTGTTCCTAGCGCTTGGTTCTCGGCCGTCCACGAAGTGCGTACCTAGCGAGGGCATCTGGACCACGTCGTCCTATAGTAATGTGTATGACTGCTTACATGTTTCCAGGCCGCCGTGTTGGCTGGCGGGAGATCTGTGGAGAGCGAGAGGGGGTGGCGCAGTGTGCCACGGTAGGCACGAGTGATGGACTGCCATAGCAGCAACATACCGAGGTAAGCGAGACCCATTTGTCTGAGCAAAGGGCTTGAGACTCACCGGTGCATTGTAGGTCGCCCACGGGTTAGACGTGCATCTGCCTCATGAATCATGATGCTGAAGTTGTCAGAGGTGGTCGTAGCAACTGACGGGTCCGTTCGCAAGGCGCCGAGATGCACAGAGGTCAGATTAGTTTCTCTGCATCGAGCAGGTAGGCTAAATAAGGCTCACCTTGAGCTGCAGAGTGGCTTGATGATGCTGAAGTTGTCAGAGATCGTTGAGGCGAGTTCCTAGGTCTCGTGCACTGCTCGCAAGTACTCAGGTGTCGTCATGATACCCGAGTTGTTGAGATCGCGCTTCTTGTGTCGTGCCTGGTAAGTCTATTCCCTTGTTGTGTCGTTCGCGATGGCTGATCGAAGCACACAAGGCGGAGGCGGGATGTCTTATTAGAAGCAGGTTTTGCTGTTGGGCAAGGTCAGTTGTCTGTTTCGTTCTTGGCAGAGACTGTGTCTCACGGTCTTGTCTGACCTCGACTCGCGCAGAAGAAGTCTCCTTGACGGTCGGCGCGATCGCAGCACCAGCGCCGACGTCGGTGTTCCGTGAAGTGGGCCGATTTCTACAAACACTGAGCCGCCGCTAACCATTTGGTTTGAAGGTCCGCGGGATGCCGGAATAAGCCACAAAGTGGAGGGAGATCCAGAGACGCAGGCGTCGCTGGAGACGCCTCTACAGAACCGTTGGTACAGCATTGTGCCAGTGCAGTGTGTGCATCGGCCCGGCCCCCCGTAGACACATCGTCCAGAGGACACTGCAGTAGATAGTCACTGAGCGAGCGAGCGAGTTCGTAGACCGGGAGACCGGGGGACGGTCTAGGGTGCTCGTGGTTCTCGGGCTGGGAGTGTGCGAGACGTCTCACCCTGCCCAAGTTCGATGGTGGGACAGATGATGCCGGCTTGGTGCGAAGGCTGTGAAACACGGGGGGAGACGCAAACTGTCCGCATCGCGATTGGTTGGCCGCAGAGCCAGTCAAACGTCAGCATGGAGGCACGGAGCGGAGGCCGAGAGTCGGGCTGATGCGCAGAGACGCAACTGTGTGCCGGGGATAATGTTCTGTTAGGTGCGGCACGGCGGTCGCTGGTCGTCGCCAAGTTCGATGGTGGGACGGGTGACGTCGTCAAGTGCCCCGGGATGCGAGGAGCGGCGCATGCGGCTGGCGTCACGATTGGCTGCGGGGATGTGTCGTCGAGAGTAAATAGCGCGAGTCGCTGCGCGGCTGAATCTGTCGGGTGGTACCAAAGCCGTCGTTGAGGTATGGCTACGAGAGATTTGAGCTGCGCACGCGAGTACCTGGTCAGTAGATGCTTTCTTCTCGGACTAGCATGAATTTACTGACAAATTTCTGGTTAGGAACGGTGTCTTCAAGTCCTCTCGACTGCGAAAAGGACTCCCTTTGCTGGCATTGTTGGGGGATCCCTGCCGAGCGCGACACGATCGCAACTCGGCCGTCCGCGCAAAGTTCGATGGTGGGGCGGGTGATGCCACGGCGCCCGATACTGAGGTTTGAAGGCGCAGGGAGACGCACGAACGGTCGACGATGCGACTCGCCGCGGCCGGTGGGGGAACCGGGGGATTTTCAGCCAGGTCGTAGGCCGCGCGTCCGCGCATCATGATCGACGCGGTCAGAGACATTGTCGCGAGACCGTCCGCGCCGTCGACTGGTACGACAGCCGTCGCAAATGGGTAGCCGCGAGTGCGTTCTCGCTCTGCCCAGCTGCATGAGAACGCGGTCTAAACGTGCGCGTGCCCGGTGAGCAGATTTGGTTCTCTCGGACAGATGTGGACTCACTGACATTCTTTCTTCGATAATCATGTCCTGCAGAGCATGAAGTCTGCCACAGGATTCACTTGTGGCCCTTGGCATTGGGGGATGCCTGTCGAGAGCGACACGGTCGCAGGGCAGGTGGTGGGAAGTCGCAAGCGGCAAACTGCTCGAGTCGCCGCGTCGTGCGGCAAGTCACGCATCTCTATTCAAATTCGGGTTTAGCTCGCAATTTGTCTTTGTAGGTTTATTCTCATTCGCGTTTATGTACAGGCAAGTACGTTATTCTACTGTGACTACTCTGCTCGCTCTCTGACCGTTCCTTTTCTCGTTGTACGGAGCAGCGAGGTGTTTCCGAGCAACGAGTGCGGCACCCGCCATCTGCAAAATTTCGCCTTGCTGCATCATCGCTCGCTCGCCGGGGCTCTGCGAAAACCGCCCTCGTGGACATCGCATGACGGCACGCGAGAGCGCGCGAACGTGAGCCGCCTGTTGCAGCGTGAATCACACTCACCGGGGCGATCTTCAAAATCCTCCTCGACCTACCGTTTTGTCGCCTGCGTCGCGCCAGTCGCTCGCGCGTGTCAGAGACCGCCCCGAACGGCAGCTGTCGGAGGCATCAGCAACGAGACAAGACAACAAATTCAAACCCAGACTCACGATACCGGCCAATATTTCATACAGCATCGTCCCGAAACTCCACCAGTCGACTTCATAGCTGTAAGGCAGGCCCTGAATCACCTCGGGCGCGAGATACTCGGCGGTACCACAGAACGTGCTCGTCGCATCCGACCCACGACTAGGCCATGGCTGCGCGAGATCCTGCGAGCGCTCCTCGCCGTTCCCGTTCATCCAGTACGGCGTGGCCGGTGGGGTCTGCGACGCCGTCTGGAAGCCATTGCGCTGCCCGTTCGGCGTCGACGGCGCGGTGATCGCCGCGCTGCGCCGTGGGAACTCCTTCGAGAGCCCAAAGTCGGTCAGCACGATGTGTCCGTCGGCCGCGATGAGGATGTTCTCCGGCTTGAGGTCGCGGTAGATGACGCCGGCGTTGTGCAGCCCCTCGACGCCCTCGACGATCTCGGCCGCGTAGAAGCGCGCACGGTCGCGGCCGAGGCGGCCCCAGCGCGCGAGCTGCGTCGCGAGGTCACCGCCGGGGTGGAAGTCCTATCGCACGCGCAAGATATCAGTGGGATGCACAGATATTACGGAGAGAGGCACCGACCATGACGAGGAAGAGATTCTCCTTGTCGTGGAAACTCCACCACAGCTTGACCACGAACGGGTCCGCGCCCTCGGCCGCCATGCGCTTGAGCACGGCCTGCTCCGTGAGCGTGTGCTGGAGCTCCTGGTGCGCGAGCACATGGCGCTTGGTGATGGCCTTGAGCGCGTACAGGTCGGCGGACGAGCGGTGGCGCACGAGGAGGACCTTGCCCGCGCAGCCCTTGCCGAGGACGCGCAGCATCTCAAAGTCGCTCACCTGCACCTTGCGCTGCGAGAGCTGGCGCTTGGGGTCGGCCGACTTGGAGCGCTTCTTGCGCGCGGCGTGCGACGTGCCGATCGACGCGTCGTCCTCCGTCTGCGACGCCGACGCCGACGCCGACTGCGGGCTGCTGGTGCCGTCGAGCTTGGTGGAGGACGCGCTGAAGATGCGCGAGAGCCGTGCGGCCTTGTCGGGGTCCGCAGACTGCGAGCGCGGGATGCGGGAGGCAACGGTGTCGCCTGCGACGGGCGTGGAGGGCGTCTTCTCGCCTTCGTCGATGCCGTTCGTCACAACGGAATCCGCTTCGTCATCTGCCGCGGCATCTTCAATTGGCTTCTTCGGCGAGCGGGGCGTCTCTGGGCGTTCTTCTGCGGTGACCTCGTCGCCGTCGACGGCCGCAGGCTCCTCTGCTTCTTCCTCCTGCGCGGGCTCGAGCTCATCGCGCGCCTTCTCGTCGATGTGCTCGCGGAAGCGGCTGTCCCGCCGGCCGAGGGCCGGCTTCTCTGCCAAGACGCCGTCGCCGTTCTCCTCCTCGTTCTTCTCGGCATCGCCATTGACGGAAGACGTCACGCTCGACGAGAGCATCTGCACGTCGACGGTGCTCGGCGAGGTCATGTGTGCCGCGAGATCGGAGCGCACGCGCTTGATGGCGCGCTCGACGCGCACGCTCTCGAGGTCGTCGGTGCGCACGCGCACGAAGCGCTTCCAGACACGCGCCTGGCGCAGGAGCTGGTCGTTCGAGACCGTCGTCAGGTACGCCGCGAGGCCCGTGAGCAGCGGGTTCGTGCTCGCGGTGGGGCTCGACAGCGGGGCTTCGTCGCCGAAAGACGAGAACGGGTCGTTCGATTCCTGTCCGGGCGAGCCGAGGGGCGTGGCGAGCACGGAGGGCGCTGCGCTTCGCGGACTGCTGCCTGAGAGAGACGGCTTCGATGCGTGGCGCGCGGCGGAGGACTTGGAAGCTGGGGATGCGAGGCGGGAGAGGGTGTTGAGGAACGCGGACTTGCGCTTCGCAGGCTGGGGGAGAGAGTTGGCGTCGATGGGGAGCGCGGGGAGCTTGACAGACGGATAGGAGTCGTGGAGCTTGTGGTGGAGGTCGACGATCTCGTGCGCGGTACGGCTAAGCGTCAAATTGTGCGTAGGCGCTGAACGGAGGGCGTGAGCATGAGTACAAATGAAGACGGCATTAGAAGATGCGATAAATAGCGTTCCGCTGGGCTACGTTGGAATGTAGGCTTCTCGAAGGAGCAGCAAGAATGCCGAGACAGTCGTACACGGATCAAGGCAACTTCAATGCTGACAGGTGCTGAACAGGGCAGTCCCTGTTCCCCGGGCGAGCTCTCTGCGATGCGAGCCCCTTTGAAAGTCGTGCGACGCACACGAAAGTGTTGTAAGGGGTGTGGCGAACGCAGACAGATGGCAAGGACAGTGCAGTCCTTCGCATGGAGATGCTGCGCAAGCTCCCTATGGTGCTTGTTCTCGTGCGCGATAATGCAGCACGTCGCCACGGCTTATACAACAAAGGCACGAAACACACATAACGGGGAAAGGATGCTCACTTTTGACGTATAAGCTATACGAGGTCGAGTCTCCGGGGTTCTCAGCGACACTGACGGACCAGGGCCCATCTTGAGCGTCCATCCTGAGGACGGGTCGGCGCGCGGGGCGAGACTGGGGTGTGTGGTTACGGTTGTGGTTGTCGGGGACGGGTTCCTTCATAGTGATGGGATTAGGAGGAGGAGGAGCGGAATCGATGATGACGGTGGAGATGGGTTCGAAGAAAGAGGCGTCGGCGATGCTCTTGCGGGCGGTGTGTTTGTGTTTCTTGTGGGACGCGTAGCTGCCGACGAGGTCGACGCTCCTCCGAATCAAAGACGGGTTCGCGGGCGGGGCGGTGTCCGAGTCGCTGGTGGTGTCGTCCGGGTCGGGCCTGAGGGCGGCGATGCCGAGGACGGTTCTGAACTTGTGGGCGGGGAGGTTGAGCGACTGCTGCTGCGCGTGGCCACGGCGAACGCTGGGCATGCAATGCTACGAAGGAGGGCTTGCCAGTGTCAAGGGGTCCGAACGACGATGAGAGCAGGAGGGAAAGAGAAAGCGAGCGGTGGGGGAGGTCGGAAGGGCGGTTAGCGGAAAAAAGTGAGCGGCTGGTGGAAGCGTGAAGGCCACGAGGAGAAGGTTGCCTCGAGGCTCGCGCTCAAGCACTGCAGATTGCAGCCGAGGGTGAGAGGATGTTGGCGGAAAGATTGATTTAGAGAGCGGATGGCGATTAGCAACAGCACGACCAGCAATTGTAAAATAGGATATGGCCGGACGAAAGTCTGGTGGACGCGCAACTTGTCCAACGGTCTCAACTGTGGCTGCCGCTTGCAAGTACGTAAATCGACATTTATTCACTCTCTACTCTACACAGCATCTCGTACTTCCAACACGCCCCTATCATGCAGAGCCATCCACCGTCGAGCACCCGCACTTGGCAAGAGCCAGCCCAGCCCCGACACATCGCACAAAAGGACATGCACGACGGGCGGGCGCTCCGTGGGATGAACACAGGTCTCCAGCACCGCGACGGTCGGTCCATCGCCCCCGCGCGTTGCCGACGCGCAGCGCGTTCCTGTATATCGACCGCCGGGGCGTGTTCGGGTCGATGCGCGAGCCTGCCAGGCCGTCGACGTCAGATAGCACTATTCCGCCATCGAGGCTTAGCCTGATATCCATCAGCGGGCGCACGGCGGGCAGAGATAAGGCATCCAGCATCATGGCAGAGCTGGACCGCCGCGCGTCGTAAGGGATGCACGACGCGCGCACCTGAACTTAAACCCTCGGACGCAGTTCTTGGTACACGTGGCAGAAGTCGCGAGAGCAGCGTATATGGAGAGTGGTGATGTGCGTGTGCGGGCTCTAGACCAGCATGCCTGTTGGAGGATATGGTGGTGCAGCGCTGAGCGAAGCTTGTTGTTGCGCAATCACATGGATCAGCGTCGCGACAGGAGGCAGCGGAAGAAGGATCTGCTTATCCATAGCTGGGGGTGACGACAGCATAAATTGTTCTGCGAGAAATGCTCTCCTGGACCGTCTCGTGATGTCTGCATGCTGACCAGTCAGCTATGAACACTATGAATTCCGATGACACTACCTTTGGCCTGGGATCGCCAGCCTTAGGACGCTGTGTGAACCTAACAGGGCAGCATCTAGAGATGGACAGATCGTCAAAGTTCTGTAGCAAGCGCTCGCGTCCTCGTGCATATGACGCAGAGCTGTCTTTGACACAAGACGGATCTCCGCGCACAAGAATGTAGATTCGTGTGGCCAATCGGAACCGGGAAGCTGAGGCCTGTGGTTACGGAAGGGGCCGGATTGCCACAGAAACGTACATTTGCATCCTCCAGTTGCCCGAAGCCTCCCACAGGGAGCCCATGTATTCCGCGTCGAGTGACCATGGTACTTGGGAGGAACGTCACAGGATTTTCCTAGAGCAGATTACGCAAAGTACGCGCTGATCGTTCTCCTTCTTCGGTGGGAAGCTGGTCTCTCCTGCAAACAAGCCTGTACGCATATAGTCAGATACCACCCACGGCGGCGACGACGGACGAAAATCGGAGGAACTCACCAGTGTTGCTTGTGCAGCTCGCGTGAATGCAATCCCATGCTCCCAATGGGTGAAATAGCCAAGGCATGGAAAGACAGCTATACTTGCGGGCTCGTTTCGCAGGTGGACGGAAGACGGGTGTCGTGGCGACTCCGAAAGTATAGAAGCTCCCCTAGTTTATAGAGCGTTTGGAATAGAAATGATACTTATCGATGCAAATTCCAGCTCATGCAGCCCAACTTTCAAGGCTGCGCAACATAGAATAATAAATTTCTTGAATGTCTTTATGGCGCATATATGCGTTTATCATCAAGTGTGGTCTTCTATTCTGAACGTGGTGAGGAACTCACATTTACAACCCTCAGTACACCATTATCCACGAGAATAACATAACAGAACCCGTGGTTACATGGATGCTGGCAAAACGTACGCTCGAGGGACGCGACGTCGACGCGTATTCTTCCAAACGCGTCTATGAGCAAATCTGGTCATCTTTGTCAATACAAATGAGGACTCACATCAAGGTCTCTCAGCATCCTTTTCTCTCTGAACGTTTTGTAGGAAAACCCATAGCTGGATGAATGCTGCGAGACGCGACAGCGACCGCATCGACGCGTCTTGAGGAAAACAAGTTCTCCGGCATTTGCCGTAGGCGCGTCGCGTCAAGCCAGCTCGACCTTTTCAAGTAGATGTTGCTCACCGCCATGTTGAGTCATGTCTTTTACAGGAAGAAACTCTACAATGATACCTAACAACAGAACAAGGAGACGACGTACTCTACATCGCAGACACGCAGACTTAGACTCGATGTCAGGGTCGCCGGTACGTCTCAAGTGATTCGAATCTTTATTACGTCGAAATCAACCCCAAGCATGTAGACATTCAATGATCTGGTCCTTCAAGCATTGTTCTTCGCAAGGGCGAGAAAGGTGCCATCACAAGAGTCTGCATTTTCTTACCCGCAACGGTCTGCCTGGTCCCAAGGTACCGCTCACGCAATTTCCATTTCTGTCTGAATGCAGCAGTACGTGCATCGTTTTCTGGCTCTCGCCCGGCCTTTATAAAAGACGTATGGCCCAGTAGAAAGTTCAGCACACTCCAAGACTAGTTTGACATCCTCCTCTGACCCAGCAGCATTTTCCCCCACAATGGCCACTCTGTATGGGGGACACCCCATATTCCACCTACCTGCATTCTATGCCTACAACTACCGTGGCTTCTACTTTATGTGGGACCACCGCGATCCGTCAAAGCCCATCCCAGCGGTACAAGGTGACATCCAAACACTCGCCAGAATCCCACTCGGAATGAGACCGAGCGACCGCTTTCAACAATGGATATCCGCTATGCACCTCGGCCTCGAGCTACTCCTCGAATCCCACAAAGAGGCCGTCGCCCAGACCGGCGCCAAGGGCTTCTTCGGCGTGGCAATCGACGGCTTCGCGGTCTACGAGGCGGCCACACGCCCGCAGTTCGGGCTCCCGGCGCATATCTTCGAGATCAACCTCGACTGCCTCGCGTTCTACGTGAACAACATGCCCGTATTCTTGCTCGCCCACATGCCCCCGGGCCCCGTCCTCTCCTACGTCGGGACCGACACGTACGGACATCCGGTCTCATCAGGACATCCCATGTTCACATGGAAGACCGCTGTTCCACCGGTGGACGGACAGCTCCTCGAGGAATACACTCGTCTCTGCAACGGAAGTCAACCCCCGCTCGACGTCGACAGCATTCTCAAGACACCATCGCCCCTCTCGCCGGGCGAAACCCTGCGCGTCCGCCTTCTCGAAGTCCTCGTCCACCACTACCTCCTGCACCGCGAGACCGCCTGCGCCATGCGCGAGCTCACCAAAGTGCCGCACCGGGCCCGCCTCCCCGTCCCCACCGCCGACACCCTGCTCTCCCTGGCCTCCTACCTGACAGACCCAGTCGCAAGCTTCCGCCACCGCCTGCCGCCGCCCGCAGACCGCGCAGACTACCTGCGCGTGCACTGGCTGCGCGCGAACATCTGCCTGATGCTGTGCACGCACCTCGACGACGAGGCCAGCCTGCGCGCCGCGTGCGCCACGCTCGTGCGCGTGATAGGCACAGAGATAGAGAGAGAGACCGCAACGAACGCAGGCAACACCCCATGCCCGCCGCGCACGCGACTCGTACACGGCATCCTCCTCTCCGGGCTCCACATCGCGCTCGTGCGCCTCGACCGCGACACACAGACGCTCACGCACACCGCCGCCCTGCCCTTCCTGCCCTCCAACCTGTCGACATCCGCATCCACGCCCGGCATCACCGCGCTCGGGCGCCTCATGAGCCTCGAAGACCCCGAGAGGGACATCAAGCTCCAGTCTCGGCTGTCCATCGGCAATACAGACGGTAAGCTCGACGGGCCGGGCGTGCATTCCACCGGCGCGCAACTGCACAGGCTGCCCGCAGACGTCCTCGCACGCATCGTCTCGCACCTGCCCGACCAGAACTCGGGCGCCACATTCGCGTCACTGTCCCCGTGCACCGGCACAGCACACGACGGGGTCATCGTGCAGGTGCGGGGCCGCGACGTGCGCCTAGTCTCCGCGCTGCCGCACGACACCATCGACAGGGGAAGAACCATGTCGTTCAAGGGGCAGAAACTTGATCCTGCCGTCTTCGGCGCTGCTTTCCTTGGGGTGCTGGACGATGGCGGGCATGTTGTGGTTACGGTGGACAGGAAGGCCGCTGCGGTTACATCTGTGCCGCTGGTTTTTACTGACCGTGTCCTGGCCTGAGTGATAGCATGCGTTGCACATACTTTGATATGTAGGATCGACGAAGAGTTTTCTTTTTTGTAGCGTCCGAGATCTGAAAATATAAAGCTTTTCTGGTCCCTCTGCCGTGCATTGGTCCACTCGTACCGCGACACACCTCGCAGGCACTCGACAAGCTTCCAAATCGATACGACACGTTCTCCGGCCACGGTACCTATTCGCTTTGCGACTGGTGAGGCCCACCATAGATACGCATAAGACCACAAGCAAAACCACAATCACCAAGCACTCCAGACCTGCGCACATCCACCATCCCCATGGTATGTATGGTACACCGGCCCAGCGGGCCACGCATCGTGAATCCAAGAAAAGCATATACTGATACTGCGACTCTACCCTCCAGATTCAAAGATAATCAATAATCCTAAGTAATTGTAATTATAACACGACTTGAAGATGAAGATGAAGATGAAATGAAGCGAAATAAAATGCAGCGTGAAAATGCAAAAACTCATCCAAATGACTCCGTAGAAACAAAGCAACCAGCAACAAACGCAGCATGGTCCATTAGCACCTCAGCATACACCCTACCCGCTCGCCCGCACTCAATCCAGCTCCTTCAGCGACGTCCGGAGCCCCTGCACGCGCTCGTCCACCAGATCCAGCACCTTATTGATCTCCGCCACCTCCGACCGCCAGCTGCCATCCGGTCGCGCCGGCGCGGGCAGCTGCACGCCTCCCGGACCACCCGCACCGCCTGCTGCGTTCTGTGGGATTTTCCCTGCGGCGAGCTCGTCCCAAAGCGTGGTAACGATGCCCTGCACCCACTTCTCACGCTCCTCCATGCGTCGCAGCTCCTTGCGGCGGCCCGCTTCCTCGCGCCGCCCGACGAGCATGAGCGTCCACACGTTGCTCAGCACGAGGAACGTGATGACGAAATACAATATTGTCGCGCTGCTCGACTGATCCCACGCGTCGCGCACGAGCTCAAGCGCGCCGGTGGTGCTGCGCCGCGCGACCGCGTATGCGCCGTCGAACGTGTCGTACGCCCACTGTAATCCCCGCGCGTTGCGCTCCTTCTCGCGCGACTTGCGCGCTTCCTCCTCGCTCATCGGTTTTGCTTCCCCCGTTGTTGGCGACGGGGCCGCGGCGGGGCTCTGCGCCTCCTCGACGACGGCCAGGTCAACACCCGCCGGCACGAACTCAGACTGGTGCGCCTTGATGTACTCGCGCATGCCTTTGTCGAGCTCATTGTGGTACGTCTTCTGACCATCAATCGCGGACTTCTCGATGATGCCTGCGTGTGCGCGTAAACGTCAGTTGCGCTCCAGGTCTCAACGTACTCGAGCACGCACCTTTAATGAAACTGCGGCCCGTCCACTCCACCTGGGTGGTGACAATGACGCGCGTCGACATCGCGCTGGCCCACATGATGCATGTGCGCGTCTTGACCGCGAACACGCCGCCGCTGGGCACATCCGGCGTGCGCGTCGTCGTGATCGTAGTCACGTAGTCGTCGAAGTCGCAGTGGATAGTCTCGTCGCGGATCTCGCACTTGGTCTGTCGGGGCCCAATACTGCCCCCGAGCGGCTTGATGTACGACATGTTACGCGTCAGACACTTCGGGTCCGTCGGCGACGGCGTCCAGTCCGAGATCTGAATGTCTGCGGGGCGCGTACGCGTTCGATCAGTCGCATCGGGCAGAACAGGGAGAGAAGGACGCACCATCCAGCTTTTGGTCAATCCGCATGAAGTCCTTGATGAACCCACTCGCGAACATGAGATTGTATATGCGCTCTGGCGTGCCTGGAAACACGGCCTCCATCGCAGTGTCGCTGTAGTGTCCACCGTCCTTGCCGCACTGGCACTGCGTCGCCTTCTTCACGGGCACCGCAACGGCGCCGTTCGCACCCGCCACAACAGGAAGGCTACCAGGCATGTTCTCTCCGTCACCGTCACCTTCGTCGTAGATATCGTCCGCGTCTTCGGGGCGCGCAAGACGCCAGATGTTGTAGATGACGTCGTAGACGGTGTCGCGCGCGAGGAAAGACGCGAACGTGTACTTCGCGTTGCGCGTTGTGATTTGCAGCGCGTTGGGGATGACGAATGCGGTCATCTTCTTCTCGAGTGCGAGGATCTCGTATATAGGGATAATGAGCTGTGCCGTAATCAAATGCGCATCAGATACCCCGCTGCGCGAACTGATTGATGAAACGGCCACGCACGTCTGTGATCCATCCAAAGATATTCGCGTGGAAGCAGATATGGTTTTCCGAAATATATATTCGCCCCTGAATCAGGATCTCGCGCTGCAGCGCGCAGCCATAATCTGAACATCCCGACGACAGGTCAGGGCGCGAGGCAGAAACAGAGCCTAAACAAACGCACCCTCGATTAAATAATCACCCTCCGGGATCGACTGGAATAGTTCGTGGAAGTCTGCATTGCGTTTGTTGCTCGCAACGGCGAATCCGGTGACAGGTATATCGTCCGCGTTGAGGTCATCCAGAAGCGCTTCATCGTCGCTGTCGTCGTCGTCATCTTCATCCTCGCCTGCCGAGCCCGACAGGTAGACCGACTCGCCATCGCCTGACGCATCCGGGACGGTGAGCGACCCGTTGCGGGAGCGGCCGACGTCCACGGACGAGCGCGGTGTGTGCGAGCGCCGGTACGCAGAGCCGACTAGCGAGCCCGAACGCGCGGGGTGACGCGCAGGCGGGGATGGCGGGGTAGTAGGGGATGGGATGCCCTCGAACTGCGGCACGGCAGCGCCGGGGTTGGCCATGGCGATCCCGGACGCGGCAAGGGCGGATGCGAGGGCAGTGGGTCGGCGCTTGGGGGAGGCGGGGCCAGGCGGGCTGTCCTTGTCCTTGTCCTTGCGTTGCCAGAGGCGGCGTTTGCGTGTGCTGGCAGTCGAGATGATAGAAGCAGCGTCCGCGTCACGGCCCTGTCCGGTAGGGGACAGGAGCGCGGGGTTGATGCCCGTGTTGGGTGGATGAGGTGTAGGCGTAAGCTGCGGCGATGAGAGGGAGGGTGAATCGAGGTACTCGGCCGGTACATGGGTGGGAGATTCGACGACAGGCAGACCACTGATGGTGGAGGTGGTACTGGTGGAGGTAGGACTGTTAAGGGGCTGGCCATTGACTCCGGTCTCGGATACCTGCCGGGACTGCGACGGAGAAGGCGAGGTCGCGGACCGCGCGCGGCTGGCTGCCGAGGCTGACGACGGCGGCGATGTGAGGACCGGCGGCAGAGGCGGCGGCGGCAGCGGAGGCCGCTCAGCGTCCTTGCGGACCATAGTCGTCGAGGCGCGGCGGGGGTCAGTAGGCGACGAATCACGCGACTTGGTGAACGAGCGAGAGCGTGCGCGGAAGCGCGAGCGCAGGTTGCCGGTGGAAGACGAGGGAGTGAGCGGGCGCTGAGCCCCTGTGTCAGAGCGGTTGACTGTGTTGGGCGTCGGCGTCGGGAGCGCGTCTTCGGAGCCGCCGTTGGCGACGGTGACGGGCTGGGGGCGGCGCTTGTCGTCTGCCTTGGAGGAGGAGGAGCCGGGGCGGTCGCGGTCGTTGAGGCTGCCCTCGCGGGAGGAGGAAGGGAATGAGCTGACGTGGGACTGCGGAGAGGGGGGGATGACGGTGACGCTCGGCTGTGAGCCCGACAGCAGCGAGCTTTTGGTGGACGAGTTTTCGACATCGTGGCTGCGCCGCTGACCAAACTCGCTTGGAAGGTGGTGAATGTTGATGCTGGGAGGTGCCGGCGTCGACAGGACGCGCTGACGGGCCTCGTTCACATTTGCCGCGGACGACGCTGTCGAACCGAAGGAGCTGCTCCCGCGTGAGTGCGACGACGAGGTGCGGTCGTGGTGGTCGCGTGCTTTGACTAGCTTCGACAGGAAGTTGGGTGCCATCTGCACGAGGCGGGCTCACGCTGCTCTACAACTACGACGCGGGGTGTGGGTATATGTAGGCGAACGAACGGGGGGTATGATGGGGCGGGATATAGACAGCGTGCAGTGTGCGACCTGCGACTGCGGAACCGGATGCGTGCGTCGGGCTCGGGGCTCGTCGCGAGGGAGTGAACAGGGTGGGGGCAGCGACGGGGAAAAGTGAGAGGTCGACGCGGACGACGCCGCGACATGATGCGAGTGCCGCGGCGTATGTAAGCCCAAGTAATGCCCCCGCTGCCATCGTCGGATCGTCCGACGCGCTCATCGTTCGCCGACGTCGAGCTCGTAGCGACCCACGACGATCGGTGTGTACATATAGAGTTAGGACGGGTACTGTGATCGGCAAGTACGGAGGGCTCGTCGATGAGTCATGCGCGGGCCATGCCCGCGTCGCATAAGCACCTCCGCCCCTGCAATGCGGGGTATCGCCATCAACGGCGGAGGGTAAGGTCTGCGACGACGGCGACGAGAGGGTGCTCATGGGGAAAAGAGGGAAAGAACGGATTGTCCTTGAGACGAGGGCATCGCGGTATATAAGAAAAATGGCCTCCGACATTGGAATCCATAAATACGGAAATACGTGCGGACGGAAGACCACGGACAAACAGCGGCCCTCTTATACTCTGGAGGTAGTCGAAGAAGCTGCATTAATGCATGCTCGAAGCTAGGGCTTTCACTATTCTTCACATTCTGTTCCGGGTCTTCCGTGGCCTATTTGCCTCGCCGCTCTTTGTCGGCAAGGAGGGATATCCGCGTTTCTCTGGGTCAGTACCTCGTACCGCTTTGAAGAACGGATTTTATCCAGAATATCAGGTTTCTTGAGGTGTGTTCTAGCTGTATGTCTTCGCCAGCAGAGTTGCTATAGCATATAACCAGTGTTTACCAGCTTGACAACATTCGACGAATCATTGGCTACAGCAATTAGCGCCGGTCCACGTGTCCACGCGGACCGAGCATAGGTCCCGGGCCGAGTCCAGGTCTATGACGTCCTTCCCCGCATCCCGATCCGAGATCGAAGTTGGAACGGCAACCGTGACTGCTGGCGCACCGACGACCGTGGACTCAGCTCCTGCTCTCACCGTCTCTCCACCCTCCCCTTCCTCCTATTTATCCCCACCACATATCTATCAAATTCTAAATTATCTCACAAATACAGCCATGGCCGAGCCCACTAGCACTGCTGCCGCTGTGCCCGCCGCGGACGCGGAGACGGTACCGGTAATGGAGAAGGCAGAGGTGCCACCGGTTGCGGGCGTGGACGAAGGCGAGGGCGAAGACGTGGGCGAGGGTGATGAGAGCGACGACTATGATGATGAGATTGAGGTGCGCCGCTTTGTCTTGTTGATGCTGTCAATTTGGTTGCTGATAGCATATTTAGCGTGAGGAAGAAGAGGAAGGCGGAGGGTTCGAGGAGGACGAGGAGGAGGAAGACGAGGGTGATACCGCCGAGGTTCGTCCTACACTCTCAAGCCTGATGAGGCCGTGATCTGAGGTGTCTGTAGAAACAAAACCTCACCGCACTACTCCTTGGCGGCGAAGAGGTGAGTACACGTGTATCCACCTCGCCCCAGTACTCGGATTGACATTACGGCTTCACAGGAAGCAGATGAGGAAGAGTACGAAGACGACTATCAGGAAGGGGATGTCGTGCCGCCCGTGGCGAACGGGAACGGGAACGGCGCAAAGACCGTCGTAGGCGAGAAACGCGCACGCGAGGAGGACGAGGAGGAAGCAGATGCCGGCGCCGTCGACGGCGAGAACGGCGCGAAGAAGGTCAAGGTGTAAGATCGCCAGGGTACAAGGACGAATGGACGCGTGTTTTTATTCTTCTGTTATAGGTCGAGTCGTGTTATTTTGTACCACCAGATACAGTTACGTTCCGGCGATCTTTCTTGCTGTCATCTCTAGGTTCCTTGTAGACTCTTGCTCTGCTGCTTCCGCACTATTATTGTAAATACGAGTTTGCGAGTGTTCGGTGTTGTGTACATGCTAGATTTTGGACTTTGCGATGCGTTAGCTTCGAACCCCAGAGGAGACGTCATAAGTCGAGAACTAAAATCCAACGCCTCGATCGACGCTATATAACCTGAACTTTGCGTCAACCCATCTTATCTTCATCTCCTCGAACTCAACCACCCTCTACTCTCTTACAACACCATGCCCGCCACAGGCGCTCCCCGCTGGTACACCAGCCTCACGCAACTCATCGCCGACAACTCCTCCTCATCCCGTAAGCCCCCCTCACCCCTCCTAAGTACTTCCACCCCTAGATCTATCTCACCATCTCACCGTCGCCCCAGTCTACCAACTCGCCACCACCGACGCCGCCCACAAACCACACGTCCGCACACTCGTGCACCGCGCCTTCCTCACGCCCCAAGACCACCCCTCGCTCCCGCTCCTGCTCACCACGACCGACCGGCGCTCCGCCAAAGCCGGCCACCTCTTACACAACCCCTCCGTCGAGCTGAACTGGTGGATCGGCGGCTCCGCAGACCAGTTCCGCATCGGCGGCACCGCGCACCTCATCCCGCTGTCCCCCTCCCCTTCCGGAACCGCGGGGCCGGGCTCGGGCGTGGAAACGGCTGCGCGCTGCCCGGGCATCGCGGCGCTCGACGCGGCGGGCTTCGACTGGCGCGGCAAGGCGGACGAGCTCTTCGCCATGCTCAGCGCGGGCATCCGCGCGTCCTTCGCGGGCGACGTCGCGCCGGGCACGCGCCTCGCGGGCGGGTACGCGCAGATGGACGCGTGGCCGCTGCAGTTGCCCGCGAGCGTGGCTGAGGCGAAGGATGAGGGGGAGGAGAGCGCGGTGCGGGCGGCGAGGGAGCATTGTGCGTTGTTGGTGATTGAGCCGACAGAGGTGGATTGGGTGCAGTTGGGCGTGGAGCCGAATCGGAGGACGAGGTTTTGGAGAGAGGGAGAGGTGTGGAAGGAGGAGGCTGTTGCGCCGTAGGGGGGAATGTGCGATGGCCGTAGGCGAATGTCAAGCTGGAAAGACCGTGGTGTTTGTTAGTGTACTTGTCGTATTTATTAAACCTGTAGGATACGAAACCTCAGTCTTAGCACATAAGCGACTATATTGTTCAGTACCTGTAGGATACGAAACTACAGAATGTGTGAGTATAGTAAAATCAGACCATAAGTTAGCGACTTACCCTCAGTCTTAGCACATAAGCGACTGAGGGAAAAGGCGCGTCGCGTCGACCGTAAGTAACTACTACGCCACTACATTAAAACCATGTGCTCGACACGCGATACTCGCGTTGCACTTCAACACTCCTCCTCAACGCGAGAATAGTAACGTGCACTTCGTAAAGTAAAAGTCATGCGAGAGATGGAATAGAAAGAAGAAAGAAAAGAAAAGAAATCATCCACTCATCTAACTCCCAGATAATCCCTCAGCCGGCAGAAGTCCTTCGTCCCCAAAGCCTTCGTGAAGATGTCCGCGGGGTTGTCCGATGAGCGAACACGGCTCAATACAATCTTTTCGTCTTCGACACATTGCCGCAGTACATGGTAAGTGATGTCGTAATGCTTCGAGCGAGCGTGCAGAGCTTGATCTTGGGACAGGGTGATCACCGCGTTGTTGTCGCATAAGAGTGGAGTCGGATTTTCCTGAGGAATGTCGAGGCTTGAGAGTAGTTGACGGAGCCATAGACATTCCTTGGAAGCTTCATGTGCCGCAATGTATTCCGCATAGCATGTGGAATCAGCAACAACTCTCTGTTTCCTCGAAGCCCAAGATATGATACCTGTTCCGAGTGCGAAGCAGTATCCTCCGATAGATCGTCTCGTATCCGTGCAGTTCGCGTAATCCGAGTCCGTGAAACCGACAAGCTGAATTTGTTCGCCACCGAGAGTGAGTGCGAGATCCTGAGTACCTTTGAGGTATCGAACAACTCGGAGCGCAGCATGCCAGTGCTCCTTGCGATAACAGTCCATGAAGCCAGCGAGTCTTCCAACAGCATAAGCGATGTCGGGTCTTGTTCCAATAGCAAGGTACATCAAACATCCGACAAGCAACCGATAAGGCGTAACAGCGAGGACATTGTATTCGTCTTTGCTGAGCTCGGCGCTTTGGTCTGGACGTGTAAGCTTCACGCCTGGGTCCATCGGCGTTGGTGCGGGATCAGCATCCTGCTGTCTAAACTGAACGAGGACTCGACTGATAAGGGCCTTTTGTGACAATGCGACGGTGCGTTCTGAGCGATTCCGTTGGACAGCAATCCCAAGAGCGAATTTTACTTCACCTAGATCAGAGATGACCCATTTTTGTTTGAGTTGTTGGTAAAATCGCTCGTTCTCCTCCTGATTGCTGGCAATGGATAGCATATCATCGACGTGGACGACCACGATCGTGACGCCGGTTCGAGTTTTGCGGTAGTAGACGCACCACTCGCAGGGGAGGCGCTCAAAGCCCCATTCGACCATCGCGGCGTGCATCGTCTTGTTCCAAATCCGGCCGCTTTGCTTCATACCATATAATCCCTTCTGAAGCAGCCATACCCAATCCTCTTTGCCCGGCTCTTCGAATCCTTCTGGTTGCTCCATGTATTGAGCCTCCTCCTCAGGAAGAATTCCATATAGGAAGGCTGTCTTGACATCAAATTGACGAGCATCCCAATCACGCGCAGCGGCGATCTGTAGCAGTGCACGAAAAGACTCCATTCGGGCAGTAGGTGCGGTAGTTTTGTTGTAATCCTGACCAAATACCTGCTCAAAGCCTTTACAGACAAATCGCACTTTATGTCGCTTGACGACACCTGCTTCGTCGCGTTTGCGGGTACACAGAAGGCGGCCCTTGAGGATTTTTCGGCCACGAGGTACCGTATCCCGGGGAACGAGTTTATAGACATTTAGGTCTTTCAGGCTCTTGAGTTCCTCGGTAGCTCCTCCTATCCACTGTTCACGTTCGTCACTCGCCATTGCTTCTTTCCACGATTTTGGGTCATCGGGAAATTCGACACTGACGGTGCCATCTGCGAGGGCGGCGTAAACCTCGGTGAGTACTTCGATCTCTGCAGGACCTGGTAATGCATTGAGTTCCTGAATTTCTTGTTCAAGGTCATGCAGAGCTTGGCGTGAGTGGGACTGTAGGTGGGCAGGCTCCACTGGTGTCTGTCCTCCAGCAAGGAGATCAGCAAGATCCTGCGCAGGATGGTCATTCACGGTAGTACGTGCTTTGCGAGCTTCCGCACGAGCCTCACGCTGACGAATGCCAGCCTCCTGTGATTCACGGATCGCTCGTTGGACAGCCTCGCTATGGTTAAGGCCATCTTGGGTGGTTTGGCGATCAAGAACATTTCTTTGGCGTATGGAGCGACGGGGTGGGATATCGGCAGTTGAATGGGATGAACTCAGTGCAGGAGGTTCAATATCATCTTCCTCATCAGCGGGTGGTGGCGGCGGGACAGGCCATGTCTCTTCGGGATGCGGTGTGCTTTCATCATTAATGATGCGACCAGGGTATAGCGGCTTGGATATAGCATCTTTGCGTTCAATAAATGAGACATTGAATGAGGTAACCACTTTTCCGGTTGGTGGGTGCCAGCATCTGTACGCCTTTGCATGTGGTTCGTATCCAATAAGCTTGCACTCATATGAACGTGCGCCAATTTTCGGGTTATTTGTCTCCTTCAGAACAAATGCCCGACAGCCGATTTCTCGTAAGTGAGATATATTCGGCTTGCGTCCATGCCATACTTCATATGGTGTCTTTCCTTTAAGGGATGAGGATGGCGTGAAGTTCGACAGATATGATGCAGTCACGTCAAACTCGTCCCAAAGATATTCAGGTGCCTGACACGAAATTCGCATCGCTCTCGCTTTATTGCGAATGGTGAGGTGAAGACGTTCTGAACGACCATTCTGTGCTGACGTGTACGGAGCTGTGAATTGATGATCTGTTCCCTGTGATGCACACCATGCTTCCATATCGCTAGATTTGAGTTCGCCGTTATCGGTGACATAAATGCCAACTTTCTCGTTGAATTGCTTCTCGATGAGTTTCTCCCAAGCTAAGAGTTTGGCAAAGGCGTCACTCTTCGAACGTAGCGAGATGCTCCAAGAGAAACTAGAATGGTCATCTATTAGATTCATCGAGTACAGGTTTCCACTCCTAGACACTTTCGACGCAGGCCCCGTCAGATCAACATAGACTCGTTCAACACGCCGTGTCGCCTTCTCCCCCTCCCGAACCTTAGGAACAGTGTTCCGGACCTGCTTGCCCTGGATGCAAGAGTCACATTTAGGTGGTTCGAGAGAAAGATCAATAGGCATACCATCGGCGGCTGAGTGACGAGACATGTCAAGAACGGTGCGGTAATTCGCATGTCCGAGACGGTGGTGCCAGGTGTCGAGTGTGGGAAGTCGTGTTGCGATAAACGCGCGATGTTCTGTGACGAGATTGGAGAGCGAGAGGGAATACAATTTCCTGTTATGAGCGACGGTGCCACGAGCAACAATGGCGTTGCTCTGATTGGTGATCCAGCATTTCTCGTGATCAAAATGGGATATGAACTTGTTACTGCGGTTCATGTCTAGGACAGAAATCAGGCGAACAGTCGCTTCAGGGATGTAGAGGACGTTGGTTAAGTCGAGCTTGAGACCGCGTCCGACAACCAGTCGAATTGTGCCTATACCCACCGCGTTGATCACAGACCCGCCAACGCCTCGGATAGGACGTGGAGAGATCGGCTGAAGTTGAAGAAAGTCATCTCGCTCTGGCGAGACATGAAGTTCGGCCCCAGTGTCTAGATACCATGGATAGTCGGCCAACGAGAGAGGAGTTCGATTTGTAACCGTGGGCGGTGCAACCGTGAGGTTTGCGTAGTCAAAAGTCTGGTGATGTTGTGACCAGTCAATGTTTGCATGAAGGCCACCTGGGGCATCAAGCGTGACCCATACATGGTGCTCGAAGGCATCTCCCGGAGAGATAAGGTGGTCGGGGATGGATGAAATGGGATCGGTGGCCAGACCAACGAATGACGTCATGTTGGTTGGCTGCGGTGGCGTGGGCGTCTTCTGAAGAAAATACACTTGTCCACCGACGATCATGCAGGACTCGCCTTGTGAAGTCTTGTATATCTGCGGTGAGACTGTAGAACTCCCTGTTCCCTTTCCTTTACCATTCTTCGCTCGTTTCGCCTCGATCGACTCAGCAATAGTCTTTCCAGCCATCCCACCTCCAGCCGCGACGCAGTATTCGACAGCATGGTTCGGGCGATGGCAATTGGAGCAAACCTTGCGTGGGCGAGAAGAGTTGGATGAGGGTGGAGATGCACGGGTAGCAAGGACAGTCGGGGGAGATTTATCGCGCTTGAGTAAGGCTTGTTCCGTATCGAGGCGATTGCTGATAGACTCCGGCGTGCAGGTACCAGCAGCAAGAGTGTCGCCTACAGCATTCCGGACGTTCGGAAAGTGGGTGGTCAAGCCATTGAGCATAAGGATGGAACAGAACAAATCCGTGTCGACGGTATTTCCACCAGCCCAGATACGCGCGTTCATACGTTTGATCTCCTCGGTCGTCTTCTCGAAGGGAACATCCGGTGAGTAGGAGATGCCAAATGCCTCGTGCATGAGAAGCACTTGGTCTAACGCCCCCTGTTTCTCATGCCGCTTCTTTAGAGCCGAGTAGGCGCCCTGTGACGTCGTCTCCGCTTTGATATGGTCGCGTTCAGTGTTCGACAGCTTCATTCGGATGAACGACAAGACACTGTGGTCGTTGTCCTCCCAGTTTGCGCACGCGCGCGGCTCAGTAGATCCATCAGGCTTCGGAATCTTGCCTTCGGGATACCGCCAGAGGCCGCCGCCCGAGACACCAAGGATATCCGAGAGGCGCTGCGACCACTCCGGCCAATTCTGCTTTGATCGGTCCAGGTAGAGGTCGGGAGGCCATGACGAGCCATTCAGGGTATGTACAAGCACGGAAGGCTTCGAGGTATCGGTGGGTAGGACCGTCATGCCGCAGAATAGCGTGGCGCAGAAAACAAAGGGAAACGCGCGATGTTGACGAAAATGTCAGAAGAAAATGGTCCTCGTACGCGTTAAGAGGCGTCGAGCAGCCGAAATTGCTATGAACTTGAAGGATAAGGTGTGCTGAGGTCTGGTATGAGGTTCTTTCTCTCTCGGCGAGTGGCACGAGACTAATAGCCCATAACCTATTAAACCTGTAGGATACGAAACCTCAGTCTTAGCACATAAGCGACTATATTGTTCAGTACCTGTAGGATACGAAACTACAGAATGTGTGAGTATAGTAAAATCAGACCATAAGTTAGCGACTTACCCTCAGTCTTAGCACATAAGCGACTGAGGGAAAAGGCGCGTCGCGTCGACCGTAAGTAACTACTACGCCACTACATTAAAACCATGTGCTCGACACGCGATACTCGCGTTGCACTTCAACAGTATTTCGACCGTTCGACGCATAGAAAGAAGCGACTGTATGTTGTTTGAATCCGAATATGATGTTTTCTTCGATTTTTGCAGCCTGCACGCGTCCATCGATGGAGAGCCTCTGGTCTTCTCGTGGACGACGCGTTCTGGTCAGGTGATTGAGACTCTACAGCACGTGCGCTTCGGCATCTGCCAACTTGGAAGTAGAATATTCTCGGACTTTTCCGGTAGTAAGTTCGCGAGACCTTCTCCTCGAGCTTGAGGATAGTATCGCAATTGCTCCTGGATTAGGGTCGTCGGAACCAAGTCGTAATGATCGCATTACATGCCTTTTGTCCAACTGACAACTCCCCCATCAAACGGAGCCCCACATAGCGCATGCACAAGCTAACCGCGGTACTGACGCTTCAGAGATAGTTATTACAACATCGCAGCAGGAAATTCCTTCATTCCAATCGATAGAGACTACATAATGACAGGCTTCCGATACGGAGGACACGTGAGCGGAATCGGGGCCACATCTGCCGCAGCTCCCTCTTTGTTCGTCCCGGCAGCATGGCCAGGGAACAATGGCCCAATTGCACATAAGACTCCGCACTCGCCCTTCCGTCTTCCCTCCACCTACCACAGTCTTCCGCCAACACAACCGAATTCTCGCACTACTCGCTGAATATCGCTCTTCATACACATACACTTGAATTCTACGCAATGGCAGCTGGAGACTACTACATCTTCCGCCACCGCGGACTATACTTCATCTGGCACACCGCCGTCTCCCCCCTCGCACCCCCCATCTCCAAACTCATCGACATCCCCCACTCCGGCAGCACAACCAGCGGAATCCCCACCCCGCGCCGCGGCGGGCCCTGCTCTTCCCCGCGCCCCTCGCCCACCGTCAAAGTCGCCTCCCCGCCGCCGAACGACCCCTACGCCAAATGGGCCCGCGCAACGCGCGCCTGGCTCGAAAACCTGCTCGCACAGCACTCGCACCACGTCGGCAAGCGCCCGCTCGAGACCGAGCACGCGGGCTTCAGCATCTGCGCCGCGCGCGTGCTCCCGCGGCCGCACGCGCACGCCTTCGAAGCCGCGCTCGACGCGCGCACGTTCTACGTCGACGGCATGCCGCTCTTCCGGCTCGACCGCATGCCGCCGCGCGCCGCGCTCGCGCAGTACGTCGGCCGCGACGCGTACGGCCACGTCGCGTGCGCGCGCGGCACGCCCCTGCGCTTCCGCTACGCGTGGAAGGTGCCCCCGCCGCCCGCCGCGCCGCGCGCGCTGCGCATGTACCAGCGCCTGTTCCACGACTCCGGCACGCAGGAGGCGCACCGCGTGCTTGATATGCCCGCGGGCAGGACGGTGACGCACCGGGACGCGGCGCGCGTGCGCATGCTGGAGGTGCTCGTGGGCAACCTCGTCGCGGACGCGGAGCACGCGCGGCTGCTGCGCGCGCAGGAGAAGGTGCCCGCGCCGGAGGACATCCCGCCGCCGCTCGCGGCGCTGCTGTACGGCTTCGTCTTCGTCGCCGCGTACCCGATGGCGTACTGCACCTCGGCATACTCCGTCCACAAGGACATCGACATCGGCGACCCGGAGAAGCTGCAGTGGCCCCGGAGCAACCTCTGCGCGCTCGTGTGGACCCACCTCGACGACGACCACAGTCTGCGCGTCGGCGTCGCACGGCTTGCGCAAGAAGTCCTGCAAGCGGAAACCCAAGACGGCGAGCTCCTCGTGCACGGCGTCCTCATCTCCGGGCCGCACATCGTCATCGTGCGCATCTCCCGCGGCAAGAGCAAGATCAAAGGCGCGCCTAGCACCTCCGGATCCCTCACCACCAGCTGCACACACACACCGCCCCTCCCCTTCCTCCCGTCCTGGTACGCAAACTCACCATCCACACCCGGCCTCGCCGCCCTCGCGCGCCTCTGCGCGCGCCCGGACGCCGACGCGCTGCCGAAGCTCCTCCGGCTGTCCTTCCCGCGCGGGATCACGACCGCGCGGTACCTCCTCCCCGGGAACGGCGGGTTCCTGCTCGGCAAGGCCAACCGCCTCGCGCGCCTCCCGTGCGCGGTGCTGGCCAACATCCGCGCGTTCCTCCCCGACCTCTGTGCGCAGGTGACGTTCGCGCATCTGTGTGTGCAGACAGCGGAGCTTGCGCGGGGAGCGCTCGACGTGCCGACGGTCAGCGCAGAGGGGATGCAGTTCACGCTGCTCAGGCCCGTCGGTGCGCCGGGGATGTGGCATGCTGCGTTTGAGGCGGTAGATGATCTAGGGAACGAGGTAGAGGTGTGGGTAGGGGCGGATGTGAGGAGAAGGGATATGCTGTGGAAGGGGCGGATCCGGATGCTGTCGTTTGGGTGTGGGACGGTGTGGGAGGATGGCGTGGGTGTTGCATTGGACATGTTTGTGCCGTTTGCGGTGATGCAGAGCGAGAGTCTGGAGAAGGGGATGCAGAAGCTGATGATGAAGGCTGCTGCTGAGCAAGATGAGGAGGAGGAGGAAGACAAAGAAGTGGAGAACGTCATTCAGGTCGGCAAGAGTCTGTTTTGAAGGTGTATTGGCTAGGTCTTATTTTCGATGTCATCTGTTTTGCTCTTATGTTTCTATGCACCTATGATACCTATGTACCTATGATTGTGACGTTGACTTCAGGCAGGCGAGTTCAGACGTGCTCGAGGGAGATTCTGGTTGTACGCGTTTCTGTCATGTGACCGATCTTCTACAACATGTGCGTTTCGGCAGTTTGCCTGGCTGGTTTCCGGACTTCTCCGGCAGTAAGATCGCAGAATCTACTCCTCGAGCGATCCTTTGAACAGCGAACAGCTTTGGAATCTCTTCGTACCCACTCTAGGGATGTCAAGCTGCAGAAAAAATGGTGATGGCGCTCTGCATCTAACCAGTGCTTTTTCCATCTAGGCCTCGCAATCTCGCAATGTGCGCCCGGGCTGACTGCAACTATTGTCAACACCTCAATGTTGCCAACCCCAGGCTGTAAGGTATAGAGTTATATTCAGCCAACAGACGTCAGGCCGGACAGCATCTTATGTCGAAAACGTGGGCACGAGCGGGTCACGTTCCCGCTCGATCCCTTTGTCCGTCCCGGTGGCACGGCTACAGTCGAACAATGGCATAATTGCATATAAACCCCACATCCCCCGTACGGCTCCCCTTTCGCCCTTCCGGCTACCACCCTTCGCCCCATCCTCAGTGCTTGCTGAGGAACTCCTTGTATTTTTGCCGCAATGGCAACCGGGGACTATCACATCTTTCGCCATCGCGGACTCTTCTTCATCTGGCACACCGCCATTGCGCCTCTCGCCCCTCCCCTCTCAACTCTCGCCGACGTTCCCCACGCCATATTCAGAGTCGTCCCCGTATCCCGCACCAGCTCGCGTACCATTCCCTCTCCCTCAGCCAGCGACGCCTTCAACAAGTGGGCGCACGCAACCCGCGCCTGGCTCGAGCACCAACTCACCCTCCACTCGCGCTTCATCGGCGCCGCCCCGCCTGAGACCGAATTCGCCGGCTTCAGCGTGTGCAAGACGCGTGTGCTCCCGCGCCCGCACGGCCGCGCATACGAGGCTGACCTCGATACACGGACGTTCCTCATCGACGGCATGCCGATATTCCGCCTCGACCACATGCCACCGTTCCCTCATCTCGAGCGCTACATCGGCTGCGACGCGTACGGGCACCCCGCTCCCCTACCTGGTGCACTGTACCACTACGCGTGGAACGCGTCCCCGCCGCGCTATTTCGCGGGCCAGATGCGGGAGTACGAGTATTTCTTCCGTCGGGGGCCGCAGGACATACACCGCGTGCTGGGGACAACGCCGGAACCGACGCCGCAGGACACCGTCCGCATACGCCTGCTCGAGACGCTCGTCGGGAACGTCGTCGCGGACGACGAGCATGCGCGGCTCTTATGCACGCTCGAGCGGGTGTCAGCACCGAAAGACATGCCCCCGCCGCTCGCCGCGCTCCTGCACGGCATCGTCTTCCTCGCAGCGTACCCGATGGCCTACTGCAGCACCCCATACACGCTCCCAAAGGACATCGACATCGGGAACCCTGAGGCGCTCCTCTGGCCACGGCACAACCTCTGCGTGCTCATCTGGTCACATCTCGATGACAAGCCCAACCTGCGCATGGGCGTGACGCAGCTCGCAAAGGCCATCTGCACGTCGGACCGCCCGCACAGTGTCGTCCACGGCATCCTCATCTCCGGCGCGCACATCGTCGTCGTGCGCTTCCGGGGCCCAACACGCAAGAACGCGGGCGAGCGCTGGACGCACAGCGCGCCGCTGCCGTTCCTCCCGTCGCGGCATGGTCTTATGCCTTCGCCCACCACGCCTGGCCTTGTCGCACTCGCGCGCCTCTGCGCCCGCTTCGACAAAGATGCGCTCCCAAAGTTCCTGCAAGCCACTGATTCGGAAGGCCGGCTCCTTCTTTCCAGTGGGGACGGCGAGTTTCTGTTAGCGGAGAACAACCGCCTTGCGCGCCTCCCGCATGCGCTCCTTGTGCGCATCTGCACGGTCCTTCCAGACCGCTCCTCTCAGATGACGTTTGCGTGCCTCTGCAAAGAGACAGCGGCCGTAGTGCGAAATGTGCTCAGCGTGCCGACGATCTGCGCGGATCTGGATGGCGCGCAGTATACGCTCCTCAGGCCCGTTGGGATGCCGGATATGTGTTATGCGGCATTTGATGCGGTCGATGGTCAGGGTAATGAGGTCGAGGTGCGGGTCGGGTACGAGGAGAGGAGGAAGAGGGATGCGCCGTGCGATGGGAGGATCAAGCTGCTTTCGTTTGGAAGTAAGATGGACGGGATGGTGGGGGCCGATGGGTCGAGAGTGGCGTTCGATCTGGACGTGCCGTTCGTGGTGGGGCCGAGGCAGGCGAAGAGCAATTTGCAGGTGGGAAGGCGGGGCAAGTGGGAGATCTTCTTCGAGTGATGGTGAGAGCTGAGAGCGGGTGGGTCTCGGTGATGTTGTTGCTCTGTTGTATTTTATCCTGCTTATCTCGTATGGTGACGGCGAAGAAGAGGGTTCGTTGTATCAGCTTTCAAGCGATTTACTCAGGTCAAGCTGTAATTGAGCCAGTATACACCGTGAATACAACCCCTTGTAGTACTAGTCCTCATCCTCCATCCCAAAATCCTCGTGCACCTGCCGGATCGTCGTCTGCTTATGCCCAGCCAACTGATCACGCGCATATATGCGCCCATACATCAAGCCCCCGTCAGCAGAGATCCCCGCATCACGGCATTATGGCTCACCTTTCCCATTAGAATCTGGAAGCGCAATATTAGCACTCCTGTAAGAGAAGGGGGGGTAGGCTTACCTGCGCGGCGTCCTTCGCCTCATTGTACCGATGCAAAAGCCGAATATGTCGCGATACAATCTTGTCCGCATCCTCGCCCTCCCTATATCGCCCATTGAGGTTTCAGCATGCACAAATTACAAAGGCCTACAAGCCACGTACCCAAGCTGCACCTCGAGCTTCTGCACCTCCGCCTGCAGCTCCGCGATGCGGGCTTCCTGCCTCTGTGCGCCGGTCAATGTAAGCCCCGCAGGTCCGTGTCTATATTCAGGCGCACCTTCGCTGAAACGTAAACGTGCATCGTTGACTAGGATAGATGATATAAGTGAGGGAGATAGTTGACTGGTGAGTGAGTGTATGCAAGGAGACACCGCACGCGTCGCGTCGCACAGAGCGCGAGGAGGTCACGTGTCTCTCCCCGTCCTCACGTGAGCGCATACACCCTTCCCGCCAAACCCTGTCTTTGTCGCTCTCCAGTCCCAGTAGCTTACCAGACACCAGCACCTCAAGCAAAGCACAGTACTCCCAGAGCACCCACTTGTCGTAATCGCGCATCGACGACCGCGCATTAAATTAAATCCAGTCCAACCAAGCGCAGGCAGGCCGCGGTGAAAAAGGCGTACAAAGACTATGAGTATATGCATATATGCGTGACGTGAGGGTCTTTCTTGAATCTTCCAGCCGCGAGTGCTTATAGCGACGGCACGACTGGGAATCGAGAACCAAGAACCAAGAACCAGGACCAAGACGGGTCAGGTCGAACAAGAGGTATGAGGTATGTATATGTAAGATAGCGGGTAACGAGTAACGGGTAACGGGTAACGGGGTCTGAGCGAGACGTATCGTGCGATCAAGATCAATTTGTGACATGCGAAGTGATAGCGGGGCGGGGCGGAGAGCGAGAGCGAGCGGCGGGAGGTGAGGTAGGCCCCGGGGATATAAATATGGCATGGGGCGTCGGTGCATTGCAGTTTGCTCTTTGTGATTTGCTATTTGCTATTTGTAGATGGGCACTGGGCGGTAGATTCCACATTACGAGAACAACAGAGATCCGGGGTCAGCAGTCCGTGAGCCGTACAGAGGTGTGGGCGGGGGTGCGGGGTGCGAGACTGATCGCAGGGGTATACGCGGGGTATTTATTCGTGCTTGTACTCCTTGGTGCACCAGGCGGATTATTAGCGACTGCTGACAAGACTGGATGGGGTAGCATACCTTCTTAACCTTCTGCGCGACCATGCGCTTGCTGATGTAGTGCACCATGCGCTGGAAGTCGGGGTATACGAACATCGGGATGACGATGGCCATGACGGGGAGTGCGATGATCCAGAAGCTGTGAGATACTTAGGTCAATGACGAGAACATGGACGCAGAAGTATAGAAGACTTACAGGACATCGCTGTGCTGCTGGACGGACCACATGACATTGAAGTTCATTCCCTAAAAGATGCGCCGACATTGGTGGGACGGTCATGAAGGATAAAAGAGGTACGTACGAAGTAACCCGTGAGCAGAGTCAGCGGAAGACAGACGATAGTGACGAGCGTCAGCCGGCGCATAACCTCGTTCATCTCATACGACGCCATCTACACCAGGCGCATCAGCACTCCACCCTCAGACACAGCCAAAGTCGCACTCACATTGAACGTGTAGTTGATCAAGTTCTCCGACATGTCCGCGTACATGTCGAGACTGGTGAGGACGTACTCCATGTGGTCATGCACGTCCGCAAGGTAGATTTTCGACTTGTGGCTCATAAACCCAACGACCTTCTGGTCCTCGATGGGCTTGGTTGAGTCGATGAGCGCCGCGCAGCGGTCGACGTCGTATCGCCTCAGGCCGTAGACTAGTGTCTTGATTGGGCCCAGGGTGCGTTTGTGCAGAATCAAGTCGCCAGACAGGATGTGCACTGGATGAAGAAGTTTATAAGAACGTGCTAACAAGACATTATTGAGGAAGGCTTACGATCGCGCACTGTCTTGACCTTAGGCTTGATGAGAATCTGGCGCTCGAGCTTGTTGATCCTTGTGTGATACTCGTCCACGATTTCAAGTGCCGAATCAACAACTGGCAAGTGCACATACCCGGTCAGAAGAGTGGCAAATAGATATTCGGAATGTAAACGTACTCAGATCAAGCAAAGACTCGACGAGCAAGGACGCATCGGCCGTCTTGCGCAGCGATGTATCGCGCTGCCTCACACGGCCAGCAATGGGGGCGGTGAGATCGAGGTTCGCATCCGGATGTATCGATATAACCGTGCCTGCCTCTCGCTATGAGCCGCCGGTAGGAGCACATCACCAGCGAAAATGCAGCACGCACCATCACGGAACAAGAATATGCACATGGGCGCGATGTGCACGTTCACGCGCTCGCCCTTCTTGAGCTGGTCGAGCGTGATCGCCGTCGCCGCCTGCTTGCGCTTCTTCGCGAGGATGGACGACGGCTTCCCGCCGTGCTCAGAGTCGGCCGTCGTCTGACGGCGCCCGAACAACCCCCTGCGCGGCGGAGGGCTCTCCAGCTCAGGCTCGAGCGCAAGGCCGTCGCCGTCGCCGTACCCCTCGAGGTTCTCCTCCGACTCGTCCGCAATGCCGATCTTCTCGTCCATCTGCACGGGCGATGCAGACCGTGGGAGGTTCGTGAACGTCTTGCCCGACATCGTGGACGAGGGCGTGCCCCCACGGGCGTAGTGCGAGCCGAAGTCATACTGCGTCGGCGCGGAGGCGAGCGTATGGCAGAGCGTCCGGATGAAGAGGTGCTGGGGGTAGTAGTCGGACTTTGAGCGGGAGTGCCCGCGCTGGTGCAGCAGGTCCTCGAGCGCCAGGGGGTGCAGATCTGCCCACAGTCATAAATGAACACCGACAGCATGCCAACGCACCGAGGGCGACAGCTCACCATATTTGAGTGCCAGCGCACTAATGATGTCCCAGCTGATGCCCCCAACATTGATCCACCGCACGCGCACCCACGGCTCGCGCTCGCTGGCCTTGGGGTCCTGGAGGTAGCGCACGAACTCGGTGTTCGTCATGCGGCCCGAGCTCGCGCGCAGCGGGGAGTAGTCGACGATGTCGATCATGCACTTCTGGCGGATGTGGCCATAGGTCATGTACGCGCTCGAGCGGCGCACGTCGATGCCGGGCTCGGCGCCGACGTTCCCGCGCGACATCATCGTCGACGTGCGGTGCATCGCGATGACCTTGCGCACGGACGCTTTGAAGCGATCCTTGGGCGTTGCGTTCGCGCGCACGGACGGGTTGCGCGCCGCGCGCGGGCTCCTCGGGCTGCGGGCGGAGGCGATGGAGGGCGAGCGCGGGCTGAGGGCGGCGGCGCCGTGCGCGTGGGTCGACGCTACCGGCGGCGTCGAAAAGTCGTTGACCAGCAGCTGGGGCGGGCGTGCTGCCAAGGGCGACGGTGCGGGGAGGTCCATTTCTTCCTGGCGCTCGCGGTCGTCCTCGTCCTCGAGGTCTGGGGTCAACGAGCGGCCGTCCGAGTCGGAGAAGCTATTTTCGCGAGGCATCTATTCCTCGGGGGGTATACAGTCGTTAGTAGCCTACGCCAAGAAGAAGAAAGAAAGCAAGTCAAGCCAAGAGAAGAGAGCAGAGCAGAAGAAAAGAGCGAAGGAGGGTGATGGTTGGTGCGTGTTTGTAGGGTATCCAAGCGAACTCTGAATCATTTCAATTCATGGCGCCCATCTCCACGAGGCAGAATGTCCCTGGCTGATCGAATACTTATTCTTAGCCGAGCCATACAAGGCAAAAGTCTCCTATTCAACAGGCTGTGATTCGTGGATAGGGCCTAACTATAGTTTACAAGCAAGCTCGTGTGCGCACTTCCATTCAACGTCTACAAAAGTGAAGCTCGAGTACTGTACCTACGAGCACGAGACCCCTTCTGCTGACCTATTGTCGGAAATTTGCTTCCGTTTGCCTTTTTACTTATCGTTTTCGCCGAAGTGGCAATGGGCATGCCGGCCATCGAGACAGATCGACGCCGGACATCACCGCAAACAAACTGCCCGCGACACCTGCTGTGCAGATTCGTTATTGGACCCTGTACCACAGGCCGTATAAATGTATGATAGCCTGTACAGGCGACCCTGGCCTCGAATAAAGTCTAGACGTCGTCAACAGAGCCGCCACCAGCGCGCACGGCCTCGCCCACGCCCCCCGCGCTGGTCCTCCTCGCGCACATCGTTCTCGCGAATCACCTTCAGAAACACGCTCTCCAGCGTCGCCTTCTCGACCGTGTACTCCGCAAAGTCGTCGTGCGCCGCGAGCGCACGGAACAGCTGCGCGAGCGTCAGCCTGGGCCCGTCCGCGCCCGAGCCCGCGCTCGCCGTCACGGGCACCTCGAACCGCGTCGCGACGTCGTCCGCCATGCGTGCGCCCGGGACCGTCGCCATCAGCCGCTGGGCACGGGCCACGTCTTCGCGCGAGCGGCAGGAGAAATGCACCTCGTATCCGGCGTAGCGCGCGGCGAGGGACGCGGTCGTCCCCACGGCTGTGAGATGCACCGCCACACACGACGCGTACGTTAGCTCACGGTCGGTGAATTCGACGCAGCGGCTCCGAGTCGGACGCACCGAGCATGCGTTTTGCTAAAATGCCGACTTTGTGGGCCAGGGCTGACGCCTCTTCCATCGAATCTGTGTGGGATATGAAGGCACCGTCAGTGGTGCGGGATGTCGCATGCGGAGCACTGATATTGGTGCGTACGGGTGGTGATAACTATCGCTTTTCCCACTGCCACTTTACGCAGTGTGATCCACATCTCGCGCTTCATCTTCGCATCCACACCCGTCGAGAACTCGTCGATGAGCACGACCGACGGGTTGCCTACATCCAGCACCCGTCAGCGTCCACCCAACCCGACCAGTCCCTGTCCTAGAACCAGACACAAGCAAGACGCACCAATGAGCGCAATCGCCAACGCCAGCTTCCGCTGGTTTCCCCCCGACAGCTGGCTCGCCAGCCGCTCCGCATACAGATCGAGCCCCGTCGCGCGCATGAGCGCGTCGACGTCGCGCCGCACCTCCGCGCCGCGGCGCAGGCCCTTGAGCAGCCCGTACACCGCGAGGTGCTGCCGCACGCTCATCTGCGCGTCGATCGCCGTGAACTGCGGGCACACGCCGAGCGCGAGGCGCGCGCTCTGCGGGTGGTGCACGACGGAGACGCCGTTCAGGCGCACGTCGCCCTCTTCGGGCACGACGTCGCCGCCTGTGTGTCGTGTGGACGCTCGGTTGACAGGTGTAGCGGGGGGAAGAAGGAGGCGGACGTACGGATGATGTTGAACGTGGTCGTCTTGCCCGCGCCGTTGGGCCCGAGGAGCGCGAAGATGGTGTCGCGCGCGACGCCGAGGCTGACGTCGTCCACGACCTTCTCGGCCGCCCTGCCCCGCCCGAACGTCTTCGAGACGTGCAGCACGCGCAGTGCGTCGTCTGACTCTGCGACCTTCTCCACCTCGTCCTCGACGCCCTGCTGCATCTTCGCCTCGTCGCTCTCGAAGGCATCAAGATCGGCGCTTGAGCGGCGTGAGTGCGGGCGGCGGTGGGGAGTGAGGTTGCGCGGGAGGATGGAGCCGGAGTCGACCCAGACGAGGACGATGAAGAGCGTGATGCCGTAGACAATGAGGTAGGCGATGGGCCCGCCGTACCGCAGTATGCTGCCGAACGCGGAAGTGGTGATGGGTTCGGAGTGGCTACAAAGTAGAGAGAAGAGGTTGACCGAGACGAATGCGGCTCTCATCTGTGGATAACATTTTTTTAGAAATTGCAGTACAAGATGTGACGAAAACTTACGACGCTTGCGACTGGTGCTATAATGGACATCGTAAAGTCTGCAGGCTAGTTGTTAGCGACGATTGAGTTCAGTGGATGAGCGGAACCTTACGGAGAATGGAGATGATAGATGCCGCTTGGGACGTCTTCGCATATGTGAGCGTCAGTAAGTATGCAGCGAGGTATAGCTGTAACCAATATGAGGGATTAGTGCGAATCGAACAAAGGAGAGCTACGTACTATGAACACAATGATCTGATACCCTGCAGCAGCAGCAAACGCAGCCAGCGGCGACGCCGTAGCCAGCGACACACAATACGAGAATAATGCGCCCACGATCCCATACAGCACCAGTATGAGCCACTACAGGAACCCGGATGCAGGTCAGCAAAATAACAGCAAAAATCATCATCGACTCTACTCACGACGAAGCCGAGCCCATGAAACTGGTTAGACGCCGCCGCAAACACGATGATAATCACCGTCGACAAAAACAGCACGAACATCGAGTCGAACAACAGGTGCCCGATCCACAGCCCGACGGGGTTCGACAGCCCGTTCGAGAGCTGCATGGCCTGCACCGACGAGCGCCGCTCCTGCGACACGTAGAGCGCGAAGAATGCCGGATACACCGCCTAAGCGCATGTCCATCAGATTCTACTATGCAGCGAATCTGAGAAGGAGGTGAATGCCTACCATAGCTGCCCCGAAAAACGCGATCCACTTGAGCGCGACGAGCGTCCCCGCATCCACCGGCGGGAAGTCCTCATAGTTCGCCATGATAAGGCTTGGTCCCGGTCCTGCACTCCCCGAGCTGTTCAGCGCGCGGTTGTACAGGAGATTCGACGCGAGGTTGAGCATGACCGGGCCCGTGTTCCCTGGCGGACTCGCTTCCCAGGCCACGAGCGCCTGACCCGTCTGCGCATCGAGCGATATACCGCCTCGGGAGAGGTTCAGAAAGTTCTGCTGCACCGTCTGCACGAACGTTGCATTGTCGGGGATATTGCGCGTCCTCAGCGCCGCCGCCGTCGGGCCCAGCGACGACAGCAGCCCAGGCGGCGACTGCAGGATGTCCTCCTCCGGCGTGAACGCAAGGAAATTGAGCGTCGACTCGGGCAGGTAGAGCGGGACGAGGGTCGTGTTGCGGAAGCGCGTCGTGCAGGACTGCGCGCGGCCGGCGATGAAGAAGAGCGGGATGCAGGACCCGGCGATGGCGACGAGGACGAGGATGAGCGGCGTGAGCCAGCTGCGGCGCGCGATGTAGATGCGTTTTTGGAAGATGATGAGGGCTTGGAGGAAGGGGGAGATTTTGCGCCCGGTGGTGAGGTGGAGGGTTGCGGGAGGCTCTGTGGGCGGCGGTGTTGAGCTACCGGAGGTTTCTTTCTCGGTGCTGGAGGTTGCTTGGGAGTCTTTGTTCATGAGTCCGAGGAAGACGTCTTCCATCGTGGTGCCTTGAATATCATACGAAACGATGCCGTAGGTATCTGTCTCTTTGTCAAGCAGCTGCAAGACACTCTCTACGGTCCGAGAATCTCTGGTTCTCAGATGATATGATACCTGCATCGGAGCTGGCGAGGTCGTGTATGTCGAAGGTGCCAACACACGGATTGCCTGTAGTAGACCTGGCGGAGAATCCCCGAGGTCTATCTTCTCGGAGACTCTGTCGAGGTCGAACGTCACATGCGCTGTATACCCCTCACCGAGGCTAGATTTGAGAGCGACGGGGGTGCCCTCCGCGACAAGCTTTCCTGGCGCAGCAAGTATCGCGATGTTATCGGCCAAGAGGTCGGCTTCGTCAAGGAACTGGATATTCCCGGTTTAGAAGACGTTTGAGCGAAATTCATGGGAAGACGACGAACATGTGTAGTGAACACAACAGTCCGCTCATTTCGAACGGAGGTCAGGGTCCTCCACAACGCCCTACGGGATAGAGGATCTACACCCGAGGTGCACTAAAAAGGTGTAAATCGAACGCAACGTGCCGAACACGCTGAAACCATACCTCATCAACGAGGACAACTATCAAAATCCATACGTCAGATATGCTCTCATCATCCAAACGTTATGCGTTCGATCTACTCACTCTTAGATCCGCCAACCAGCCCGATAGCGAGCTGGAGCTTCCTCTTCTGTCCCCCAGACAGATTATTCGCATTCGAATGGATCTTCTTCTCCAAATCACAATCCTTCAGCAGCTGCACGAGGTCCTCCTCCCCAGCCAACGCGTCATCGGAGTGCTTTATCGCACGCCACAGACGCAGCGTCTGGTAGCACGTCAGCTCGGGGAAGAGCACGTTCTTCTGCGGCACGATGCCCACGGTCCCACGAGGCGGGCGCGCGACGCCGCCTTCGAACGTCACCGAGCCCTGCGTGCGCCCGAGCAACCCGGCTATGATAGACAGCGCGGTAGACTTGCCCGCGCCGTTCGATCCTAGGAGGACGAAGATCCCGAACTTGGGTATATCGAACGTCAGGTCGGATATGGCCGTCACGACGCCTCGTGAATGGCGGAATAAGGACGGGTGGAAGGTCTTCTGTAAGTTCCGTACCGAGATCGCGATGTCTGGCGGCATGTCCATCGCAGGCTCGTTGATGGGATTCCGCTTGGCTCTTCTGCAGCAACGCCACCAAGAGCGGCCGTTTGAAGGCTCCCGTGCGTCGTAAAGCCGCCGCTCTAGGAGCACGGCAAGCCACGGCCACAGAAAAACGTCAATCTGCATATATCGGTAAGCTGTATCTTTACTGTGGACTCAGAGACACTTACAATTCCTGCGATCAGGATGGGGAGCAGGCGCATGCCACTATCAGGATCGGGGTCCAACACGTTCGTTGGAATCTGGTGGTTCTCGAACCCCGCAATCGTGCGGATAGCGAAGATATAATATCCCGGCGGGAAGATGACCGAGAATATGAATGCAGTTCCAGAGCCAACGGCACCCATAACCAGAGCAAGAATGGCAAACACAAGCGCGAAGAACGTCGATGCGACAGCCGCAAGCTGCGGGCTCTTGCCGAAGGGCATGCCGACGAAGAAAGACCAGCTCGCGAGGGAGAGGCCGAGGAGAAGGTGGATCACGAAAACGAGGCCGGCGTTTGTGCCTTTGAAGATGCGGAAGTGCCAGACGAGGGAGACGATGATCCAGGCTGGCAGGTATGCGAGGGAAATGCTTACATGCCATGATCTACGTCGAGATGGTTGGAGCTGACTTGAGGATATGGGGTAATAGGCACTTACAGAATGCGTGCGGAATCTAGTAGGCCCATCACTTTTAGGTGGGCGGTCAAAAGATTTGCACGCTCGCCCATGAAGGAGCCAGGAAGCTGGTATGCGATGCCGATGTAGCAGATAAACCTAGGCTAGTGCGTTAGAGGATAGGTGACTTCTAGATGCGTATCCCTCACAATGCAAGGACGAGTAGTGTCCTTAATCCTCTGATATAGCCTGTCAAGTAACAGTTCAGTATAATTTATCGTATCAATATCGTCTAAACTAACTGAGGCGGATATCGGTGTTTTGTTCCTCGTTGGTCTCTTGATTGAAAGGCCATTCGAGAGGAGTGAGAGGCTGCTGGCCCGTTCTTAATGATATAAGGGCCTGCGATCCTTCAGATGAGCTCACACCGAATGCAGACAGTGCACTGACCTCGTCGACAGCCCACTGCAAAGGTAAAATCCTTCTCTCATAGTCGCTCTTGTGATGTATCGAATCTATGTGGAACAATCCTCCATCGGCACTAATCGTATAATTGACCGGCGACAACTCGCTGTTATTTGCAGGTGGTATCGAATTAAAAGTCACAGCAGCAAAGCACTCTGAGAAAAGATTGAAGTTCTGCGGGCACGCAGAGGGAACGTCGCTTGGAAAGGCGAGTTTCTGCACCGCACGAAGTTGCTTTGAGGAGAAGCTCCGTGTGATGTGTGTCATTATGTCGTCAGGCGATGGAAAGCCGGTGCTATTGGTGCCATCAGCCCAGATGAGCGACAGTGAGCCATCGAATTCGTTCGTGAGGTTGAACACGGGTATGGGAGAGCCTATGCCATACTAGCAGAATATTTCGCTTCAGCCCGTCCATAACTTGCGAATGCAGAATAATCGATCGATACGTACGTTGTTGGGCTTGTTCAGGAAGACCTGAGCTACAGCGAGGAAGATCCCATACGCTACAGGTAGGACAAAGCACCTGAGAATGTTCAGCTGCGGACATGCTACATTGTAAGTCCTCTTCAACACAATTTCATTGAAATGATGCACGCACCAGAGGGTGTTTCGACAAGACGATCCAATTCTTCCAGAACAAGACACCAAACTGCCGAAAGAACAGGTACACCATGGCCCTCTAGCCTCTACTTACCTGCAATACTGGAATGCAAGCATACGACTGCGGTGCATGCTCTCGCTCGCGCGAGATATACGGTCGTGTAAAGAGCGGCAGACGAAAGGAGCCTTCGGTTCTCATGGTTTCCTCCAGAGGAATCAGGCGCTCGGCGATCTCGGCCATTCCACAATATTGCAGTCACGTGGACGCGATGTATCGCAAATGGCGGTCGCACTGGCAAGCTCCTGCCTCTCGCCGTCACGGCCGCCGCAGTTCTTGAAACTTTCGATTTTCGGCGACGTGCAGCCTGGTGCGATTATATCGGAGAACCTCAAACGAAGGCAAAATCAACATTGGATCTATTCTGGTGCGTGTCGAGTTACAGTCACTCCACAGAGGTTCTCATCCTACGACCAGGAACCACTCCTCTACGTCGAACTCACCTCGATTGGCAACAGTGACACTTTCTAATTTTCAATGAATCGAATGACATGTCTATATAGATACAGGGTCATGGAGCAACGCGAGCATAATACAAGATACATATCACAAGCCAGCGAGAAATAAATCGGACACCACTCCATATTCCACACAATGTATTCGCCATCTACTCGCTCTTCTTTTCGTCCGCCTTCTTGTCGGAGACGGAGGCACGGCGCTTCTTGGGCGCAGCTTTGGCAGGTCGGCCACGTTTGGCGGGCTTCTTCTTGCCGTCCTCTTCCTTGTCAGGCTCGTCCTCCTTACTATGTCCGTCATCTTCAGCTTCCACGCTTCCTGATCGCTTGCGCTTGGTGCCGTTGGTAGCCCCGTTCTCGTCCTTGGGCTCACTCTCCTTCGCGTTCGACTCCTTGGCATCCGAATCCTTGGCCTGGCCACCCTCTTCCTGCTTCTTGACTTTGACGGGATCCTGTAGCAAACGAGAGACGTCAATTTGCGTTCCACGATGTGCGATCTGCAATGCGAACAAAACTCACATGACCCCAGTTGCGCAGACTAGCGGCGAAGAGAGTCATTACAGCGTAAGCACCGACCCGAGCATCTCTTGGTGGAGCATGTCAAGGAGACTTACCTGATGGTGCTCTTCGTCTTCTCTAATTCATCCACCGTCTTCGTCTCCTTCAGATGATCCTCCTGCGCAAGGTGGCGCGTATTATATCTATGCGCCCGTCAACATGATACATACAATCAGAGCAGAACTCTGAAACTCACGCGACGACCTTCCGCATGTGCGCAATGTCGTCCTGCCCGTCAACCACGCGTCAGCCACGTTCTTCAATTGCCACCCCGATGAACACACACCTCGTCGTACCCATCGGCCTTCTTCTCGGGATTCTTGCGCAAAATCTCTACGATGCGCCGCCCGCTATCGTGCCCGACACCTGTGCCTGCGCGCTCGCTCTCCGGAGAGTCTAGCCACTTCTCCAGCTCGTCTACTGTCATGTTGACTTGCTCGTGGAACGTGGTGATGATCTCCGAGTCGGATTTGTGGCTCGCCATTGCTAGAGTCTAGTGCGGTAGGTATGGATGATGGATGTGTGCGCGTGGGTGGTCTGAGGTGCGCTCCGGTGGAACAGAATGCAGCTTATAATCCACAGACACCACGGCGGCTGCCCGTCGCTGACTGTCGAGTCGGTCAGTCCGGATTCGAATCGTCGTCATACAGGTCGTAATGTCTCATTCGAATGTAAACCATGGCGGTTAGAGACCGGACCGTCGGCCTGACGAAAATGGTGATTCGATATCCAGCATCCGCAGTGTCAGACGCTCCAAGACACAGTGCCGCCGGTTCGTGGGAGGCAACGTGATCCACCTGGTGCTTCTGGAGATGCTGGACAACTAGGTACACCCTATGGATCGTTTCATACTATCATTTTGGGGTATAGATCTCTAAAATATCGTGTCGGCGTGGATGGCAGAACGATTTCCTGCCAAATCCTATCCTGCCGCGCTCACAACAACCCGAAATTCCGGCCTAAATATCTGCTCACTGAGAACGGCAGCACCTCCCCCCGCCCCGTTTTCGCATTGAGACAGACATCGGCATAATTCGCAGCCGACCAGCTAAACCAGACGAACGTCCATGCATAGCCCAACACACGCGTCGCGCGGGACTCCCGCACGCCCAGCTTCATCCCGACCCAGATCACCGCATCCTCACCGGTGATTGCGACAGCCTGGGAGAAAAAGAATGTGAAGGACTGGTAGAAGAGCGGGTTGGCTGTGAACGACTGGCGCCAGAGCGTAGGGTCGGCCATGTAGTCGCCGCCGCTGTGCTGGATGCCGGAGAGGATGAAGGCGATATAGAGCTGCGTGTAGGACGATGCGGTCGTCCCGCGCTTGAAGCCTAGGGTTCTTGAAATGAGGCGGCCCGGCGAGGAGAGGCTCTGTCATAGATGAATCCGTTGAATAAGAATGTGTCGACATTGCGCGTGTCCATATGATGGTCTAGGGTGACTTACGCGCCGGAGCATCTGATGCCACGTTTTCCTGTTGCAGACGAATATCAGCGGCAGTCCGCACGGAGCGGAGAGTGGATATCAACGAAGCCAAACTCACCCCCAGAATTTCCTAACAGTATTTGCATCAGCCCACCGTCCGAACGCATTAGGCCAATCCGCAGGCCCCGATAACCCGAGACCCACAGCAGCAATCGCGCACACAGAATAGTGGACATTGATCATCGCGTACACGGTCGACATCGTGCTGAGGACGTTCACACAGCGCATGATGTATCCGTCGGCGCCGACCGATACCAGAGCTTCGGTTGGGCGGTGAAACAGATCGGGGTGCGTGTGCTGATACGTCTGTGCAATGTCGACCAGGATGAGGCACCATGCTATCCGTAAAAGGTGCGAACGCACGAAAGCCCAGCGCGATATGTGCGGACGAGCGGGGACGTTGGCAACCTGTTACGCATGGTAAAAATCGGGAACTTCATTGATATTTGTCACTCACCTGATCGCTCCACCCAACACTTCTCGGACCAAAGCAATATCCAGCTGTCCAATAGATGCGTTTCAAGAGAGGCAGTTCGCGAGCAGAAACCTTGAACACGTCGTGTTCATGCCGTACATCGTCCACGGGACTTGTTGTCAACATGTAGTGGGCGGCCGCGAGGATTTGCTGCAAGAAGACCGTGCCATAAGTGAAATCGTAGGTTGCATCGTCGGCCGTGTAGTAATGCATCCCTGAGAGCTTGGTATAACAGACTGCGCAGAACGCGAGAAGGCGGACCCAGAGAGGAGGCCCAAAGGCAACCAGAATACATGAGAGGATGTCGGGGAAGAGAAGGTATGAAAGGACTGGCAATTCTGGTCTGGTATCGGCCATGGTAGTTAGTTCGAAGGTGTCATCCACTGGAAAAAAAAGGGAGTCGTGAAGTCAGGCCTCAGCAACTACTGGCCACATCGCGTAGACATGCAGTTTCTCTAGGGTCCTATAACAAACATCGGCGCTCGATTGTGACACGCCACGAAACGTTCCTGGCAAGATCGAGGTCGGGACTCGTTTGAAGACCTATAAGCCAGCATACTGGTTAAGAGGGAGGTTGTCAATAAATTTAGAGTGCACGAGAGAAAACGGCTCGTTAGGAGAGACAATGTGTCTACCTGTACTTACGGAATTCCTAAGCTTCTGGGTTTTGTCGATTTGAACTCTTGTCGAAGGGTTACATATCTAGATGCCGGAAAGTCACCGGCCGGCGGCCGCAGACCGGTCACCGGCATGACTTATTCAACCCTAAGCTAGGGCTCGGAAGGAGTTTTCACTTTTGAAGTAGTTGCTGCCTCCGATTGGACAGCGCCTGAATGCGGAATATCCCCCCTCCAATCACCGGCCAGTGGCAACCAAGTCTTGACCTCGTCTGTCTCGTCGCGAGCAGTGCCAAACTCTGTGCAAGAGGCGTCTCAGCTTCTCATTAAAATGGCCAGCGGCTTTCTCAAGTGTCTTTTCATCACTGGCGCCATGCGTGTGCTTCGGCACGTTCACGAGGCCACGCTGTTCGCATCAGAGGCGTTTCACACCTGGAGTTCAGCTTTGAGTAAAGCTTGAGCTCCATATGCGAACCTTGCTACGCACCCTTTTTCTCATGACAAGCGAGTGTATCGGCTTACCGCAGCAGCTGCAACGAAGCCCAGGGTCGTCTTGCAAATGTCAGGATTTGTTCGGGATCTGAAGCAGAAGGCTGTGTCAAAGATGATCCCAGTAGGCCACGGCCGGCGGTCACAGGCGTATCACACAATTGATGTGCTGGGGGCTTACCGTACAGCCTTTTGAAGTGTTTCTTCTCTCGGGTCGGTCCAGGAGGCTCCCTATTCTCTTTCTTCCTCTCTGCGTTGTCCTCTTTTGTCTTCATTTCTCATTCTCTTTCTTTTGTTGTTTCGCTCCCTCTTATGATACTTTAACTGCACTTTTGATCCTTAGATCCCAACCTCTTCGACAGACATGGCCCCTATCACACTTCAGACGTCCTGGAGACGCACTTCGGACGCAGGCAAGGATACTGCGCCATCCGGTGAGCGTTCTCATTCCTGCCACCCACTTCGGCCCAGGGCGATCAAAGATGCGGAGGATCGCTTTTGCTCGAGGATGTCAAATTGGTGGCATATGTCATACACGTACTGAAATCGGGCTTCTGCTACAGATACTTCTGGGAAGCAATCTAACGAGCCCTCTAATGCCAAGAACAGCGCAGCTTCATCGTCAGCCGGCTCCAACGCCCATTCCACTCCTTCCAAAGATTCCGCAGCCCCTACGTCTACCAAAGACGCTGCAGCACACTCGTCTTCCATGGACTCCACTCCTTCGTCCACCAAAGGCGCTGCTGCCCAGTCCTCCGACCCTGCGAAGGCAACTTCCAAGGCTACCTCCAAGGAGGAGCAGAGCACCACCTCCGCTACTCCCTCGTCGACGCAGGAATCAAGCACCCGTGCTTCGCCCTCCAGCACCAAAGAGACGAAGACATCTTCCTCGAAGCCTACCCAGGCATCCTCCTCTTCGCCTGCAGAGTCTTCCCCTACGTCGTCCGCATCTTCAGCCACGCCCTCGAGCTCGTCCTCGTCCTCCAGCACCGAAGGCACGAAGACATCTTTCGCGAGTTCGTCCGCGTCGTCCACGGGCGTGTCTTCTACGGCCGTGTCTTCCACATCCGCGTCCTCGAAGCCCTCTGATGCACCCTCGAGCTCGTTCTCGTCCTCGGCGCCGTCGACGACTTCGACTTCGGTCGATCCTTCCGTCTCGACTTCTCATAGTTCCGCTTCGACCTCTGATGGTTCCACCTCGACCGCGGGCGCGAGTTCGTCCTCCGCACCTGCCCAGTCCGCTTCCCAGACTGCGCCGACCTCCTCCGCGGACGACACATCCTCCGTCGGACCTACCTCCTCTAGCCCTGCGAATGGGCAGTCTTCGGAGAACCAGCCGCCTGCTACATCCACGTCTGACAAGTCCTCGAGTCAGGCTCCGACCTCTAGTCAGACCGCGGACTCTACCTCGACCGACAGTCCGCCCCCCACGTCGACCACCGAGGCCCATTCCTCCCAAAGCGGCTCGCAGACCAACCCTCCAGTGGCTTCCCAGCCCGCCCCCAGCTCGGCCAGCCCGACTGGCACCAAGAGCGATGACGGCAACAACGGCAGCAGCGGCCAAACCACGGACAGCGCATCTGCCTCGGCAACGTCGACTTCTGCGTCGACTCCCGCGTCGCAGCCCTCCGCTTCGCAGACGACCGTATTACAGGCGCCCGCGACGACCTCCGCCTCTGCTCAGGGTGGACAGGATGGCAGCAATGGCAACGGCAACGGCAACAACAACAACAACTCCGGCAACACTGACACCCAGAGCGCTGCGCCCTCTTCGCAGTCCCCCGTGAGCTCTGCGACGCCCACTCAGACTTCGGCCGCCACTGGTGGGTCTGCCAACAACAACAACGGAGGCAACACCATCGAGAACAGCGACCCCAGCATCACCGCCCCTGCTTCTTCTCAGGCCCCGCAGGCTGCCGCGACATCTGCTGCGCCTGTTCGGACCACTGATGCTTCGGGACAGATTCAGAACCCGCCTGCTGTGCAGCAGAGCGCTGCGAGCAGTTCCGTTGCTGGCGCTGCGCCTGCGTCCACGCAGGACGCTACGTCCGCGGCTGCGATCACCACTCCCGTCGACGCGGTCGCAGCTGCGCCCCCTACCTCTACTGGCGGGTGAGTCTCATCCTGTCCCGCGTTCACCACTCACCATGTACCACGCATCTGATACCCTGATTTAGCCCTAGACAGCTCAACAACGGTGCCTCGATCGCCCCGCTCGCTGACAACTCACCTTCCGGCTCCGTCTCCGTCATCACGACCACCTTCTCGACCGATGAGATCATCACGGCCAGCGACTCGCAGGGGCATCTGACGACGTTCACAACCGAGGTGCTCACGACCAAGACGTTCACGACGACGTACGGCGAGCCGACGAGCATCTCTGCTACCCGCAACACAAGCGCGGGCAAGCACGTCCTCCCGCTTGTGCTCGGCCCGCTGCTCGGTGTCCTCGCCGTCATCGCGCTCGTCAGCCTCTGGATCTGGGCCCGCCGCCGCGAGCGTAGGCGCTCGCAGCGCCGCGCGGTCGAGTTCATCTCGCCCATCCCCCCGCCGTCGCGCGCGATGTCGCAGGTGTCCCAGAGGTCGCAGGTGACGGTGTCGCCCCAGCCCGCGTCGGACGTCGGTGCTCGTGTCAGCGCTGCTCCGCGCTTGCCGAGCTTTGCGCTTTCGGACGAGGAGAGCTCGCTCGGGTTTGCGCCTGTCGCGCTGACGCCGACGAACGCCGGTCCTTTCAGCGATGCGCATGCCGCGCCTGCGTTCACGTCTGGGAGCGAGCGCCCGCGCAGCGACGCGTCGCTCAATCCGTTCGCGGACCCGCCGGCGTTGTTGGCTAGTGGAGACGCGAATAGGCTGAGTCTCGCGAGCACGATGCGCCCGGTGAGCGGAACGTCTGCACAAGTGCGTGTTCTTTTATAATTGTGTGTGAGTATTTACTAATGAGTGTGCGTGCATTGCTCGGACAGTTTGTGGCGATGTGAGGTAGGCGGTTAGAGGGAGATTGGACCTGGATAGTCGCTTGGGTACTTGGGTACCTTGGATACCCTGGGATTGGCTGAAGTTTTACGAATGGCCACTGGCTGGCTTACGCTTCTGTGCGCCTGTACGGTCGGTCGTACGGTCGTCGATCATTGACCCGGACCACCGACGGACGTGCGCAAGCGTTGAACGTTGAACATTGAACTGTTCATGGCATACGATACGCTCCGAAGACTTCCGTTTCTCCGTTACGACACATCCACACGTTGCCGGCGACGGACTCTGCTTCTACCTCTTGACTAGGACATTCGAACCTCGCATTGATATCTTGCAACTAAGTTATTTCTTGTGTCCTGTATGACGAGGACGTTGTACCAATACACTACGGCACTACGTATGCTGGGCTGGCAGTCGGTCGTCGATTACCTCCAGCTCTGGGGATAGTTACCGCGCTCGCAGAGCTTTTGCTTGTTGTAGAGTAAAATCGTACGGTAGCACTACGGTACACTAGGTTCCCTTCAGGTGTATTTTTGGCACTAAAATTCACTCCCGTCGTACGGCCCCCCCTTTTGCAACACTGCCGAAAGTACTTTCCGCTCCTCCAAAAAATTAGAAATCTGTAGTAAGTGTAGCCAAGATGTCCTCAAATCGAAATGTGATGTTAAAATGAAGGATGACGCAGTTGTGGGACGACGGGACACTGTGGGTCATTGCATATCCCAAACAAATATCGTCCATAGCAGAATGACTTCCTGCTAAACCCTGCCCTGCTGTGCTCACAACAACCCGAGATTCCGGCCCAGATATCTGCTCACCGAGAACGGCAGCAGCTCCGTCCGCCCTGTCTTCGCGTTAAGGCAGACATCGACACAAGGCGCAGCCGACCAGCTGAACCAAACGAACGTCCATGCATAGCCCAACACGCGCGTCGCGCGCGACTCCCGCACGCCCAGCTTCTTTCCGACCCAGATCACCGCATCCTCACCGGTGATTGCGACAGCCTGGGAGAAGAAGAACGTGAAGGATTGGTAGAAGAGCGGGTTGGCTGTGAACGACTGGCGCCAGAGCGCAGGGTCGGACATGTAGTCACCGCCGCTGTGCAGGATGCCGGAGAGGATGAAGGCGACGTAGAGCTGCGTGTAGGACGATGCGGTCGTCCCGCGCTTGAAGCCCAAGGTTCTCGAGATGAGACGGCCCAGTGAGGAGAGGCTCTGTCACAGATGAATCCATCAAATAAGAATGAGTCGGCGTTGGACGCCTCCATATGATGGTTCACGGTGACTCACGCGCCGGAGCATCTGCTGCCACGCTTTCCTGTTGTAGACAAAAATCAGCGTCAGTCCGCATGGAGAGTAGGATAGACAACAGCGCGGCCAAACTTACCCCCAGAATCTCCTAACAGTATACGCATCAGCCCACCGTCCGAACGCATTAGGCCAATCCGCAGGCCCCGATAGCCGGAGGCCCACAGCAGCAATCGCGCACACAGAATAGTGGACGTTGATCATCGCGTACACGGTCGACATCGTGCTGAGGACGTTCACACAGCGCATGATGTATCCGTCGGCGCCAACCGATACCAGAGCTTCAGTTGGGCGGTGAAACAGATCGGGGTGCGTGTGCTGATACGTCTGGGCGATGTCGACCAGGAAGAGGCACCGTGCTATCCGTAGAAGGTGCGAACGCACAAAGGCCCAGCGCGATATGCGCGGGCGAGGGGGGACGTTGGCAACCTGTACGCGTGGTCAGTATTGGCAGCCTCGTCGGGATTGTCACTAACCTGATCGCTCCACCCAACACTTCTCGGGCCAAAGCAATACCCAGCTGTCCAAAAGATGCGCTTCAAGAGAGGAAGTTCGCGAGCCGAAACCTTGAACACGTCATGCTCATGCCGAACGTCGTCCACGGGACTTGTTGTCAACATATAGTGAGCAGCCGCGAGGATTTGTTGGAGGAAGAGCGCGCCATAGGTGAAGTTGGAGGCTTGATCGGCGGCGGTGTAGTAATTCATTCCAGAGAGCTTGGTATAGCAGATGGCGCAGAATGCAAGAAGGCGGATCCAGAGAGGAGGCCCAAAGGCAACCAAGATACATGCAAGAATGTCGGGAAAGAGAACATGTGAAAGGACCGGCAATTTTGGTCTGGTATCGACCATGGTGGTGAAAAGCAATGTGTCTCTGGAAGGAAAAAAACGGAATCGTGAAAGTCAGGTATCAACAACTGCTGGTCATGCAGTTTCTCTAGGGACCTACTTATAACAAATGTCTGCACTCGGTTGTGATACGCCATGCAATGTTCCTGGCCAGCACTGTGGGAAAAAAGCTGTTTGACCCCTAGTCATATGCCGATCTTATACGGATTACATCGTGAACCAGCGCAGGTCAGGATGTAAATAATCAGCGTAAAATCGGCATAGGTCAAACAGCTTATTTCCCATAGTGCATGGCAAGATCGAGGTCGGGACTCGTTCGGAGATGCATAGGCTAGCATTCTGGTGCCAAGGAGAACGGGTGTCAATAAATTTATCGATGCACGAGAGAAAACGGCTCGCTGGTATTGACGAGGTGTCTACTTGTACGAAGTTTCGAAGCCTGTGGGTATTGTTAACTTGAACTCTTGCCGAAGTTGCATATCTAGATTCTAACTCCAATATCTGTTGAAGATATACATGGAGGCCGTGGGCGACTCGGAATTGAGACCCCGAAATAACTCCGCCATACGCTTCGCCGAAAGCGCTTGATCAGAGCGTTTCAACCTGGTCGACTTCGAGTTCACATTTCCTGCGTGACGCTAGGTCGCACTATTGGGCCGCTCGGCTTGCCCACGCATGTCAACTTGAATGTCCTACGTTTGTGCTGAGGAGGAAATTTCTGCCCGCCTTCTGCTCATGCTTGCCTCTCCAGAATTCCGAATGCGTCCGTCAATATTGCAAGACACCCAAGATGGCACAAGGATCCGCAGGGCGCTTCGATCTGTCAAAGCTCTTGCAAGATGCGATGGCTTGCTGATGGAGGCTGCAGGCGACCCAGCGCCGTTCGCCGCAATGCGAAGGCGTGATACTCACACAGGCAGTTTCGGCTTCGAGCAAAGCTTAGACTCCATATGCTAAGCTTGCTATGCACCCTTCGCACGATGAGCGGTCGCGAGTGTACTTACTCGATCGCTATGACAGCTGCACGCGGAGCTCAACTTGCCATCCTCCGCATACCAGGATTTGCTCGGGATCTGCCAATGCTGAAGGCTGGACTAAAAATGATGATCCTAAAAGCCCGTGGTCGGCGGTCGCCTACGGGTATACTTCACATTTACGTGTTGAGTGGCTGCCCCACGACCTTCTGAAATGATCCTCTACCGGGTCGGCCCAGGAGGCTCCTTATTTTTCTTTCAAGCACCCGGCGCAGTCTTTTCTCGTCTTCGGGTTTTCTTTTCCGCTCTCTCTCGTGACACCCGAACTGCCCTATTGATCCTTAGATCCTGACGTCCTCGACAGATATGGCTCCTGTTACACGTCAGACGCCCTGTAGATGCGTCATCGGGTAACCTTTTTCATCCTTCTACCAAGGCCAACCCAACGAGGATCTCAAAGATGTGGAGGATCTATTCTGCTTGCGGATGAACAGTTGTTGGTACATGTCGAACGCATATTGATATCAGACTTCCGCTACGAACTCCTGGGTCGCAATCCAACGAGCCCTCTTATGCAAAAAGAACGCTGCCTCACCTTCGTCACCAGCCAGCTCTGACGCACATTCCGCTCCTTTCGACGCGAACACTGTCCCTACGTCTACCAGAGACGTTGCACACTCATTTACCATGGATCTCATAGATGGCAAGCCTGCCCAGACGGCGACGTCTCCCGTAACGCAGCCTCCCCCGTCGCAACCTACACCATCGCAGTCTTCCCCATCGCTCCCTTCCCCATCGTTGTCTCCCCCGTCGCAGCCTACACCATCGCAGTCTCCCCCATCGCAGCCTTCCTCATCGCCGTCTCCCCCATCGCAGCCTTCCCCATCTCCACCTCCCCCATCGCAGCCTTCCTCAGTCCAAAGCTCTTCGTCGCAGCTTCCCTCATCCCAGACGTCTGTGTCGTCCCCTACCCAGAGTACACAGGATGGTGGCAGCAGCTCCAGCAGCACTAGCACTATGAGCACTACGTCTGTCTCGCAGACTTCAGCGACCTCTGCGCCCCCTCATACATCGGACTCCAGCAGTAGGTCTCACCACAGCAACAATAGCAGCAACGGCAACGGCAGCAGCAGCACCACTACCACTACCGATAAAGGCAACACCAGCGTGTCCGATTCTGCTAGCTCTCCTTCTCGAGGGACGCGAGCATCCGCAACCTCGACGACGGCGTCTGACACTGACCTGCCAGATAAGCCTATAGGAACCGTCACCGGTAGCGCTGCGCCCGAATCTACACCGGACTTTCCCCCCGCAACTATGACCGTCACCCCCACCCCGCAGAGCACGTCTGTTGTCACCGCGCCTACGACCACTATCATTGTTAGCTCGACGTGAGTCCCTCCTACGCTTCAAGTCACCGCTGTCAGGTGTCTCACGTTTCTCTGGCAGTTCTACACCGCTCGCTGGTACCGTGGAGCCCTCCTTGAGCGACTCTACCCCCGCCCCCTCCACCTCCTCGACCGACACCATTGTTACGACAACTTCCTCCCAGGGGCTTCCGACGACGCCCAAGTTCACACCAACGGCGGCCGCGTCCTCGACCGACGCACTGCCCGTCTCCACGATTGTCTCAACCATCACCTCCACCTTCTCGATCGACGCGACTGTCACGATGACCGACACGCTGGGGAACCCGACGACCTACACGATCCCGACGAAGGCGACAGGGACGTTCCTAATGACATTCTACTTGCACGACGCGAGCGCTTCTGCCCCCAGTACGACCGCCAGCATCAGCAGCACCAGAACGGCCGTGGGCGAACACTTCTTCTTCCCCGTCATGCTCAGCCTGCTGCTTGCCATCCCCGCCCTCGTCGCCCTCGTCGGCCTGTGGCTCTGGTCCCGCCGCCGCCGCCAGCGCGCGCGCACGCAGCGCCGCATGGGCGAGCTCATCGCGCGGCCGTTCCACGCGATGTCGCAGGTGCAGGCGTCGCACAAGCCCGTGCTCGAGGTGGGGGTGGGGGCTGGGTACGGTCGGTTGGACGATGACGACCGTTGACCGGGTGTGCGCAGGCGGCTGATGTTTAATTGGACTATTCATGGTATGCGATGTGCTTGGGGTTTTTTTCCGTGTATGTCTCTCCAATCCGACACATACATACCCTGCCGGTGACGGACTCTGGCTACAGAGGACTCGCGAATCTTGTGTCGATGTCTTGGGTTTAACCATTTTTTTTTCTTCGCCCGCGTCCTGTATCGTGGTCCAGGGTATGTCGTGCTGATACCACATCGGTCTTTGCTTTGAGGAACAGGCGGCAGATACGGTCAAAATACGATGCTTTATGTTTCTCAATGCTTTATGTTTCTCTTGGATATACTCTTGGTGGTACCGGAATCCATATCCGTTGTGCAGGCATAGACATAGGTTCGGCGCCTTCACGGAAACATGCATACGGCTCTACGGGTACATCGCACATACCCAGATAATCGTAGAAAACCGAACAGTTCTGTTACTTGGCAGTCTAAGGGCGGTGAAAAGAAGCTCTGGCGCATGCCCACCAGCGCTTGCAACCGGAAATGGGCATGTGGACGTGCTTCCTCCCTCGTTCCTCGAGGTCCCCTTGTGCCCACATTGGACTGGCTTCTTGTTCTTTGCCGGAGAAGAGCATTAAAACCCACTAGGGCGGCGCGATTGCGATTGGGTTGCGCTTGGGATCAGAGGATCGACGCGTACGGGACTGTAACATAATTATATGGATTTTATTGATAAGAGGATGACGGAAGGAATGCTCCGAGTACAAAGGGAAGTATACACTCTTGCGTCTGCATGAGATTTATCGCACGTAAAAGGACGACATAGACAGTCATGTACGGACCTGTCGGGGGCGAACCAAGTAATTCGTGTAGTTGTTTGAGGGCACGGCCACCACTGGCAAAGGTCGACGTCAACGTCGTCGTCAGGGCCTCGTGGCAGCTCAAATTCTGATGTCATGGAAAAACGTGCATGTTTACCTGAGTGTGGAGTATTGACAACACGAGAGGTGACAGGAATTGCGTCGTTCGAGGGATGGAAAACGGAGATGGACAATAAATTGAGCAGAGGTGGCTGAGTGCGTCGGCGCCAGCGGCACAGCCTGAGGCCATTCGACTTCTGCTGAGTACCACCAAGTACAACCTTTCTCTCCCTCTCTCTCTTCCTCATCGTCGGCGATGTACGCCTCGCAGTCTCGCCCGTCGTCCTTCGCCAACGACCCGAGAGCGCACATAGCCGCCAAGTCGTCGAGAGACTTCAGCAGAGGCTCCGGCGACATGCCTCCCGACCCCGCCCTCGACGGTCGACCGCCTCGATCTATGGCAGGCCCACCATCATCGTACCAATCTCCACCACCGCAGCAAATGCAGATGCAGCCGCCGTACGCGCAACAGCCACAATACGACTACGACGACCAAGGCTCGCAGACACCCCCCGACCCGGACCCCGATGCAGACGATTTCTTCACCTCGCAGCAAGACGGCTCGTATCCAGATCAAAGCATATACACGAGCGCTCCCGGGCCCCCTCTTTCCGTTGCGACGCAGTCGGTGCGCGCGCCCTCCCCGCCGCAACCGATTCTCGACCACTCGCATCTGCGCCCGGGCAACCAGGCCGCGCTGCTCTCGCATGAGCGCACGCTCGAGCTCTACCGCGCGAACGCGAAGAAAACCCAGGATCCAGACGTGCAGTTCGAGTTCGCGGTCTTCATGATCGACGCCTCCAAAACGCTGCCGATCCCCACGCCCACGCCAGGGAACGTGATGGACGTCGAGCGCGCCGTGCAGAAGCGCGAGGACCTCATCCGCGAGGCCATGCAGCTCCTCAAGCGCAACGCCGACCGCGGCCACATGGCCAGCCAGTACTTCCTCGCCGACTGCTACGCCAACGGCATCGGCACCCACAAGAACCGCCAGGACTTCGACCGCGCCTTCCCGCTCTTCATCCTCGCCGCCAAGCACGGCCACCCCGACGCCGCCTACCGCGCCGGCACCTGCTGCGAGAACGGCTGGGGCTGCCGCCGCGAGAGCGCCAAGGCCGTCCAGTTCTACAGGAAGGCCGCCGCGTCCTCCCATCCCGGCGCGCTCTACCGTCTCGGCATCGCAGAGCTTAATGGCGAGCTCGGTATGTCCAAGCGGCCCAAGGAGGGCGTCAAGTGGCTCAAGCGTTCCGCCGAGCATGCGACTGCCGAGTTCCCGCATGCGCTGCATGAGCTCGCACTCCTTCACGAGCGCGGCATCGACAACGTTGTCTTTGTCGATTACGAGTATGCCGCGGAGCTTCTCGCGCAGGCGTCCGAGCTGGGCTACGCGCCGAGTGCGTACCGCCTCGGAGAGTGCTACGAGTATGGCAAGATGGGCTGCCCGCAGGACCCTGCGCTCTCCATCCACTACTATGTCCGTCTCCGCTATCTCCTCTCGTCTGCACGACTAATCGTATCTGTTCTAGAACATTGCGGCCCAGCAAGGCCACCGGGATGCCTGCTTTGCGCTCACGGCGTGGTACCTCGTCGGCTCCCCCGGCGTGCTCCCACAATCCGACACAGAGGCCTACCTCTGGGCACGCAAAGCGGCCGACGCAGGGCTCGCAAAGGCCATGTACGCAGTCGGGTACTTCCTCGAGGTCGGCATTGGGACCGAGCCTAACATGACCGAGTGCGTCTTCTCGGAGCCATTCGTGTCTACTCGCGCTGACGTCTGACTCCAGGGCGCTGACGTACTTCAAGAAGGCCGCAGAGCTCGGCGACAAGCGCGCCGCCCAGCGCCTCAAGGGCCCCGCGAGCGGCCCCGTCGTCCAGCCCGGCGGCCCTGGCTCCGTCGTCTCCCGCCCCGACCCCGACGCGCTCTCCAGCTCCGGCTCGGGCAAGGGCGGCAAGGACAAGGACTGCGTCATCATGTGAGCGCCGTGCCCCTTGCGCATATACATTCCCGCGCGTAGAAGCAAAGCCGAGGTGAGCGGCTGCGTGTCCGTATATTATTCACCATCCTTCATGCCATGGCCATCATCATCATCTCATCACTCATCACTCGCCACCGTTACCACTACCTTAGCCCCCCTGCTAGTACGATATCGATACGCTTAGGACATCTCGGACCCACTTCGTTATTTAAGTTCCCCTCCACCCATGTCGTCGTCGTTGTTTGCCTTAGACATATAATGGATCTGCTACGTGTGCCGCGCCGTTCGTTGCCTTGCTATACATGGTGGGGAACATTAATTAGAAGGTGAGTTGCAGGAAGGGACACATTTTGTTTGAGGTAAGTCTTTTACGCGTTGACGGCGAATTTATTGCTGATTGCATCTGTTTTAGTGATATCCTCGGGTTCGCCATCCAGGACTTTACTTTGACATCGGGAGTCATCAAGTCATCGACCTATCGCCATCGACTTCCGCCACCGAAATGTAATGCAGCCTATCAATAGCACCGCAGCTCCTCCGTACTCCACTTACGCCATACCCACCTACGCTCGCATTCTCACATACTGCCGTCATGCCTATTCACGGTTCAAATGCTAATTTCTGTCCTTGTGAACACCGCGCATGGATGCGGTACGGGTCTCAATGTGCCTGGGTCCCCGGTTTTGCAAAGGGACGAATGAGGGTGCGTGTGTTCCGTTTGAATGTAACTTAGCCTGAGGGAGACGCGGTTCAATGACACTAATACGTGACAAAGCATGAAGACACGCAAATACGGTACGATCGTCCATGCTTGACTATGTGACACGTTCAATTCTTCACTACCAGCAAGCTCAAAGCAAGCATAAGGTCAGTCTACCTTTCCGTTCCTGACGTCTAGACCAGTGTACTGACAGTGACAGTAATGACACGCGCAGCGGCGTTAGGCGCGTTCAACGCGTCTTCTCGACTTCGCAGCTTCACGCTTATCTTGCTGCGCTGAGGCCTGTGAATGTCGGGTATGTATATGGTCGCTGGTCAGCCCTAGAACGCACCCCTCATTTACCTCCATCTTCGTCTTGGGTCCTTAATGATACTCCCTCCGTATACTCAGAGCATCCTGATATCGGGTGTATCGTTTACCACGCGCGCTACTGGCACAACTCCAACCAGCAGTCAGGTGAGAGAGCGTATACTTGCGCCTTACACCAGCAGCATCTAGGAACGCGCACAAGTCCGAACACTCGCCATTAGAGCAGCGTGACCGGTGACCCCGCACCCCGCATCATGCGCCGGTTCTATCCCTGCCGCTGCCCTTCGACGGCCTCCGGTTCTCACTGCGCGGGTCATGCGCCCCCGGGCGCGCACATTAACCGCGCGTTTGCCGTTCTGGGGCCAGCGAGTGATGCGGGGTGCGCGCTTTACTTATAGGAGGGCCTTGATGCGTTGTTGGGCTTGCGTTGGTGTCTTCTGGCATACTACCCAACACCAAGCACCCCGCTGCATCCAGAGGATCGTTGACGAACGATGCCGTCGGTTTCTCATTTGGACGTTGACGTTACGGAGCCGCTGTCAGATGCACTTCCTGGTGCTGCTGCTACGGCGATTCCTTCTGCGCCGAATACCAATGACAATGGCAAAGCGACAACTGCAGACTCAAACGGAGCGGCCAACGGCCTGAAGAACAAGGACCTGGGCGAGCACGCTATCGACGAGTACCGCCCGATGAAGGTCGTCTGCATCGGCGCGGGGTACAGCGGGATCGTTGCTGGTATCCGGTACGTCTGGTATCTGGCATCCGAGGTCATAGCGGATATTGATGCGCTGGTACTCGTGGCGCGGTAGGTTTGCGCAGAGGATCCCGAATTTGGATCTGACGATCTATGAGAAGCAGGACGGCGTCGGCGGCGCGTGGTGGGCGAACAGGTATCCCGTACGTCGTAGCGCCCAGATAAGTTAGCAGTCGCATATGGCTTGCTGACCAGACGCCATATGTCCTCGGACACCGGTGCCTTGCTGCTTGCCTCACAGGGTCTGGCCTGCGACATACCTTCTCATTGCGTGAGCACCTTGTTCCCCGGATACGCGCGTTGACAGATCGCGTTCTGATGTCGCGCCGTTGCATTCCATTGCGCTGCCACTTGACAGTACCAACTTACATTTGAAGAAAACGTACGTACGCGATACCGCGCCATCACCCGTCTTACGAATTCACCATTGCCGTCTCCATTCGACTTACCCCATACTCACACTGACCTGTATCCCTCACCAGACACAATGGTCGGCATTCTACGCCCCCGGCCCGGAGATCCTGGCCTACCTCGAACACGTCGTCGCAAAGTACAAACTCATGCGCTACATCCAGCTGCGCACAGAGCTCGTGCACGCGCAATGGGACGAGTCGCTCTCGCGCTGGCGTCTGCGTCTGCGCCGCCCGCGGCTCGTCGACGGCGTGCCTGCTAATGGGTCGAGCTCGACACTGCAGGATCAGTCTCCGCCTTCGCCTGTGGACGAAGAATTCGAGGAGTTCGAGGATACCGCGGACGTGCTGTTCATGGGCACCGGCACGCTGAGCCGCTGGGCATGGCCGGATATCCCTGGGCTGGAGACGTTCGGAGGGAAGCTTGTGCATAGTGCGCAGTGGGACACTGCGGAGGGGGGTTGGGAGGATACGGTGAAGGGGTGGGAGGACAAGACGGTCGGTGTGATTGGACTGGTGCGTCGGCGACTTTGCTTGTGTTTGGGTATAGAAGTTGAGATATCTGGGTATAGGGCTCTTCGGCGATTCAGATTGTGCCGGCGTTGCAGCGGAGGGTTCGTCGTGTTGTGCAGTTCGTGCGGGGGAAGACGTGGATTGCGGCGCCGTTTTCGGTGGAGAAGATGTCAGAGCTTACTTCACGCAAGCCAGAGGCGGGGAACTGTAAGTTTTTGCGCCTTTCCCTGTCGTCACACGTTTAATAACTCAACCGTTTGACGACCGCTTTGTAGATACGTTTTCTGAAGAAGAGCGCGACATGTTTGTGAAGGACCCGGAGTATTATAGGAAATTCCGGCACGCGATCGAGAATGACCTCAACGTAAGTGGATTATCAGGGCTACCTTTACTTTCAACTACTGAGCAGAGCTTTCAACACGTCTAGTCCGTGCATGGAGTCAGCTACCGTGGATCCGAGATGCAGAAGGGGGCTATGGTTCACTTCAAAAATCTCATGACGCAGAAGCTAGCCAAAAAGCCGTGGATTGCTGAATACCGTATGTCGAGACGGATTTCTCACCTGAACATAGACTTTCAACTGATCCTGATACGCTTCAGTAATTCCTAGCTTCTCTGTTTCTTGCAGGCGCTTGACGCCGGGCCCCGGCTACCTGGAGTCACTTTGCGAAGATAACGTAGGAATCATACATACTTTATCCGCTCTTCAGCAACTAGACACTTATTGGTGCACCAGGTAACATTCGAGCCAACACCCATCACCCGCATCACCCCAACCGGCATCGAACTCCAAGACGGCCGGACGCAACCCCTCGACGTGCTTGTCTGCGCAACAGGCTTCGACACGAGTTACCGCCCGCCCTACCCTGTCATCGGCCGCAACGGAATCTCCTTGCAAACGCGCTGGGCCGAGCACGCCGAAGCATACCTCTCGCTGACCGTGGACGGCTTCCCGAACATGTTCTTTGGGCTTGGCCCGAATGCTGCAGTCAATTCGGGGTCGTTGCTCGTGCTGCTCGAGCGCGCGGTCGATTATGCGGTTGCGGCCACGGCGAAGATGCAGAGGGAGAGGATTGCCAGTATAGATGTGAAGAAGGCGGCGGTGCAGGATTGGAGTCGGTATATCGACGTGCGTAGCCTTGATCATGTAAAATTCGATATTCCGGCGGCTGACCACGACAGTTGTCTTCGAGTAGGCGTATTTCCAAAAGGTGAGTGTAGCCGCCCATTTACGACCCATTGCTGTCATATAGACTCAAATTCGCTTCCCCTCCCAGACGGTGTATCTGGACAACTGCCGCTCGTGGTACAAGAATAGTGCCGGGCGCATCATCGGCTTATGGCCAGGTGCGTCTCGACCACCGAACTTCGTTGAATCCTGCTAACATTGACGTTATGATACTGCCACTGACATCGACGTTGACCGTGGACCCTCGTTTGCTACTTGTAGGTTCGTGTCTGCATGCTGTGCGCACACTCTCCAGCCCGCGCTGGGAGGATTTCGATTACACCCTGCTCGATCAGGATCGCGACTCGCCGGCCGGCCGCTTCGCGTTCCTTGGTAGTGGGTGGACGTTTAACGAGAAGACGATGACGGGTGATCGTACGTGTCTTCTACTCGGTTCGTTGTCTTATCGAAGTGAAGGTGACTGACCTGTGCCTGTCTGGGCTCTAGGTGCGTGGTACCTCAACGATGTCGATATCCCACCAGGTGCGCCATTTCCTGCCACTCCTGCACGCATGCACTCGATTCGTTACTGACCGTGCACATTGTGTGCAGTTCCTGCGAATTGATACATTGATCTCAAGCGCTGTGATATATGCGGAGCAACAAAGCTTATTTGACTGGACGTGTAATGGGACGTTTCATTCTGGCATCGGACAATGTCCCGTATAGACAGCGCCTCTCCATTCGCGGTTCTACAGTTATGGACGTGCGTGTCTGGTTATGGTCAACACTGACAAGCCCATAGCGCCGTCTGTTCCAATTCTATTGACTTGGTCATCTCCAGACGGGCCCGGGCATTGCTGCTATCCCAGTATGTCGCGGCTGCGGCGGTAAGCGGTATGCCACCGACAGAAGAGACCTGGGCGCAGACATCGGTGCGTGGTGCGTGGCGCATGTTGCGAAACCATTAAGAGGCACTCTGTTCACACCGCACTGCTCCCGCACAAACCAGTCATGTGCCCTCAGGTCTTCGGCAGGATGGGCACCTGTATCTATGTGACAGCGTATTGGTGTATTGATAGCGCGGACTCGAGTGCGAGATAGACGAGGACTATAATTGCATGGCGGGCGATAACGACTGTGCCAGCTGGCTACGTACTGCACTTATCTCCCTCTCCCCCGCATCACATCCTATCCTATCCTAATGCCAGTGCCGTCCCGCTTGGGCGAGTCCGAATCGGGCGCGAAGCCTGCTTCTGCTAACGGCACCAATGGCCATGGAGCGGAAGCTTTTAGCGCCCCAATAGGTGACTTTGCTATTGACGATTATAGACGGATGAAGGTCGTGTGCATCGGAGCGGGATACACGGGTGTGGTTGCTGGTATTCGGTGCGTCTCCACCTGTTTGCTTATGGCTTTACTGGATCGAATTGGACTGCCTGCGGGCCAGGTTTGCGCAGAGGATTCCAAACTTGGACTTGACTATCTATGAGAAGGAGGAGGAGGTCGGAGGGACGTGGTGGGTGAACCGGTACCCGGTAGGTGTTCTCGCATGCATATGCAGATGGTATATGTTCCTTCATTTGTTTACTGCGAGTTCATCAGGGCTTGGCCTGCGATGTCCCTTCTCACTGTGTGAGCATTGTCTTCGATTCGCCACAAAACAAACTCACAATATGACCGTTCACTCTAGTATCAACTGACCTTCGAGCCAAACGTGAGTCGCAGTCCATGTCTTCAGTCTCTATAAACTGCTCACAATGTCATCGAAGACAAACTGGTCCTCATTCTACGTCCCCGGCCCAGAGATCCTCGCCTACATCAAAGGAATAGTAGAAAAGTACAAGCTCATGAAATACATCCAACTACGGACGGAGCTCATACACGCGCAATGGGACGAGAGCAAATCGCGCTGGCATCTTCGTCTCCGCCGGCCGCGTGTTCCGCCCAACGGTATGCCGAATCTGGGCACGAACGTACACAGCACTAGACCTAGTAATGGCACGCCGCAGGAAGGAGAGTTTGAAGAGTTTGAGGACACGGCAGACGTTCTGTTCATGGGCACAGGCCCTTTGAACAGGTGGTCGTGGCCCGACATTCCTGGACTTAGGTCTTTCGAGGGTAAGCTGCTGCATAGTGGGAATTGGGACCGGGCAGAGGGCGGATGGGAGGAAACTGTGAAGGACTGGGGGGACAAGACGGTCGGCGTTATTGGCCTGGTGAGTGTCAACCCGCCGCGAGTGTGCGGAGACTGATGGGAATGCGAATGGGGCAGGGCTCGTCGTCCATCCAGCTCGTGCCTTCCCTTCAGCCGAGGGTGAAGCAGGTTGTGCAGTTCGCGCGCGGGAAAACATGGATTGCGGCGCCGTTTGCGATCCAGAAGCTTTCAGAGCTCATGTCGCGCGATGTGAACTCGCAGGACTGTAAGTGCCTTCCCTCGTAGTTAAATAGCCACGAATAATAGACCTTTCTGCAGTCACGTTCTCTGAGGCGGAACGCGAGGCATTCGCTAAGGACCCGGAACTTTACAATCGATTCAAGCACGAAGTCGAGCATGACATGAACGTTCGTCAATGAATGCTATCCACTTCACGATTGACCCAAACTCACCGAGTTGCGATAGTCTGTCTTCAGCATCAGTCTCCGCGGCTCAGAGATGCAGGCCCTCGCAGCAAGCGTGTTCAAGGAAAACATGAGGCAGAAGCTCGCAAAGAAGCCGTGGATTGCAGAGTCCAGTGAGATCAAATATTATATTTCTGTCATCCCTGACCATGGTGACACCGGTACTGTGAGCAGTGATTCCCAGTTTTGCTGTATGCTGTCGTCGCATCACGCCAGGACCTGGATATCTCGAAGCGCTGTGCGAGGATAACGTACGTACTGCCATCGTTGGCATTGTTCTTGCCTCTACTGATCAACATGTCTGCAGGTAACGTTTGAAACCACCCACATCGACCACGTCACCCCCACTGGCATCACACTCAAAGACGGCCGCACCCAGCCGCTCGACGTGCTCGTCTGCGCCACAGGCTTCGACACCTCCTACGACCAGCGCTTCCCCATCATCGGGCGCAATGGTATCTCACTCTCCAAGCGCTGGGCCTCACACGCCGAGGCATACCTCTCGCTCGCCGTCGACGGCTTCCCGAACATGTTCCTGGGGCTCGGCCCGAACGCGGGCGTCAACTCGGGCTCGCTCATCGTGATGCTCGAGAAGGTCGTGGACTATGTCGTCGCGGCGACGGCGAAGATGCAGAGGGAGCGGATTGCGAGCATGGAGGCGAAGAGCGCGGCGACGAGGGATTGGGCGCGGTATGTCGAGGTATGTGGGTTTGAACTTTCCGTTCTCGTAGCTCTGAATGTAACGAATGGATGAAGGATTTCTTCCCGAAGGTGCGTAGGTTGATTCATTGGTAGCGATGCGGCGATTTACCTGGAAAGTCGCATGAAAGACCGTTTACACAGACAATTGCCATTCCTGGTACAAGAATGACGACGGGCGCGTGATTGTCCTCTGGCCTGGTGTGTCTTCGTCTCTTTCCAACATAGAATTCCGATCCACTAATCAGCACGTCCAGGATCCTGTTTGCACTCCGTCCGCGCGCTCTCGAATCCCCGGTGGGAAGACTTCGACTATACACCGCTGGATCGTGGTTCGCTTGCGGGTCGCTTCGCGTGGCTCGGCAACGGGCAGACGGTCAATGAACTAACGATGACGGGCGACCGTGCGTGGTATCTGAACGACATTGATATTCCTCCAGGTGAGTTCGGCTCGCGTTAGCCGCTGTGTATATGTGTTGATCTTATCTGCAGTCCCGACGGATTAGGTATGGGAACAGAATAAATTATTGGGACGGGTTGTACACGCGAGTCAGACTCGGCTCCAAAACACATGCGCTGTATTTTTTGTTGTAGATACGACCTGCAGGTTCAAGACGACCCCCGAAGGATGGAATACGCGGGGACTTTGATGCACTTCAAGTTGATACTGCGATACCGTTCTCATGCCTACTTCTGACACCGGATGCCCTTCGGTGCAATACTTACATAGTGTACGCACAGACGATGAGTGAAGCCTCGGCTGCTTCAAGCTCGCTCGTGAAACCCAAGGACAAATGTGATACCCCCCGCCGAGCGTGACAACGTGAGATGTAAAATATAATAACAGAAGAAAGGGTTGTCTTGAACTGGTCATATCCAGAAGGCCGAGAACTCGAAAGAGGTGGCCAGCTAGTCTAAATGTCCGTCCGCCCGTAGCCGCGCTGCCGCCCAGTGTATCCAGTACCGTAGAGAACCATTACAATATCCTCGTCGTACGGGAAACAGGCGGAGAATTTTGTGCTATACGCAAGATATCGGCGCGAGATTCGGGAGTCCTCTGCAGCCAGAGTCCGTGCGGACGTGTCGGAACGGAGAGATATACTAGTAGAAGAAACATCCAGAGCGTATCGTACGTCATGAACAGCAGTCCAACGCCCGCGCACCGTGAAGCGGCCCCGACCGCGGTCAAAATTCATCATCCAATATCGAGCGACCGTACAGTTGCGCACGCCAACCAGCATCGGCATACACCTCCACCACGTCGGGCTTGCGAGGCGGCGTCCACACCTGTGACGTCGGGTGAAACGGCGGCGGGGTGAACGGGTGCACGCGGTGCAATATGCGCGCTCGCTGGCGGCGGCGGAACCAGAGCCATGCGCCGGCGAGCGCGAAGACAGTGAGGGAGCCGAGCAGCGGGCCGAGCACGAGCGGGAGGACATGATTGCCAGTGCCCGTGACAGTGCCCGTGCTCACGCTGCTGATAACAGAGATGCTCTTCTCGGTGTACGTGAGCGTCTTGGTCGTGAGGGTTTCAGTCGTGAGGGCCTTGGTCGTGAGCGTCTCAATCGTGGACGTCGTCGGGCACCCCAGCCAGTTGGTCGTGGTGATGGTCGCGTCGGTCGAGACGGTGCCGACGACGACCGAGACGGAGCCGGAGGGAACGTCGTCGGGAAGCGGGGAGATCGAGGCGCTGTTGTTTTGTTTTGTGCTAGACCAAGGTATAAGATGCGGGGTACATGGTGACTGATGAACGCGGGACAGTATGAGAGACTCACTCGCTTGTAGAGGCAGAGGGTGGAGATGCGACTGCGTTGATAACGATGGGGTTGGTCGCAACAATGGAGGGACCAATCGGTCCACCCGGAACAAGAATGCAATTGTCGCCTACGGGATACGAAGGGTAAACAGGGGTAACAACTTCAGGAGACGAAAGAATGGAAGCCATGGTGAACTAGTGTGCAGCGATTTGAGTGGTAGACGTAGGGACAGAGGTTGTATGAAAGGAGTGGAATGGGCGTGAGGACTGGCTGGCGATGAAGCTGCGTCGCACTTGCGTTGGAGGCTCGTTAAATTGCTCCCCAGAAATTTCTGCGACAGAAGCCTGATATCAGTACGCGTTCGACATGTCCAAGTACCACCAAATTTCTTCCGGAAGCAGAATCGATCCTCCACGTCTTTGAGATCCTCCGGGGGCTGTTCGTGATGGCAGGGTAGCAAACGCCCACCGAATAACGGAGTACCCTTGCTTGCATCCGCGACGGATCTCCTGAATGTCTGACGTGATGCCGGGGTCATATATGTCGAATCTAAGCTCAAAAAGATAACCTGGGTGTTACGAGACAGGGCGAGAAGAGATGGGACAGCGAGCCTCCTTGACTCGAGGGAAGAAAGACATCGAAGGCTGTACGGTGGCCTGCCAGGATCGTCACCTTCGCCCAAAAAGATGCTGGGATCTGCCAGGAGCCTTTTGACTCCGCGTGCAACTGCCATATCGATCAGAGAAGTGCACTCACACATCATGCGAAGCACGGCGCATAGTCCGCTCACCATATGGAGTTCAAGCCTTACCCAAAGCTGTCCTGCAGGCGCGAAACACTCCTGATGCGAATGCCGCGAATGTTCGCCACTTACAAGGGATTGGGAGGCTCGAAGCATCTTGGGATTTCTTGTACCATTCACGCCGATACGCTTGCTTGATATTGTCTCGTTGACATTTGGATCTCCGGCTTGCAAGAGCTTTTGAGATCAGCTCTCCGACGTCGGTCAATTTCTATGAGTCGGGTAGGTATCAGCAGACGGAGATACCTCAATTGAGACGAAATGACCGGTCAATGGTGGCACTTGAGGGCAACGGAGTTTTAGACATGAGCAGAAGGCGGGCGTGGAATTCCCGCTCAACACAATCGTCATCTTGACATTCGTGAGCAGCCCCGTGCCGCCTGTCGATACTCAGGAACTACATATTCAGAATCGATCTGTACGTTCAATTGTCAGATTGTTTCGAATGGTGTCGATGGCTGCATCCACTGTAGGGAGGACTCTAGAAAGCGACACAGGCGCCACCGAATACACTGTCAGTAATGAGCAGCAACTCGTGGAGTTAACAGAGACACGTCCGTTCGATTTTTCGCGTTGAGATGGCATAACTTGGGGAATTGGTAAGTAAGTAGATCTGATAGTTTGAGCGGGTGGCCCGCCGGGACTCGTGCCCCGCCTGCCCTACACAGACCTGGTCCGTGCGTTGTCGCGCTCATATAAATACCGCGCGCGGACATCCCGGATTCTTTACCACTCTGGCCTTTTGGCTTAGATCAAGTGTAGTATCTGTTCTTAATAGTTTAACCACTATTATGGGGGCACTGCCCCCATTATTGGTTATCTAATTTTTGCCGCCTCTGTTCCTTGGGCTCTGCTTGCAACCCGGGGGCGCGATGACCTCGCCGCTGCACTATTGGCTTGTGTCGTCAGGGGATCCCTCTTGTCTTCTTTTGCTCCACTTGTTGATGTTCATCAGTCGATGAGCACTTGAGTAGGGCAAATGAATTTGAGAAGTGATCTTCCTCGCGATTTTGTTGTCTCAAGCATTGTACTGCTTACGGTCTCATTATATTTTAGCTGACTGGATGGGGTGGTACAGCAGACACCTTTTCGTGGTCCGAAGATACTGTGTATGAGTACTGTAAGTTCTTTGCGGACACTGTATTTTTGGTTGTTATCGCACTGTTCCAGGAATATACTGTAGCTCTTGACATCGAAGCTCTTCTCTCCGAGGACCCCTCCCATCGGTTGGGCCTCGAGTTTGCCCCGCACAACAAATCGAACGCACAATCGTCGGTTCCGCGCTGATGCCCGTTTCGGTGAACTCGAGCTTTACGGCCGTTTCAGGCAGCACATTCCTTTACCACGACACACTCCTCATGCTCGGGCAGATAACCGTGGTCTAACCTCGGCGCATCGCTGACAACGACATGCGCTACGCCTTCGCACTCCAAGAACAACGACGTCAGAGATTCAGCGGCCTAACGGCCCTGTGCTATTTCTACGCACACGACCGCCCTCGACCTGTGCTCCGCGCCGCACGGTATTCAGGACCACTCGCACGCCCATCCTCGTATCGTCGCGGCATCGCAGCCTGAGAAACACGCCCATCGCTCGCGAATCTACGAGAGAGTCTCGGGCAAACAACTCTATTACCGTCCCACTAAGCAGGGCCAACCACAAGCGGCGCTTTCCACGTCCTCGGACGCCCAGTTACCACTGCGCCGGCACATGACGACCCCGTCCTCCCCTCCCCTGGTGTCGGACACAGTGCGTCCAACAGTGAGGGAGAAACCTCGCGGGCCCGAGCGTCACAAGGCGCATTCCGGCGAGGAATCTCCTGACACAGACGCAGCCCCGTGCTTCGCGGCGCCAGTACCGCTCGCGGGCGTTGAACTGTTCCTAGCTGCCCAGGTGCCCAGATCCAGCGCGCATCCTGCCTGTGCCAGAATGGGGAGAGCCACGCGACGACGGTGACCTGGCTGCCACCGGTGCAGCTGGAGGTGCGCGTGCGCGCCCGGCCCGTGCTCCCCTGCGCCTGTATATGAGCGCGGATGGGCAGCTGGGGCCCTCAGCTAGCCCGAATTTGCACCTGGGGCCTCCCGACAGATCACCGATTATCGTTGCGAGCTCCAAGCCCCAAGTTCCAAATTCCAAGCTTCACCGCCCAACCCCGCACCGCACCGTACAACACCAGACCAAACCCCACACTGTTGAAGCATGGTGAGCGTCGAGCGTACATGGCGACCGCGCGGTCACGGTGGACCATGGCACACTCGTTGCTAATGCGTGTGCGCCAATGCAGGCATCCTGCAGCTCCATCTCCGGAAACCGCCCACAGACGTCCGAGTCGCTCACGACCGCAATGGCCTGCATGAGATTGCGCGCGGCGCTGTCGTCGGTGCGTCATTCATGTGCATTCCTACTACGGCGGCACAGTGAACTGACGCCGCCCCGACACCTGCAGCAGCCGTCTGTGCACTCCGAGTGGGACGGGCGCACCGCCGTGCTCCCCTCGCCGACGGACTCCGAGTGCAGCACCCTGGTATGCACTTCACGCCAACTGGAGAGCACGGTGCTGACACTTACCCTGCAGCTCGAGTTCGCCATCGAGCCCACTGTGGGCGTCGACCACGACGAAGCGTCCAGCGACGAGGCAAGCAGGCTTTATACTCTCGCCCTCGCCTGACGTCCCACTGACGCACATGTCAGCAGACCCCCGACGACCGGCTGGAAGACGACAACCTTGCATGGACGCGCGATACCGATACCGATAGCAGGCGTTTCTCCGTGCCCGCGCCCTGGTCCCTAGGCCTCCGCCGCGCCGCCAGTGCGCATCGATCTGCAGACTCTGGTGTTAGTTTCCCCGCCGTGCGGCCGTCGTCATGCGAGGTACGTCACGCCCGCCTGTACTCAGTACACCTTGTCTGCCCGGACCGCGCGCTGAATGAGGTCATCTATCTCTGTCCTGTCCAGGCGCAGCTGCTCGACGCGGAAGATAGGGCCTGGGATTACCCCGCGGGGAAGCCCCGCGATGCGGGCGCGCGGCAGAGGCGCGCGTGGGGGCGTCGGCTGTTCTCCGGCGTGCGCAGGGAGAAGGGCGTGGATTCGAACATGGGGGCGTGTGAGTTCGTCCGCGACGAGGTACGTCAATTCTAGTATCGCTTGGTATTGAATTGAAGCTGACGCGAATCGTACAGGCAAGAATGTTGGACTACGAGGATAGCGCGTGGATGTGATTGAATAGCACGGGGTTCCGTGTATCTGTTTTCATTGGGTCTCGCAGGGTGAAAGTCGCATACGCCACGGGCCATGTCATCGTCATTGTACAAAACACTGTAGGATATAGCAAGCACTGGAGTAATAATCAAAATAAACCAGCCGTTCCTATGTATGTTTGCATGTGAGCTCGTACCTGCGACCGAACCCCTGCGGCCCGAGCCCCGCCTCGACCACTCAGCCAAATTTCTCCTTCGCCATCTGCATAAACATATCCATCGTAGCCTTATCCTTCTCCCGTATAACCGCCGCGCGCTCCTGCAGCGCCGCCGTGCGCTCCTCCCGCGGCCCAGACCGCTTCTCCTCGAACCGCTTCCTCGCGGCATCTCTCCGGGCGATCCTGTCAATCAAACCCACCCACCAACCCAGCCAAACAAACATCCACCCACCCACACACGCAATCCAATTCAGATCGCATCGCCGCATCACACCCACGCAAAAACGCACACCGATCGCCCAATTAGCCACACCCAACACACTCGAAAAGCAGCCCGCGCACGCACCGCTCCCTGAAGCTGTCGCCCCCGCCCATCAGCGTGCCCTCGTCTGCTTCGACAAAGCCGTCGTCCCCGCGCTCACGGAACGCACGGTCGCCCGCGCGCCGCTCCTGCTTCTTCTCGAGCATGCGCTCGCGCCCGACCGCGCGCGGGCCCGCGAGCTCCTCCTCGCGCTCCTTCGCCTCGCGCCGCTCGCGCTTGCGCGCCGCGCTGCGCTCGGCCGCTGCGGACTCGGCGACGGACTCGCGCGCGAGGAGCAGGTCGTCGCGCGAGGGCAGCGTTGGGCCGAGCACGCGTCCGCTGCTGCTGCCGCTGGGTGCGGAAGTGGACGCGGAGGCGGAGGGGCGCTCGGGCCCGTAGGTCGCGGCGCCGATTTGTGCGCGGGCGGCGTCGAGCGCTTCTTTCTCCTTCTTGGAGGCTTTTGAGGCGAAGGACCATTTGTACGCGGTCTGGGAGTTTGCGGCTTGTGAGGATGGGTCGACGCCTGCGTAGAGCGATTCTGGACACGTGAGGCGGTGGTGAGCGGTTTGGGTGTTGGTGAGATGCAAGGGGGACATACTGTGAAGTCTTCCACGGTTCCATTCCTGTCGGTAGGACGACAATCTGTGTCCAGGTTATGGGGGATGCAGTGCGGGGTGCTTACCTTCACGAACTTGCGAAAGTATCTGCCGGAATTGTTAAGTATGTATGGTAAGAACGATACGGCGCACTCACTTCCGCGCTTTCTCGCCTGAAAGCTCATCGAAGTACTACCACATCCACCATGCCCCGTGTCTAGGATGAGACACCGAACTCGCTGACCTTAGGAGACTGCTGCCACCGACGTACCTTGCGCTTCTCGTCCTTCAGCCAGACCCGAAATTCGGGGCTCTTGAGGAAGTAATCGGATTCAGAGATGGGCTCTGCACCCCCTGGCAGGGTTCGCTCTGGTGATTCTGAGCCTGAGCGCGAGCGCCGCGAGGCCATGGTGGGAGGAGAGACCAAGGTCAGGTTGAAGGACGCGCGTAGTACTTGCTGATGTCATATAATAAGCCTTCAAGTACTTCAAGTTTGAACTTGAACTCGACTACAACCGCTTTGAAGCTCTTGAAGCTTTGAAGCAAGTCCTTCAATAATGGTATATCTATCACTCATGCCTGTAACTACACCTCTAGGTAATGCGCCGCATCTATGGTCATAGTAAATTCTCCTCTTCTAGATCTTAGACCGCCGTCCTCACAGCCCAAGCAATCTCGCCAGACCCTCTTTCGCCTCATCCAACTGCTCATGGTGCGCATTATCCAGCCCAACGCACACCACATCGCCCTCCCCATCCTCCGCCGGATCCTCCAGCACCGCAAGCTGCGAGTCCAGCATCGACGCCTTCATAAAATGGCCCGTGCGGCTCTCCATGCGGCGCACCAGGCTCTCCCGCGTCCCATGCGGATGCACAAACACCGTCCGCAGCCTCTTCTCCTCGCCCTCCGCGTGCTCGCCCGTGTCGCCAGCGATCTCCCCCAGCGCGCCGCGCTTGCCTCTTAGCACATCGCGGTACGCGCGTCGCAGCGCGGAGCACGCGACGACCGCGCCACGCCCGCCGACGCGCTCCGCCTCCGTGCGGATGCGCACGAGCCACGGCGCACGGTCCGCGTCGGTGAGCGGCGTGCCCGCGCTCATCTTCGCGACGTTCGCCGGCGGGTGCAGGTCGTCGCCGTCGAGGAAGGGCAGGCCGTACGCCTTGCCGAGTGCGTGTCCGAGCGTGGACTTGCCGCTGCCGGATACGCCCTGTGCGGGATAGGTTAGTCGGAGAAGGGTGGGTGGAGGAGGGGCGCGTGCGTACCATTACGACGATGAGGCATGGCGCGGGGTGCTCGACTGTGGGTGCGGGCGCGGGGTCTTGTCCGTTTGCATCTGCTCTGGCATCTACGTTCGCGGCGTGGTGCCTCAGGTGTGCGCTTGCGGCGTTAGCGTCGTGGGTGTCTCCCGCTGCTGCTGCTGCTGCTGCGAGGGTCTCCTCCGGCATTATAGGTGCGTTATGCGGCGCCATCGTCGAGCGGAGAGCCTACAGTCGCGAAAGGGGGAGGATTTCGGTATTCCGCTCGCTCCTGGTGCACAAAGGGGAGATGCTGGGAGAAAGAGAGAGAGGTTGGTGAGCCATGACGATCCCCGACGCCGTTGTACCTTGTGGTGACCTCTCCCCTGAGGTTTCCCCGACTGCCGATATTTAGATCCGGCCCGGAGTTGCCGTCTGCTATATATCGATGAGATTTTGTTTGCCATGGCCTTCGTTGGGGATGTAACCTACCTGCTCGCGCCAATGCTTCAGATTTATAGCATGCTGGTGTAGTTCATGGTATCATATCGGGACAACGATGGCCGAGGGAGGCATAAGAAACCTTCAGAAAAATAAAAGACACAGCAGCCATTCTGCTTTCCTCGCAATCACACAATACCATGGATCTATCGCTACAACGTGATCGTCATGCTCTGCTCAATCATTTGCATGTGTTCATAGCGGAGAATAACAGTAGAAGACATGAGGGAACCTAACAGCATCGCACGAGCCACTCCACACCCGCCGCATAAAGCGCCCATTTTAGATGGTGGTCTCGTACGGGACGGGGACGATCGTCTGGGGGAAGTTGTCCGCGCTGACGGAGACGGTGTGCGCCTCACGGGGCCGGCCGGGGAAGCGCTTCGTCGAGATGTGCTCTGCAGACGAGGCGAAGATGTCAACATTTAGCACGCAAGAAACGGGACGAATTGGAGAGGAAGGAGAAACGCACCGCCCTTGGCCTTGGCCTCCTTCTGCGCGGCCGAGTTGGTCTTCACCCGCTGCAAGAACTCCTGCCTGCACTTCGAGTGCCTGATGTGCTCCACGCGGATGTTGACGCGCTTCTCGAGGTAGCGGTTGCCGACGACCTTGTACACGATGACACCGACAGCATGGGGCGTCACGTTGTACACAATACCAGTGCGGCTGCACGTATCCCAGCATCAGTCCCGCTCGCACAGAACCTATAACTTCAGATCAAGGCGCACCCGTGGTAGAATTTGTGGGGCATGCCCTTTTGCTGCGCGGCGTTCGCCTTGATGTCGACGATGTCACCGACGTGGTAGGGGATGAGGTACGTCGAGAGCTTGATGGCGCCGTGCTCTGCGCGGCCGTCAGCACTCCGCCTTTTAGCTCTGCAAAACACACAAGTCCAACGCACCCTTGAAGCCCCTCTTGAACATGTGGCGCGTCCGCGCGCGGTAACCGAAGGAGTTGGGCATCTTGAGGACTGCGCTGGGTCAGCGTGCGTCGACAGCAACGGCAGCAACGGACTCACAATATTAGTCGGGGGCGGGTGTCGTCTGCGGTGTCGGTACTAGCGTGCAAGGTTGGGCGCGGCGGCAGATGCCGGGTGGCTGAGGCGGGCAGCTTTACAGTTGTGGCTGAAACCTTGTTTTCGCAGACGCGTGTATCGCCCGGCAGTCCCCGCCGTCCGCTCTTCTCGTTCGTCAAGGCTCTCCCTCTCCTCAAGCACTCCTTCCGCAAAATGCCCAGGTAATGCCCCCGCTATCGTTCTCTTGTGAATGAACGCATGTGTTGACGCTCCCCCAGGGCCCCGAGGAACCACAGCAAGACGTGAGCGTTTTTTACACCTCAAGATCCACTATGTGGAGGGATACACGTTGCTGACTGAAGCCGTGCCCCATTTAACCCTGCAGCTACAAGGTCCCCCGCCGACCGTTCGAGTCCGCGCGGCTCGACGCCGAGCTGAAGCTCGCGGGCGAGTACGGCCTGCGCAACAAGCGCGAGATCTGGCGCATCGCGCTCATCCTCTCCAAAATCCGCCGTGCCGCGCGTGAGCTCCTCAAGCTCGACGACAAGGACCCCAAGCGCCTTTTCGAGGGCAACGCCCTCATCCGCCGGCTCGTGCGCATCGGCGTGCTCGACGAGAGCCGCATGCGTCTCGACTACGTGCTCGCGCTCAAGATCGAGGACTTCTTGGAGCGCCGTCTCCAGACCCAGGTCTTCAAGAGCGGGCTCGCCAAGTCCATCCACCACGCGCGTGTCCTCATCCGCCAGCGCCACATCCGGTGCGCCACCCTCTCCATCTTTTTCACCACGCATTTTCTTGGCGTACTGACCACCCGTGCCCGTGCAGCGTCGGCAAGCAGATCGTGAACGTGCCCTCGTTCGTCGTCCGCCTCGACTCCCAAAAGCACATCGACTTCGCGCTCACCTCGCCGTACGGCGGAGGCCGCCCCGGCCGCGTCAAGCGCAAGCGCGCTGCCGCCGCCGCCAAGAAGGAGGAGGGTGGCGAGGAGGAGGAGGACGAGGATTAAACGCCCGCACCATGTATCTCATCTCTCGCATCTCCTTTACTTCCCTCCCGCTCTGTCTGCTGGTACTTATTCCGCACCATGTGTATGGCCCGTATGCAAAACGACTCATGTGCCGCACGCCTCGCTCGGCTTCGATGCTGCTGCTAAGTGTACGCTTATTGTATTAATGCTGTTGGTATAAGGAAGCATCCTGTTTTCGCGTCTGCGATCGGTACGGTGTACTGAAAATTGAATGATGCACGCGACCGCTCCTGCGTCTGCGTCTCCGACTCTACAAGCAGAATAAAATTACACGATCCAGTACAATTGCAAGCCGTCGCGGCCACTACGGATATCAATGCAATGCAAAACAAAAGTATCAACGTACATATTCCACCACGCATCACGTCCTCGGCCGCTTCGGATACGGGCCCGAATACGACGACGCCTGGGGTCGCGGAGGCAGCGCATGCCTCGAGCGGGGGTATCGGTCGTCTCGGTCGTACGGCTGGCTGCGTCTACTAGTATAACTCGTCTCTTGGGATCCATAACTATAACTCGCTCTCTGGGACGCGTAGTTCGTCTCTTGTGCTCGCGGCGCGCGGTCATCGCTTCCAGACGCCGTCATGAGTCGACGGAGGCGTTCGCGGTTGTCGAGTGTCTGTGAGCAATTCAGGACCGGATGGAAGATGGAAGGGAAAGGGTATGGGCGACGCACCTCCTGTGGAAGCCGCAGGATAGTGCCGAGGATATTATGCTTGGTCGCCTCCACATCCGCAGTGTCCAGCGCTGAACGCGACTCCCTAAACAGCTCGCGCACCGCGCGGATCTTGCCCGTCGCCTTCGCGATGTCGTTCTCTGCGCCCCACCGCCCGCGTCAGCCTCCCACAGGCCTCCATCCAAGGACAAGCAAAGAAGCTCACCTGGATTCACGAGGCACTCGACCGCGAGCTTGTACGCGTGCGCCGCATCGCCCCACCCTTTGGATTCCTTGGATACCAGTCCACCTGAGGACACCGATATGCAGGAGGTCTCGTATGGGAAGTCGTCGGCGTAGTATTTGAGGAAGTCGAGCAGGAGCGTGCCGAACGACTTGCTCTCAAGCGGCCGCTCGAGGACCTCGGCGGTGCGCTCCATCGGGTTCGTCTGTCGCCCACACGGTAAGCAATCCAAGGCGCAGAGAGAAACGCCGCGAGGAAGGACCAGACGCGCACCTGCAGCATGCTAATCACCATCGCCGTCAGCGCATAGCTGCTCAGCCCGCCCGTCGCGGCCGACTGCAGCGCATGGCGCTCGAGCAACGCCTTGAGCAGCAGCACGAGCGTGCGCAGCGCGGGCCGGTGCACGAGGTGCGCCTGCACGAGCGCGATCGCCTGCACGCCGTCCGCGCCGTTGACGGTGATGTCGACGGGGAGCGCGCCCGTGTCCGCGGAGGAGACCATGGTGAGCACGGGCACGCGCGGGCGCGTGTTGACGAAGATGCGCGAGACGAGCCCGGCGCGCGCGAGGGCTGCGCGGATCTGGAAGAGCGCGTCGCCTTTTTCTTTGGCTGTGTCGGTGTGGGGGAGGTCGATGACGAGGTCGATGTCGCTGTTGATGGTTACATGTTGGATGAGAGTGAGACGAAGGAGCGCGCGGCGTACCCGGTAGGCAGACAGAGGTTCGTGCTGACGCTGCCGTAGACGTTGACGGTGCTGTTCCGGAAGCGGCGCGTGAGCACGCTGCGGATGCGCGATACGAGGATCTCGCGGGCGCGTATCTCGTGCTGCGTAGGCAAAATATATCGCGCAAACGCGACGATCTCGTCGTGCAGCCTGCGCCGGTCACCAGTCAATTCACCAACCCCACAGCGAACGCGATGAGGCCATGCTTACCTCTGCTCCTTGCTCTGGCCCTCCGACACGGCCAAGTCTTCCAGCCACGGCGTATGGAGCAGCTGCTTCTCCAGCGGCACAGGCTCTTCATCCTCTTTCTCCCGATCCATGCGTTTGCGTTTCCTACTGCGCGGTCTGCTACTGCCTTGTTCGAACTCTCCTGCCTCCCGCGCTGGGCCCGCAGGTTGTGAGCTGGGGCCAATACGAGCGAGAAGAGACATAGTGGTGAGGAGAAGGGTGCTGTGTTGTGCGAGTCTCGCGTCTCGCGTACTTGGAGAAGATCAGCTGCGGAGTCTTCTTTCGGCTGGGCGCGATAGGCAGAGACACCTGACAATAGCAAAGACAATAAGAGTAAGCGAGAGTCAGACGCTGCCTATATTTCCGTTTACACGTTAGCCTGAATTTATGCGAGCAGGGTATCCGCGCGACGACAAGGTTGAAGTTGAAGAGTTGGTCGAATACACAGTAACGGCAAGCCAGGCAAGGTCGCGCCCAAGCATCAACGCGCGCCTATCCCCGCGTCATGCCCACGTGACACACACCCATAGGCGCCCGCGTGACCTCCATTTCCCCGCACTCGATTCAATTCAGTTTCCTGTATGTAGTCAAGACGGACTCCACCGCACGGCCAGGCCGAGGCATTACCCAGGCGAGCCTATATATACCATGGCCCGCCATCTTGCGCCCTCCGATTCCTACCACACCACTATCTGTACCGTACCATACCATGTCCGCCATCGCCACCCAACATCCACCCGCCAGTACGTACCTACACTCCTAACATCACGACTAGTAAATATCAGCAGCTGACACCGGACGTATCGTAGAGCGCGTCGGCGGGCGCCGCATGTCGCTGCCCTCGGGCTTCAAGCACCGCGTAGAGGGGCCCACGTACGCACCGTCCACCTCCCACTCTCCGATCCAAAAATACCCCTAGCTGAGCCAGTGACCGGCCTCACAGCGACAGCGAGGCGGCCGACGCCCCCTCGCCAGGCACGCCGGCGGACTACCCGCGCCCGGCGGCGCCGGCCGGGCAGGTCGAGGAGGAGAGCGATCACGATGATAACGACGAGCAGGAGGAGGAGAAGCCGCCGAAGCGCGAGCGGCGGCACAGCGCGCGCGACGGGGCGTTCCGGTACGAGAAGACGCGGCGCACGGCGGACGACAACCGCCCGCGCAAGGCGCCGCGGGGCCATGTGAACATGGGCCACGGCGGCGCGCGCATGTTCCAGCCGGAGCAGAAGACGTTCATCTGATGCGGGTGCGGGTGCGGGGAAGTCGAAGTGTCTGGATTTGGGAAGAATTTGAAGGCGCGAAGGAGAAGAATGTAGGATAAGGACGGCGCGAGCGATGTACTTTTACTGTACCCTGAATATCTGTACCATAGCCATATCTTGTACTGGCCATTGTGCTCATTGCTGAACCGAACATTGTCACCACAAAAGCGCACCATAATCTCGCATCGAGGCCGTCGCCCTCACTTACACACGCTCATCAAGAGTGCTGGACATCGACATATGTCATGATCATATTGCATGCACATATTCTCTGCGGTCATGAAGGCGAAAACAACGAAAGCGGGGCGTGATACAGTGGCTCTAAACCAAGCCGAGGTGGGCCTTCTTCCCCCTCAGCTTCTTGGGCGGAGCCTCCTTGGGATCCTTTTGCGCCGCGACGAGGGCGGAGACGCGCGCGAGCGTGGCCTGCGGGTGGGAGCAACGCGGACCAGTCAGTATGCCGCTCAACCAGTCCATAAACCGCAAAAGAAAATAAAAAAGACAAGAAGAGAACGACAAGTAGCGGTAATGGTATCGTATGTCATCACCAGTTCGTGGGACATGCGCGTCGGGCGACCGAACGCCGTCCCATAGCGTAGGCGAGTTATCCGGGCGAGTTTGATCGGCCCGCCCGGACTGGGATTTCTCTTGCAAACGTGTCCACGCCCATCCTTCATTGGCCTCGCGGCGCATCCAGTGGGTTCTAACGAGAGTGCGTCTTCCGGGCCCCGGTACCCGTGTCCGTATCCATATCCGTATCCAAACAAAACTACGAACAGAAAGCGAAAATAGAAAGGGGGCGGAAGGGCAGAAAGGAGGCGGAAGAGCAGAAAGGGGGGGAAGGCAGATATAGAATAAGGGGAGGAGGGGGGAGAATGGCTCACAGCGCGGAGGTCGGGGCGGTAGCCGCGCTTCGCGGTGCGGGCGGCGATGCCGAGGGCGCGGCGGGGGCCGGTGCGGGGGCGGATGACGGTGGTCGCGCGGGCGGCGCGGACGGCCTGCGGCGAGGCCTTGGCCTTGCGGTGGGTGATGGCGATGCCGGCGGGGGTCGCGCGCACGTCGACGGTCTGAGAGCGCACCGGTAAATATCAGTCTCTGTCCCTTTCTCTCCAGCGTGATGGTAGGAGAAACGCACCTTCGCGTTAGCGATACCGGAGTACTTGTGCGAGTGGATGTTGGTGAGGTTGCCCTGCGCACAACACACGCATCAGCTCGCCCGCTCCTTTCGCATACCGAGAGTAGGACATAGGGTGACTCACGGGCTCCTTGGTGAAGATCGGGCCCTCCGCAACCCGCTTCACAATGAAGGAGTTGGACTTCTGCACTCCAGGGCGCGCCAAAAATGCGGGAAAAGCGTCAGTGCGACCGGCGCGCAGGCGGCGCGGGGGGTAGGGGACGTACGCGGACGAGGAGCCACTCGAGGTCGTTGGACATGGTAGAGGATTGTGCGGGTGAGGACGGCGGGCGCTTATGTTGCCGCATTGAGCGTCGGTGGCTTGGGGCAACTGTACAGTAGGCCAAATACGTGCAAATAACGCGCTGCGGCGGGCTCGCGTCCAGGCCACGTTCGCGAAGAGCGTAGCTTTGTATTTTGTGAATACTCGTAAGTCGAGAACGATGTTGTTGGCAGATTATGGTGTCTTGATTACAATCCAGAAGAATTTGTTTATTCAAATGTGAGTCGTCACCGTTTCAATTCCACGATCATCAGCGCCCCGTATACAAGGGTATCACCCCTCCAAGAAGCTGAACTGAAGCAAGATCTCCCAAATGAACGATAAAATATATCATCACGCGCAAACCAAAGGTAAGTAGTATGTGCTTCTTGACTTGTGTTCGGAGTTCATGAAAGAGCAAGTGAATACCTGGAAAAATAACATCATTATCTAGAGTCCAAAGCAGAGCTAGTACATCGTCACGTACGTCGTGCTAACGTTCGTCTGCTTGATCCCATCCAACGGAATCGGAATACCCAGCTTGCCCTTGATCGTAGCAACCCTACACCGCACCACCACCATTAGCTCAATCCTGCACCTAACATCTGAAATCTGTAGAAACCCTCGCACCTGACTTGCACATCCGCATTCAGAATATCCAGCTCCTCAAGCGGGATGATCGGCAGCGACGCGATCGCGCCCTGCGTGAGCGTGACGTTCCCGAAGGTGCCGCTGTTCGCGGTGCCGAGGGCGGGGACGACGAAGGTCGTGAACGGCTGGTCGAAGTGCGAGTAGATCGTGCCGTTCACGCCTGCGTCGGTCGTTGCGTGGTCGATGGTGATTTCGAAGGGGAGGGGGTTCTTGACTGCAGTCGGAGGGGATTGGAATGAATGGAGAATTGGGTGAGATGGTGCGCGGACGTACCGGTGAAGTTGACACTGGTGCATACGTCGTGTGGGTAAGTTGCTGCATGAGAGGTACGCAATGGACGTACGAGACGAGGTTCGTGATCAAAGTGTCGAGCTATACACCCCAGAAGTATGCCGAGGCTCTCATGAGCACACTACACGCGTCAAACGCGTCATCAAATAACGCACGCACCGTGATGAACACATTGATATGCTGGACAAGGTCCACGCCCAGCAAGTTCAGAATCTCCCCGAGGTCAAACCCATCCGGCAGAGGCGCACTGGCAGACGCAGCCGCCGCCGGAGCTGCGAGCACCGACCCCGTGCCGAAGTCGAGCAGAGCGAGCGCGAGCGCAGAGAGGAGAGCGAAGGAGGACGCGAGGCTGCTGAACTGCATCGTGATTCCTGGGGGATCTCGACACCGCGGCCGGATGTTGCGCGAGAGGCTTTATGGGCTTACAGAAGGTGCTGAATTTCTCAGGGACGTGATTTGTGCCCTGGGTCACGAAGCGAGCTTCCAAGCCTTCAGTGCATCAATTGCGAGAAGGGATCATATGCTTCGACGTAGCATATGACCACGGGCCATCTTTCTAGAGGGGTGCGGGCGAGCTGAAGAGTCCGAGAACAAAGCCCATGGTAGACAAGCATCTACACTGGATTTAATACGCATGAGATGTCAGTGCAATGCAACGAAGGAAAGAGGTGAAGCACAACAAGTGGGCGTGGATTAAAAGGGAGCTCGGCAGGTTTAGCGCCCGCCGGATACACGTGCTTCCGAGCTTATTTCCCCGCATCACGTGGATGACGCGACTTTTCGGAACGCGTCGCGCTCTGCTCTTCCTCCTCCCTCCCTCCATTTACTCGCCTCAATCACCTTCAGCAGCGGTGAAAATCCACTCAAAAAGTGCTTATAACGTCTTCGTATCTCTCTACACCACTTTTTTATATTTTCTATGCCGCTACAGCGACAATCACGGCCAGGAATGGCGAGCGCTTCTTGCCGCCAGTTATCGGAGAGGCACAACTGGCTTTTTTGGATGAAGGTGTTCAAGTTCAACCTCGTGGAGAAAGGCTGCCATCGAAGCGACGAAGTCTCTGACTCCGAGTAGATCGGTCCACTGCAATGGAACGCGGCCTGTGGGGTAAATGTACTAGATCAAACCTTCTATGCCGACTATATGCTGCTGTCTTCGACACACGCATATATGTCTGTCTATGGAAGTCGCGGCAACGAGTCCTCCGGGTACGGTGAGCGGATACACTGTTGCACTGCTCAGATGCTCCTTAATCCATTCATTTTCGGAGACCAGAAGAACGGAGAAACCAAAACGGGCCACGCGTGAGACTGGTTCGTGCCGGGTGCTCTGAGTGATGTATCAGATGCTAGTGACATCTATCCCGCTCACCTTCCGTGCTCTGGTGAATTGCCAGGAGCCTGGAGCCAACAGCAAGATTCACAGACGCTCCTTTCGCGCGCGCGAGGATCATGCTCAGGAGCTCCAGCGGTGTGTCTGTACGAGGAGATGTCGCACATGGGCGCGTTCTTCTTTTCACGCTCGTCACAGCACGGCGCTCCTGAGTTCGAGCGCGACTGTGCGGTTCTGCTGCAGAGGGCGCCCGCGGACTTGGCGCAGGCGGGGCATCTGACCGGTTTCCTTTCTGGGATTCGGTGGCGGACTGGCAGCGACGCTGATTTAGACCCGACGCGAACACCTCCGAGCTCTCGCCAACGTCGATACCCACGTCCACTCGTCTTTCTCTCCCACTCTGGCCGTAATCATACTGTCATGGCGTCCGGTGCGTTTCATGCCCCCGTACAATTGATAAGTATGCAGATGCTCAAGTTTACCCGGCGCAGGCAGCACTCTGGCTCCACCGTCACTGGTTGACTTCCCGTCTACCGATCCTTCGTCCTCTGTACCTCCCACGTCGTACATGCAGCACGCACGACCACCGCATCTTCCCTTCCGACGCATCTCCTTGCCCTCTGCGCCGAGTCAGCTGAATCGGCAGTCGGTGGTGAGCATGGCGTCATTCGACTCACTGCCGGAAGAGGGCAACGCGTCGGGCGCTCCGACGTCTGCCGTCAATAAGAGTCCGAGCAAGAAATCCCGGTCACGACCTTCTTCAATGGAACCACAGAAGAAGGTGCACCGCAAGAGGGAAGTGCGCCCGGTCAATGAGGCGAAACTTGCAAAGCGGGCCAAGGTTATTGAAGAGTTCTACGAGACCGAGCGTACATACGTCCAGGGCTTGGATCTCATCTACTCGGTACGGCTTCTCAGCCTTCCTTGAGCCTTTACCTCTGACGCTGCGCTTCGCAGCACTTCTTGACCCCCATCATCGCCGCCTTGGATACCCCACAGCCATTGCTCGATCGAGCAGAACTCACATCCGTCTTCTCCAACTTCATAGACATCTGGAACTTTCATCGCTCCTTTTTCTCATCATTGACAGAACACTTGCATCCATCATCTCCCAATACCACATCTACGAACCAAGACAATCTCGCATCATCTCAATCTCAATCTCAGTCTCAATCTCAACCTCCTGTTCCCCTGTCTCCCGTTCTGCTTTCGCATTTCCCGTATTTATCTCTTTACACGCCCTTTGTCACATCCTTCCACGAATCCATCTCCTCCCTCACGGGCCTGCTCAACTCGAACGCCGTCTTCTCGGCATTCGTCGCGAAGCAGGAAGCCGATCCGCGCTGCGGCAAGCTCAAGCTGCGCGACTGGCTGCTCACGATCGTGCAGCGCTGTCCGCGCTACCTCCTGCTCCTGAAAGACCTCATCAACTGCACCGACCCAGACGACCCCGAGTGCCAAGCCCTGATGGCCGCGCACTCGCTCGTCTCGAAGAGTAAGCACGCCCACTCCGATCCCATGTCTGCATCCGTACTCATGCCCCGCGCGCGCACACAGTCACCATCTCGCTCAACTCGTCCCTCAACACGCACGCACAGACGCTCGCGCTCCTCTCGCTGCAGCGCAGCACGCCGAACCTGCCCTTCCAGCTCATCTCGCCGGGGCGCACCTTCCTCAAGCGCGGCACGCTCCTCCAGTTCGAGCGCTCCTCGCTCCCCAAGGAGCGCGAGTTCCTCCTCTTCTCCGACTGCCTCATCTGGCTCGCCAACCTCGACCGCGGCGACGGCGAGCTCGCCGAGCGCTGGGACTGGATGGCCGGCGGGAACGCGGGAGGGGGCGCGGGCGGGGGTGGGCCCAATGGCAAGGGCCGCCCGCACGGCCGCCCGCAGATGCTCCGGTCGCGGAGCCGCAGCGAGGCGGAGCTGAGCGCGCTCAGCGAGCGCATGCGCAACTCTTCCCCATTACCTTCGCCCTCGTCTCCGCCGTCGGCGAAGCGGAGTCAGGCGCGCAGCCCCGCGCGCCCGAAGAAGCGCCAGGCGAGCAGTGGCACGGGCGAGGAGAAGTGGTGGTTCAAGGGCAAGGCGGAGCTGGTTGATGTCGAGGTGGTGGTCAGTCCCGGGGAGGAGACGCGCTTCGAGATTTTGAGTCCTGAGGGGTCGTTCGCGGTGTATGCTGGTGCGTCGTGGTATCCGTCGCGCATGAATGTGCGTGCTGATTGTTCTTTCTGTAGCGGGTCCCGAAGAGCGCGAAGAGTGGAGCACGGCGATCCGGAACGCAAAGGCGGCGCTCCTCGTCTCCTTGAACGCGACGCACCCGAACTCGACGCTCACCTCGTCCGCATCGAACCAGCACATCCGGCGCATGCTGCAGGCGCTGCCGCATCTCCCAGAAGAGGACGACCAGAAGCCGAAGCGCGGGAAGGTCGAGCACTTCGTCCCGCCTGTGTGGATACCGGATGGAAAGACGGAGAGCTGCATGCGGTGTGCGCGCACGTTTGGCTGGCGCAGGAGACGGCACCACTGCCGGCTCTGTGGACGGTGTGTCTGCGCTAGTTGTTCGGGTAGCGTGAGTACTCGCATCATCTATCCTCGTCCTCTAACTCAAACATCTGCACCGCAGACATTCTTTATCTCAGACCCCGACGCCCGGGACAGCAAAGACGCAAGCAAGCCCGCCCGCGCCTGCGACGCCTGCTACGAGACCGTCTTCCCCATCATCGACCCGTCCGCCTCCCCGCACGTCCCCCCTCCGACCTTCACCCTCACCGGCTTCCCCTCATGGCAGTCCATGCCCGCGCTCGCCATGCCCGGCGCGCGGCCGCGCCCAGCGTCGGCCCTCATGGCCATCGACCTCGGGCCCAAGCGCGCACTCTCGCGCATCGACGACGCGCCCACGCCTGCCGAGTTCGACGACTGCGGTGGGAATGGCAGCGGGGGCGGCACGCCCCCGCGCCCGGTCATCCGCGTCAAGCCGCCGTCGCGCCCGCGCTCGTTCCACCAGATCCTCGAGGACTTCCACGGGCACGCGCGCAAGGGCGAAGCTAACAACAACAACGGCAACGGGCACGAGAACAGGAACGGCAACAGTCACGAGAACGGCGCCATCGACCTCCCGCTCCCCAGCCCCGCAGGCTCGCACTTCTCCGTGCGCACGGGCTCCTCGACGCTCGACACGGCGTACCTCTCGCCGTCCAGCGCCGCGCACGAGTTCCCGCAGTCGCCGACCGCGCTCTCGTGCTCGCCGTCGCAGTCCTCGCACGACGACAGCCGCCCGCCGACGCCGCGCGCGCACGCGCGCCGCGAGGACACCGCGCGCCGGCACAAGCGCTTCTCGATGCCCGCCGTCGGGCTGCACACCGCGCCCGTCACCGCGCGCCCGAACACGTCCGGCGAGGGCCTCGCGAAGCGCTTCTCGCTCGTCCTTGGCGGGCGCAGCTCGCGCGCGCATAGGGGCCACGGGCAGGAGGCGCAGGGGAATGGGAATGGGAATGGGCACGGGCAGGAGGATGGGAAGGACAGGATGCCGCCGCCGCCGACGTTGAGGCATGGCGCGGCTGCGGTGAAGCTTGGGGAGCTGTTGGGGAGGAAGAGGAGCACACGCTAGGCGTGCAGGCGCGGACTACACATTAGTATTAGTTTATGCTTTACTGTACCATGTAGTGCGTGGATAGATCGAGCTATTGAGTTGCTTTGCTTTTGTACTAGCCGTGCGGGCGATCGGACGAGGACTGAAGACACACGCTGGGGAAGGAGAGGAGAGGAGCAGAGCAAGGTACATTCGGACAGAGCCTTTGACACAACACAAGTACAGAGCTATATACAAGACGATGCGGAGACAACAGAACCACTAAGGTAGATAGCTTCCTGAGAACAGATGGGACAGATAGCTAGACGAGACAGTACCGTAAGACGAAGTCAGTACGGCAAGAGACGATACGAGAACGACACGACACAGCGAGACACGAGACACGAGAACGAGACAGCACAACCGCGAACGAGACAAGAACAAAACGTACAAGAACAAAAACAAAACAAAACACGGCCTGTGGATGGCCAGGGGCGCACGACCGCGACTCTTTGGTGGTAGCCTCTCGGCCGAGTCGGGTGTACCTCCCTGTTGCTGCGGGGTCCGACTATGGAACCCCGCCGCCCGCGACCAGCGCACCGTCGTGCGACTGGCGAGGGACTCCCGCGTATGGTGCGGTTGACCTCGATCCGTAACCTAGCGTGGCGGGGACCGACCTGTTTAGGCGCGGTGGGCGTCGTGCGGCTGGAAAGCGTGTCCGCCGCGCCCACCGCGCCTGGCGCCGCCACCTCTGGCGGCGCCCTCACCGCGTCCGGCGTTTCCTTCGCGCCCGGCACCTCCACCCCGCCCGGGATTTCCTCCACCTCGACCCCCTCGCCCTCCTCGCCCGCGCCCAGCCCTCACCGGGACCTGCTTCCACCCCCCGTGCCCCAGTTCCTGCTCCTCAGTTTCCGCCGCGGCGGTGGGGCGGGTGTCGCCCGTGGTGCTTCTTGTACCCGGGGCCTCGTCCGTTGCTGGTGTTGGGAGCCTGGCGTAGGACTGATGGTTATTATTCAAGCTGGGTTTGCATGAGAGTACGAAGGACTTACCGATGCTCCCGCGGACGCCTGCTCTCGCGCCTTCTTCTCCAGCGTCCACTCGCCGTTCGGACCCCATTTGGATTCTGACTCCGGCTGGTGCGAAGTCTCCGCGCGGCTCTGTGACCCGAAAGGCACCTTCAGACCACATTCATACTTGAGAACAGGCAATGAAACTTACCGCTACATCGGCGGTGCCCTTCCGCAGCTCGAGGGCAGCCTTCTTCTTTCTTTCCACTGCCTTTCGCAGCTGACGGGCCCTGCTCCTTTCGCTCTCGCTTCCTGTCTCGAGCCTCCCGATCTCCTTATGAAGTGCGCGCACTTCTTTGTCGAGCTCCGCCGCCCTGTGGTAGCTGCCCCCTTCGGCCCAGCGCGACTCGCTGGTGCCTCCGATGGGCGGCTCGCGGGGGCCAGGCTCGGGCACGTCTTCGACGTAGACGACCGGCTCGGGCAAGAGCTGCTCGTAGAGAGCCTCCTGTCGGCGCATCGCTTAGAATTGCGTGACTTCGCGAAACAGGAGCACTTACCGCCTCTTTCTTCTTCAACGCCTCCTGCTTGAGGCGCTCCTGTTCTTTCAAGTACTGCGCCAAATTAGGATCACGTTTGATGGGAACAAAGAGACACTCACCTCCATCACCTTCTCGCCCTTCGGCGCGTACTTGCTGTCCCAGATGGAGGTCTCGTTGGGAGACTCCTCCTGTTCTGACGTCGCCGGCGCAGGCCGCGCGCCGTCGATGGCGCTAGGTGCCGTCTGAGCCGCGGACGACTCCTGCTGATATGTTTGTTGAGCAAATTGAAGTCATGTCGAGGTCGAACGAAAGCACTTACCTCACTGTTGGTCAACCGCTGTGCGGGCGCCGGTTCCGCCGCCACCTGTTCTGAATTAGAACCATGTCTGACAGAAGTCTAAATCACTCACCTTCGCCTTCTCGGCCTTCGGCGCCCACCGACTGTCCCAAATCGACGTCTCCGTCATGGTGGGCGACGGACTGCACGGGGGAGCTGGAGATGGGATGCGGTTGATGGAAGAGGCTCGGGGTGGCGTGTCTGGGGGAGTCGGAGTCTGGTCGGGCAGCGGAGTTGGGGTGCGGACGGGGCTGCAGGTGGTCGCGGGGGAAAGTGGGGAAGGCTGGGCAGGGTCGATGATGGCATGCGGCGGCGTGATGGTGATGGGTTCTTCAGCCTTGGGTGCCTGAGGAGGAGCCTGCTCACCCAGAGGTTGCGGCGGCGCTGCCTGCGCATGCAGCGCCGTCGCAGCCTCGGACTGAGCGGGCTCCGGGCTTGCCGAGCGGGTGCCATCAGTAGACTGGATCTTTACGCGACGAGCAAATCATCAGCGTCAGTTGATGTCATGATAAAGTAGAGCTAGGCACTCACCTCCTCGCTTGTGCCGCTAGCCGGTGCTAATTGCCCTTGTTCCGAACATGCTCCTTCCACAGATGTCGAGTCCTCCGCCAGTGTAACGTCCTCCGTCAATGTTGTGTCCGAGGGCGCTGCCTCCGCCGGTGTCACGCTTTCTACGTCTTCGACGGGCGCCGCAACTTCTGCGTCTTCTACCTGTACTGCGTCCTTTGCGGGGCCTGCGATTTGTACGATGATTGCGTCCTCTGCCGGCGATGCGTCCTCCGTAGGATGCTGATCGTCTTGCTGTTGAACGACTTCTTCCAGTGATGGCTGCGGGAGCTACGACTCTTCGTCAGCGCCTGCTCAATGCGATATGAACCCAGACCGAAGAACTCACCACTTCAGCCGACGGGCGGGGACTCGCCGGCTTGTCGATCGTTTCCTTCTCTTCCTGCGCGCGCTGCCCCGACTCCTTCTCGGTAGCCCAAACCGAATCATCAACCTCAACTATGCCATGCATGCCAGTGCTGGAACGAGGCCGGAGAGGTGCCGGGTGCGAGTCGCCAACCTCGGGAAGCGACAAGTGCGGGCGCGGCGGCTCGCTCCTCGTCGTCACCTGCAGATGGGAGAAGCCGTTTGACGTCTGGCCGAATCGTGGCGTGCCGATAGGTGTGCCCCGCGACCACTGCGATCTCGGCACCCACTTCCTCAGGTCTCTGTCGAACATCATTGTGTTGGGCGCGCGCTTCTCTTTCAGTGCGGGGGTTACCTGCTGAATGATGGAACACGGGCAAGTCAGCATGCTGCGCACCGCACCACCAGCAAGAACACGCACCGGATGTATATCCTGCTCCGTCTCCTGCTGCTGCGTGTCAGGGGCGCTGGCATTGTGGATAGTGGGTTGTTGCTCCGCTGACGGCGACAGGTCGTTCTGCTTGCGGGGCTGCTGCGTACGAGTTCGTTAGCACTAACACCGCTGCACAGGTACCAGTACTTACCGCCTTGCCCGTCTGCCGGATCTGAACACCAAAGGTCTAGAGAGGCACGTCAGCACGCTCGCCACGCACTTGCGAACACTGGGCCACACTAGTGAAAGGAGACGTACGAGGGTGAAAGCCAAAGCAACGACGCCGACGGCCCAGCCTGCGCTCCCGCGAGGCGCAGGAGTGGCCGTAGTGCCCAAGTAGACGGGGAATCCGTTCTCGTCGATATCAGTTTCAGTGGTCTTCGGTGCTCGGTACCAGAAAAGTACGTCGTCCGGAATGGCTGCTGATTCGGAGAGAGCTGTTTGCGGACCCGCGAGACCGTCGTTGAAGAGGAATTTGAGGGTCGAGGCCGGGGGAGTGACGGAGACGAAGACGGTGGTGGTAGTGGTGACGATGACGGTAGAGGGCTTCTGGACTGTGCGGCTGGGGTGGGTGGCGAGGACGTAGTCGACGGCGGCGTAGGCTTCGAGGGCCTTGTGGATGATGGATTCGACGACGGGGAAGGTAGAACCGGTGACCTGCTGCGACGCCATGAGCGCCACCCGAGTAGAGAAGGGAGCCAGGAGGAGGCCTCCTATGAAGGAGACGATAGCCAAAGGCAGCATGGTGGAAGCTGCTGTGGCGAGAGGATAAAGTTGCTAGATACGAGGGGAGCTCTGGGATGAGGTAGTAATTCACGAGTGAGCGGGGAGAAAGTGGGGACGCTATTGTTGTGCACTTTTATGGAGAACAAGGATGGCTATGGCGCAGAAGGGGGAGGCCCTTGTGCTGCACGGGACCGGGCTCGAGCCAATGAGCGGGGCGTACCTCAAATCGGGGGCCTAACTTCGAAGGCCTTGACTTCGTGATCTACCCGAGCACGTGGATCCCCGCAAGACAATTGCAGAGGGTCTTCTCCGTTGCCACGGCCGCACCTGGGTCCGCGGACTCGTGCTGATGAAGGACCATATAGAGGACAAGGGAGGTGCACCGTCCATCAGCCGAGGTCCGAACGGGCGCTAGCCCGCGCTATCGTAGCGCAGATATCAGGTCAAGCATAGCTCAGCTGCAGTGGTGTATGTTGCGCGATAGATAAGTACTGAGACATTTGAAAATCGAAACCCGCAGGTCAGTCCTGCGATCGGTGAAGAAAATCGGGATCCATTGGCATCCATAAAGCTACGATCATGGTTGTGCTTTCCTTTTCGTGAGATTTGTCCTCGGCCGGGATGCATAGCGGTTTGTCACGAGCAACCAGTAAGGAGAAGGGCTCGGCACTGCGCCTGAGAGGCAAATGTACGGCATCGACATGGACCCTATTATTTACCACGATATTGGCGGCAAAATGTGCGAGCCACGCACCGTCCGTGCAGTGAGCACGATGCACAAGGCGGTGGATCGGCCGCGATGGGAGAGATAGAGTCTGGTCGTGGGATAGGGCGGCGGCGCAATGGAGGCGTGATGGGACTAGGACTGATTCAGAGTCATATCGACGGAAATGGAAGTGGGCACGGAAACAATAATGAGCGAAAACCTTGAGATAATGATCAGGCGCGCGTACCTGCAAGGCTGCAATCACGCGGAGCTGGTGAGCTGGGCGAGGAAGGGCACCGTGACCTAGATCGTGGGGAGGACGCCTTGTTCGTAAATGGAAACCTAAAGGATGCGGTCAGAAACGGAAGAAAGGGTGCTATCGCCGCGACGTACAGAATACGTACTTACCATGTGCGGCAAGTCTTTCAGACCACAAGCCTGGAGTCTTGAGGGCCTTCCCATGACTAGAAGGAAGGGTGCGAAGACTATGGTCCAGGTGGTGCAGAAGAGGCAGAAGCATACGGGATGACGGACCGAGCGCTGATGGACCTTGACGAGCCACGCCGAACGGAGGAGTGACGGGCGTCGGAGGCTTTAGAAGCTAGTAGAAGTCGAAATCAGAACCATGATGATTGCGACAGTACCCACCTAGGCGCTGTGACGCATGCCCGGTCGACAATGGTCCTATCCTCAGCGGATGTCAGGTATCTCTACCCCGCACGACACTCGGAATCCTCTCGTCTACGTCGCTTCCCCGCTCGCTTTCTCGTGTCTCCAAGCCTTGCGCAGTCCCAAGCCGGCGATCCCTCCCAAGACGCAGGAGACAATATAGCGATCCACTGACGGACGACGGACGACGTTGAGAACCCCTTGGGCCGCTGACCGAGCCGCGCGGTAACGGCAGAAAGCTACTATCGTATCAAGCCAAATCGACAGCGGGGAGAATGGGCATAGATCTGGCAATTTGGTTTAGGAACGACCGTGAAGAGACAGGGTGTGTCTCGGTGCGTTTGCGTTCTTCGCGAGCCCGGGTGTGCTTCAGTAGCGGCAATAAGTAAGAGACTGACCGCAAACGCCGGTCATTTGAACCGCTGCCTCTTGAATTATATGAAACGAGTTCGTTGCTATGCTTGTGACAATCGAGAATGTTTACATGGGAGCGAAAGTCGGTATTGCTTGTCGTGGTGGACTTCAACCACGATGCCGCGTTGTGCAGCGCTCGAACGCGTCGGCTGTCCAGTGAATCGACTTCCAACGACTGGTGTCGTGCTAAAAAGCTCTAAAATATTGCACAAAAACAATTCACAATTGGGGGAAGTGTGGAATCAATGCATTTTGACAACACGCAAGACGAACCATGCACAGACACACAACAGAGCAGATCCAAATCAGAGACGAGTGCGAGATGATATCAGCAGTAGCAAGTACCACGAAACAAAGCAGAACGAGACCACACATCACGAGACAAATACGAGACGAGACAGATACGAGACAATCCACAACGAGAGCAATACAAACAAAACAAGAAAACAAAACATCGCAGCCTTCATGCGGCTGGTGGTAGGGCGACAGCGCTCGAGTTCCTTAGTTGCAGCCTGTGCGGCCGAACTCGGCGAGCGTCCTCTTCTCGACGATATTGAATTCGTCGGCTGATGGGGTTGAGCCCACTTCATGTTGAGCGAGAGCATGGCCAAAGAAATGGCCATCTCTCGGAAAGACCGCAGACACGGGCCCCTTGGTTTGAGCCTCTTGAGGCCGGGCCCGATCTGCGTCTCTCCCGGGTCCTCTGAGGTCCGTGTTGAGACGAACCTGGAGCTACCCGCGACCGCGCACGAAGGAGAATGAAGCGGCGTGCCCCAATTCGTCTTCGACGCGGTCGACCTCCTCTTCTATGGTTCCCTCGGCCTCACTTGCCGGAACCGACCCCTTCCCCCGTCATCGCCCGCACTCCCCACCCTGCCCTTACCCTCCGGCCCTTCCTGCAGTCCTGGAATCACTCAGTGATGATTGTCCTTGAGTAGCACACGCAGGTTAGAAACAAGTCGGAAGACAGCGCGAGTGGACTCACCGAACTCTCTGCGGGACGCGCGCCCTCGTCTTCCGAGGGCTGTACGCCGTCACCTTCCACGGAGGGGACGTCTTCCTCCTCCGTCGCCTGAACATCCGAGCCCGCTTTCACCTCGCGGATCTCGCCCTCCTGCGACAATTGCTGAACACAATTGAAATCAGATTCGCAAGCTGCAAGAGATATGAACTAGAAAGCTTACCGATGCCTCCACTGCCGCGTCTCTCAAGGCCTGAGCCTCTGCCCGTAGCGCACTGACCTTGACTTTATCTCCCTTGATTTTCAGCTGCAGCCTCTTCGCTTCGTTGACGACGTTCGTGCGTACGAACCCCTTCACCTCGTTGTTCTCGAGTCGCTTGTTCATGGCGTCGAGGCTATCCTGCTGCCTGTTGATCAGCCTGTCGAGGGTATCCGCCTCTCCATCGAGGGTATCGGCCTCGGGGACCTCGATCACTGGTGCGGGGTGGACGTCGTTGGGGGGAGGCTGGGTGTGTGATGCGGGCTTGTCGTCGGCGTTCGGGGCGTCGCCCGCCAGAGACGGCTGTAAACAGCAGGTCAGAGATTGCATGACGGCGAATCCTGAATTGAAATACTCACCTCGTCGTTGCTCGGCTGCGACTGCGACTCAGGAGGCGGCGAAGGAGGCGGGGCCGGGGATGAGGACGCTATGCGGTCCGTGTGCGAGGATGGAGCGTCAAGTGGGGCGGGGTTGGCGGCGGCGGTGAGCGAGGGTGACGGGTCTTCGACCGCGTCGGACAGTTGACCAGCTCCTCCATCAGCGTCGTGCTGCGACGACGATGGCTGCAGTTCCATCGTCGCCGCAGCCTTCGGCCGAGTGGGCTCGCCGGCCGTCACGTCCATGTCCAGATCCTCGTGCATCTGTACGCGAAGAAACCATGAGTGAGAGATACTGGGCAACGAAAGAATCAGATACTCACCTCGTTGCTGCTGCCAGTCCCGCCGCTGCTCGATGCCGCCGGCACCTGCTCTACAGACGCCGTCGCTGCCACCTTCTCCTCTGTCCTTTCGCCCGCATAAGGGAGCGACGGCGACCTTCTTTCCTCCTCCTGCAAAGCCCGTGCCAGGGCGGCGTCTGCTTCGAGCAGGGTGTCCATCTCCGACGGCTACAACCGCATAATGGCATCAGCGTGCATCCAAAGGCGCACAGACTCAGCGAAAAGACTCACCAATCCATCTTCTTCCCGCTCCTGCTCCTCCTGCTCCTCCGCCGTCGACGAGCTCTCCATGCTCCTCTCCGGCCGCTTCCCGCGAGCCTTCTCTTCACGCGCCCGCCGCTCCTCCTCGCTCTCGCGCTCGTCCTCAACATCCGTCGCCGAAGCACCAGCGCTGTGCGGGCGGCTGATGGACACGACCACGCTGGAGGCGTCGTCGGGGAAGAAGGTGTCCGCGGTGGGCTGCGTGCTGCTGAACTCCGGGTCGAGCGCGGCGGTGTCGGTTCCCTCGGCGACCTCGGGCCGCGAAGCGACGTCGTGGTACGTCTGGAGCTTGACCACGGGCTTCGGCTTGATATTGGCGGTCTGTGGCACGGTGCTGGGGCTCGTCGAAGTCGGAGTGGGCTCGGCAGTGGCGGGAGCGTCGAGGTCGGCGGGGGTGTCCGAGTCAGTGAGTTCGGAGGCGGCGGCGGCGGGGCTGGCAGAGCGGGAGTCGGTGGCGCTATCGAGACCGGTGTCAGCGATGCTGTCTACGTATAAGTAGACATCCGCGGAGGCTCTCCGCAAGATGCTGCGGACGGACGTAGGAGGTGCAGAGGCGGGGCGCGGGATCACAGCGACGGGGTCGAAGTCGATGGAGTGGACGTCGGGGGTGGCGTCGGCCTCAGATACGTTGTCGTCGTTGAAGTTGTTGAGCGCGTAGGCGGGGGCAGGAGCGGCAACGGGAGAGGCGGCGACGTCGAGAGCGGCAGTGGCGGCAGTGGCGGCAGTGGCAGCAGCGGCGGCAGCAGCGGCAGCAGCGGCGGCCCTCATCTCGCGGCGCATGGGCTGGAGTTCCGGGTTGACTTGGAGTTCCGGATCGCTGGATCTGATGGGGATGGGGACGGGGACGAAGGGCCTAGAGTTCGGGTTGAGGTCGCGGGATACGGGCAAGCGAAGTTCTTGAAGCCTCGGGGGCACGTTTTGCTGGAACGGAGTCTGGGGCGCGAGGACCTGCTGGTGCCGTGGTGCTGGTAAATGCAGAGGTCGGGCATTCACAGGTGTGAACATGGCCTCAGGTATATAAGGGCTGACGTTGCCTGTGCCCGGCATAGTAGAACGGGAGCGGCCTTCGAATACCTCGACCGTATGCCGAAGCTGCGACCGAATGTCGTGCAGCTCGCGTCCGAGCATCCTGACGCTCTCGTCAAGCTGCCTTATGCTCTCATCGCGTGCTGAGTTCTCGGGAGAAGGTGTTGGCGGCGCTGGAGCGGCGGGTGGCGACGGGTTGGGAGCATCATGCAGGGCGAGAGCGACAGCTTCTCGAATGGCTGTTAACATCTGAGTGTCGAGGACATACACTGGTGCCGGGGTCTGAGTCGGCTGCACGTCAACAGCCGATGTCGAGTGGATTACAGTCTCCACACCAGGATAGACGAATAAGTCATCATCATCGGCGGCAGACTCTCCAACGGTCTGCGGGATGTCCATGGCAGATTCCTCGATGGCCGGGGCGGCAGTGGCAGTGGACGGGCCCTCAAAGGTCGAGACAAGAGGCAGAGCTGAGTCTACAGCCGGAGCGTGTGTCTGTGCGTCCGTAATATCCTCCATGCCCGGATAGACGAAGGAGTCATTGTCGAGGCATGCATCATCGTCCAAAGACAATGCCGCAACAGCAGCGACGAGTGCTGGGGATAGGACCGGGGACGGGATACCTGCGTGCACACCAGTGACCTCTGTTGTCGGATAGACGAATGTATCGCTGGTGTCATCGTCCAAAGTCAGAACACCTGCTTCGAACACCTCATCGCTTGAAGGCAAGGCGATGATGGTGGAGGCCGGGGATTGAGACGGAGACAGAGCTGGAGGAGAAGATGGGCCGATGGACGGAGACGGGGCCTGAGACCGGTAGGCATCTCTGTTGTCGGGGCAATACTCAAACGAGTCGTCTGAGTCGTAGTCTTCCGTTGTGACCAGTGCCGTGTAGGAACTTGTATCCATCGCTGTCGGCGTGCGATCGCCAGTGCTAGCGTCCGCGTCTACATCCCAGTCCGTGACCAAGTCCAGGATGAGGGCAGAAGACCAGGTCGAGGCGGGGAGAGCCGTGGTGATGTCCTGAGCGACCGCGGTGGCAGAGCCCTCGTCCGACGCGCCGTGGTTCGACTTGCGACAGCAGCGCTTGCACTTTTCAGTGCAGCGTGCACTCATGTTCGAGTCATCGGCGTCGACATCTGGCTGCTCAGTGCCTGCGTCCGTGTCATGCTGCAGCGGAATCCCGTCAGCGTCATGTCCAACATACACATTCACAAGCACTTACCAAATCCAAAGTCTGCACGTCCTGATCGTGGTGCTGTACGAGGGCGCTGGGATCCGTCTGCGTATTCTGGTCCCGTGCGTCGTACTCCAAGTTGCGTTGCGCGGCCTGGCTCGGGTTCTCCACCTGAGCCTACAGACACCGCCATCAGCATCCTGGCGCTTCTCATAGCTCAGTTGAGTTACTCACTGCTTTGCGCGCATCTGCATCTGCCTTCTGAAGCTGAAGTTGAAGCTTGTGCTTGAGCACCTAATGAACATATGAACATATGAGTACTTTTCGCAGCATAAAGCAGAGACGCAGACGAAAGACGCACCGCGATTTCCGCTGCTGCAATTCGAAGGCGCCGTTTTGCGCGCAGGCTGGGTCCAGCTGAATTCATGTGGCCCGCGCTGTTCTGCGTCTTATGTACGCGAGGCTATTGAACCATGCGATCAGGATCTCCACTGACATACACAACAACAACAGAAAGAAGATCGCCCACTCACTGATTTGCTGGGCTTCCCAAGTTGGATTCCGAATGTCTATGTAAGTGCATCAGGATCTTCGCTGTACTGGGCCACACACTGGCATGAGGCTACAGACGTACTGTGATGAGGATGAGGGCGACGACACCGACGGCGAGACGCGTATTCGCGCGTGGCGACGGTACGGTCTTGTATGCCGCATAGACCCCGCGCTCTGCGTTGTCATCGTCGTCGGTCTCCGAGCCTGTGTCCACTGTGAACAATTCCTCCTCCGGCTCCGGGTCAACCGTATACAAGATGACGGATTTTGGTGGCAAGGCGGGGATCTCGACAACTGAGGTCTGCATGTGCGGATCGGCAAAGTAAACGACGGTGACGGTGGATGGAGGCGGAAGGACAGTCATGGTAGCGGTGACGGTGGTGGTGGCGGTGACAGTTGTAGTGGGGGCCTTGTAAGTGGGAGTGCCGGCGTAGACGACTGACTTGACGGCCAGGCCTAGGAGAGAGGAGTCGAGATTAGAGCTACCGATGACGGTGTTTGCCATGAGGCGAATCGAGATGGGGGTAATCACCCCCGCCAGGAAGGTGAGTACGCGGTCAAACAGCATGGTGGTGCCGCAGACCAAAGTCGATAGAGTGCTTGGTTGAGAGCTTGCAAGTGAGTGCGGGATGGTGGTGGTAAATGGATAAGCGGGGAAGGCGGGCCACCTAATTGTCCAGTGCTTATATGGAGAACAAGGTCGGTCATTGTGCAGACGGCCCTTGTGCTGCACGGGACCATGCACAAGCCAATGGACGGGGCGTACCTCGAATCGGGCGCTTGGGCACATCCGAAGACTTTGAGAACAGCCTGACGCCGTGATCTGCCGCACGTGGTTCCCCGTAGAACAATAATTACCTCTTTTGTTCTGACGCCTTCTCCAGATCCGCCTCCCGCGATGGCATGAGGCCGCGGCGCAGGGCGCCGGAGAACAAGGCTGCCCACACCGCCATCAGTCGTGCACGGGGGAGCATTATTGTATTGCAGCTATTGGGCTCGGCAGCGTACCCGTAAGCAGTTGGCGCGTGGGATGTGGTAGATAATAAGGAAATTCGAAATCAAAGCCGCAGGCAACTGCAGCCAGCTATGGCAACCGTATCGGTCAGCATATAACAATACCAGGATCCCTACTCATCCATAGCAAAAGAAAGAAAGCATTGCGGTGTGATGGTGAAGTGATACGCGGCAACGAGCACACTCGGACCCTGTGGTACTTGCACGGTGCTTCCTTCCGTGAGGATCATGACAAAGATCAAGGCAAAGCCCCAAAGCACCAGGCTGTGACTGGAATAGAGGCGTTGCCTTGAACCTAATATTCAGCACAGCATCACCTGCGCAATTTTGCGAGCCACCTGCCACGCACCTCCACGCAAGGGCCTCGAGGAATCTGATGTTCTGGTCGAAGACGACAGCAGGTCATAGTGATGGAGGCGCAGGGCACGCAGCGGAAAAGCACCCGTGATAGGATAGATGGAGGCGCAATTATATTGATGGAAGAAACCGACGTAGATAGAAGCAAGGCGATGGAGGTGCGATAGGCCTCGAACATACTCAGAAGGGTTTTGATCTCCCTTTCATGCGTATCTTTTGAATATCGGGTCATAGAATCTTGAGGATGGCGACGAGAATGAAGAGAGGGAGGAGGAGGAGGAGGAGGAGGAGGAGGAGGAAGAGGAAGAGGAGGACCTTCGCCGAGGGCCGGAGACCATATGCCTTCCCAGGCGCCGAGAAGTGCAACCTCGGCCGGAAAGTGTTGCCGGAGCCGTGCCTGGTCCGGGGCCGCGGCACCAACCGGCGGTCGGTCGGCCCCTGCGGCATCTGCCGAAAGCTCGAATACGTTGTCAATCGCACCGTGCAAGCAGCAACTTCAGAAACGTTACTGTGTAACTTTCGTTATCCTACAGATGCGCATTAAATCTGACCACTTCAGGCTACTGCCCGAACATCCTTACAGATCGTGGGATTATGCAGGCTTGCCGAGCACGTCTACGCTAAATCAAAAAATCCTCTGGCAGCTGCTAGTTACCCCGCACTTGTACTCCGCTACGCGAGTTATCGCCATCAAAATGAACGGAAGCACTTCGTTCGACTTTGACTTCCTCTCAGGCCGGCATCTGACTGGGGGCTTTGTCACAACTTCCCGCTTCCCGCCTCCCTCTGCATGCGGCTACGAGTGCTCCCTGCAAGGCGCCAGCACACGGACTGACCACGCCATCTTCCCCTTCCTCTTCACACTTCTGATCGACCCTGCGCCACAGGACTTGGAATTCAAAGTGCAATCTTGCGCCCCATGTCCCGATGCGGAAGGCTGAAGAGCACCGGGAAGCACCATCGCGGCACGTCACGGCGTGTAAGGGCCCACGCGGGAGGACATCTATGCGCCACGAGATCCTGCCGCACGATGTTTCTCCCCGTGCACTTGCACTGGGAATCCTGCATTCTTCCTCTTTTGTTCAGTTCCCGTCTGTGCGCTATCAGCGGAGTCACCGGCCACCCACTTCCTTTTGTCCTCCCTCGCGACCAGAATCCATCCTTCCCAGCATGCCCTGTCTTTGTCCTCTTTTTGTTCCTCTCGTCTCATGGGCAATCGAACCCTAGAATTCACGTTTTACGTCCTACGCGACCCGAATTTCTACCTGTTTCTCCATTTGCTCTAGTGGGCTGTCGTTCGGGTCGGGTCTCAGCCGCGGCCGCTGGACCTGTGGAATTTGGAATGTCGCCATCAGGCTCTCACAACTCGGGTCTCGCACATCCACTGCCCCGCACTTTCCACGTCTCCCGAACCAGTCCCATGTCCACTGCATACTCGCTGCCTTGCGTCTGTTTCTTTCCGCTTCACATTTTGCGTCCATGAATTACCTGGCGGAAGCCATCCTCACCTGCGTTGCCTGGCCTTCGACATCGACGCCGCCGCACCAACCGACTCCATCGCCTATTTCTTCTCCTCTCGACAACATCTGCACGACTTCTCCATACCTATAGTTCCTCCTACCACGCTGGGAGAGCCGTAAATTATCGCGCATCTCGTGCTATGTGGATCGGCCTAATTCAACTATGTCGTCTACGGGCCACTCGCACCGGTTCAAGTTTATCGCAGCTTCACCTCCACTCGGTGGACGGCTCGACAGCGCACCCTCGACCCACTTCCTCATCCTCATTGTCTCAGTCGTTATGGGCCGTGCGTAGCAGTTCTGCAGAAGCATCTCATAAGGGCCGTGACAGTGATCGGTCACTATGTTCAACTTTTGCGCCTACAGCCAGTGAACGAATCGAACATCGCGTCCCATTTTTTGGCCAAATTTCTTACTCTTAAGGCTGAGGATCGGCAGTCCACGGCAACTTGAGCTCCCGAACGAGGTGGACAGTGACATCTAGAGCGCCACGGGCTCAAGATTCGATGCGGCCGGCTTGGAGGTGAGTAGAACGTGTTCATTTTTCATGTATATGTTGTTGCTACATGACCGCATTCTGGTGGATGTATCAAGCCTAACTCACCTGTCAGGATTGGATCCAGATGGTCTTTGTTAATTTGGTCAGTCGGTAAGTGCGACGCAGCATCGATGTCGACTTCTGCTACTGCAAAAGCTGACTTTTTTTTATACCTCTATCAGCTCCGCTACGTTCGTCAACGAGAACCTTTATTTTTCTCTCCGCCGTTCACTATGGCTGAGAAAATTACGACACTCGATTGTCCAAGTCTGCAGATCATGGACGCCGGGCCCGGGACGAGCCAACTCTGTCCACAACGTCCAGCCCGTCCGCCAGCGCACTGGCAGAGCACCATCGCAAGTTGCGCCAGTACACCCACATCGCTACTACCGTTCCCAGGGCGAAGTCTCACTTCCTTCTACTTTTGCGTTTGGCAGGGTGCAGTCGTTTGGGCTGAAGCTTAAGTGCGAATACCTCCGAGCCCCGCACGAGGGCTATGAGAGCCTTTTACGGTCGGCCCCAGGAGGTATTGAGTTCAATGTTACAGCAGGGCGTAATCTACAGCCCGATGGAAGGCTTGTTACCTGGAATAGGGTCTGCCCGGTCGTTTGGTGAATGCTCAGCCTGAGCGGTTCCCAGTGGGTGTACGCTGCGATGGCCATCTTGCAGTTACTCGGTAGGTGGCCGATGCAATCTTGCTTTCTTGATATTGCAACCACCGTCTGGTTGTCATTGACGAGAGCACGTGTGGCCTGAGGCACAGGATACATGAGTCTCGGCTGACGGCCGTTTACGAGTGAGTACCGACTTCAAGTTCGATCCAATTCGCGTGCGGGAGACGCCGGCGCCGCCGTTGACTCGACTTGGACTCTAACCGAGTCTGCCACCTGCTCACCCTCATGCCGCCGCCACGGGAATACCTGAAGAACACAAGATAAAAGCTCGCAACACGCTGATTCAGTGAGGCATTCGCGGCGGGTGCTGTACCCGCGGCGCAGACTTGGTGTTCGCGGACCGTAGGTTACGTCCTTCCGCCAAGATACCTCTGTATCCTTATCGTTGCTATCGAGGTCCGTGACCCTGCTCTGATCTGGACGTCTCAATGTTTTGAGACTCAATAGCCATCACAAAGCTCCCCATGTCAGTCTGTGACCCCATTCCTTTTCTGCACTTCTGCCCTATCGGATTCCGGAGCGTCTTCTTCGAGACTAGATTTTTTGAAATCTCGGATACGTGGTCAGCAAGCCTTATACGATCAGCACATGGACCCTGTGTTCTAACATTTTTCGCTTCCATTTAAAATTCTGACCGCCCTTGTCTGCTTTCGGGCAGGCATAGCAGCCGTATCAGCTTTCCAGAGACTTGATTGTACGTAGTCCGAGGCCTGCGCGGCTCATCAACCTACCTTATTGCTCCCGCCCGTATCGTTTTCCACCGCGGCCCCGAACGGACCGTTGCTTCTCACCAGTACGTAGCTCGTGCACGTCGTCACCAATGCTGTGCTCAACAAGAACCTAGTGCCCACGCCGATGCCGTACACTACATTAACTCCCGCAAGGCCCTCTTTGCTCCCATCTGCGCATGATTTGCCGCCATGCAGCGGCCAGCCCGCAATTCGACGACCCACTGACGACTTTCCACAACGACCCTCCATTAATTCTGAATATATGGACGAATATGGATCCTCATGCACACATTCTGGGTGCTGATCGGGTCCCAGGCGGACGCGGGGCGATAGTCTGCGCTGCCCGATTTTGAAATACTCTTTATTGTCTCCCGTGGCGACGGCGGCCTGCTGTAAGTGCTCCGTGGCACTTGCACCTGATATTTGCGATACTCATGCTAGTGCTGGCGCCCGTGTCCGCTCGGACCTCATCTGATGGCACTTGCAGAATTTGTTCCCCCTTTTCTCTGCCGCTGCCGCGGCCCTGCATCGTCACGGTCCAGATGACCGCGACGCGAATGGTTCATTGGGATCGGACACTGCGATCCGGATCCCGTGCTCGGGCAGGCCTTCAACGCGAATGCTGAAGGACTGAAGTACCATGTCTGACGCTGAGCAGTACTGCCGTCCAATTTTTCTGGCCAGCCAGACGCTCAGCGAGGACATTCCTTACACATGACGGAATGTGCACAGCGACAATTGAGCCGCTGGGTCGCAGTGCCGTCGCTGTTTGGAGCGTCTTTCTCGCCTCTCGTAGTTCTCAAATGTTTAATTTGTTCCAGTGGATCGAAACAGTCCAGCGGCCCCAGCTAGTAGCCGCAGGCATATACGTATATCTAAAATTCAACACGATCATTCAAGTTTGCTCAAAGTGCTGCGTCACTGAATAACGAGAAATGGAAACGAATGTGGGCTAGCTTCACGAGGCTAGTGACTAGCGCTACTACACTATATTCAAGTTCGATATTTATGCCGCGAGCGGCTCTGCTTCATCATTGCCACCATCTACATACTCGTTGCACCTACGATTGTCTCTACACCACTTCAGGTCAAAGTGAAGTCAACGACTTACCGCCGTTGACGATTACGCAGTACGATTGAGATCCTCGAACATGTCTCTGTTTGAAACCAGTAGAAACATCCTAACCCGCCTCTTCCAACTCAACATCTCTGAGGAGCAGGAATTCGATGAGAACCCTGAGTATCTCTGGGCAGCAGAAGTACGTGGCTGTTTATGATGTCGACGATGTGAGACTACTTACCTGCCGTGCTGTCCTACTAGAAGCGAGTCCCACCGGATGCGCAACTAGAAGAGCGCCGGCTCTTCTTCTTTCACTCTCTCGCCCGCGCCCTACGCCGTGGTTGCCTTATTCCAGGCCCGTCTCTTCGCGCAGGACTCCCCGTCGAGCTTGTCTGTCTCATCCTCCAGTATGCCGGCTGCATGCTGCTCTCCAAATCTCGCAGCGTGACTACATCTCCCACCGTCGTCGCCAGAGGCCGGTCCGAACCCCACGCCGTAGTCGTGATCCAGCTCCCTCCTTTCGACACCGTTGCTCTCCAGCGTATCGCGCAGATCCAGCTTATCACCCTGTCGCGGGACCAGGGCTGGGTGGGCGATCGGAACGCGGGAAATTGGTCATGGTTCGATGTGGCGGTCATGCGAGGAGACTCTGAGTTGGAGGATGGGCAAGAGCAAGAAGTGAGGGAGGTCGACGGGGAGCAAGCGGTGTGGAGGAGCCACGAGAATGTGTTGGCTGGAAGGGATCTCGTCGAGCATAGGGAAGGAGTCGTGTTTGGACCCGACCATCCACTGTGGAGGGCTGTGCGGGTAGGAGACGTCGTTGTTGGACGGGCGCTGGCACAGTTCGGCGGATGGAGGAACGAGACAGCCCGTGCGGATTTCATTGTCTGGGAATACTTCGATCCTCTTTCCTCTGCGGTTATTTGATTCACCCCATCAGCATGACAAGCAGCTTAGGATGTCCCTCCCGTTGTGAGGCTCCTTCGACACCGGCTTCGACGTTACTTGACGATCGATCTTACATGGGTAGTTCGTTCATAGGCAGGTCCGGACCCCAATTTCATAACACGGAAGAGATACCAGACCGAGGATACGCACAAGCAAAGCTCATACATTTCGTCGAATGCTATATATGAGTCCAATTCACAAATGGGACAGAGGACACATTTGCGCTCTGGTCGCGGGCCCACCGACAGGTGCGAAGTCGCTTTCAGGGCACCGGCGAAATGAGGTTCGGGACCGCTCAACTACTGGGAGCTCTTAGCATTGCTCAAGTTCAAGATATGTCACCCGGGAGAGGAGGTAGAACCTTATGATGTACGTTACCATACTTCCCGCCCGCTTTTGCTTACGGCTACGGCATTCAGACAGATCCGAGCCCTACGGATGGAGTCCTGTGTCCAATATATATACAAGCTTCTAGCGGAGAGCAGACGAAGCCAAACCGAAATATCCAGAAGTGTCACCAAAGTATGATTACTCGCCGAGCAAGCACTGTATAAGTCGAATCGTTTCATACCACCGTCTCCTACTCTGTAGTCGACTTCTAAAAGGCCAGAGGCATGTCCAGAGACCTTTTCCAACCTGACATCCTTTCCAAGGATGTAACTGAGGAGAATGCGTTCGAAACGCGCATCAACTTCATTTGTGCCGATGTATGTAGACTGATTATTGCTCAATGGTACCGCACTCATACAATGTGCTGCGCAGGAAGGAGCCAAGGCCGCGTCAGACCTCCGGTTCCAAGAGCATCGATTGCTCTTTGTTCATTTGCTAGTCCGCGCCCTCCATTATGGTCATCCCACTTCCGGAATCTCCTTCCGCCCAGGCATCCCCCTCGAACTCGTCTCCCTCATCCTCAAATACGCAGGCTGTGCGCTACTCTCGAAGTCGCGCAGTATAGTAGCGGTGCAATTCCTTGGCTGCAACGAGGAGAGGCTGTCGGGCTGCGATGCTACTGTCGTCGTCCGTCTTCCTCCGCTCGATGCGGTCGGCCTTCGCCGCATCGCACACATCAAGCTCGTCACGCTGTCTCGAGATCAAGGCTGGCAAAATGACCCGAACTCGCGAAACTACTCGTGGTTCGATGTGGGGGTACTGCAGGGGTCGCAGCCAGGCGGAGACCTCAGGAAAACGAACGGCCAACCCGCCCTGTGGATGAGCCACCTGAACACCATTGTCGGAGGAAGTGGTTTCAGCAGGCACGAGGGGAGGATATTTGCGCACGACCATCCGCTCTGGAATGCTGCTGCTGTGGGCGACGTCATCGTCGGCCGAGCGCGTGCGCGGTTTGGGAGTCAGAGAAATGCGACAGCCAGCGCTGCTTTCTTTGTCTGGGAATATTTCGACCCTTTGGCTTCTGTAGTCGTCTGATATCTCGCCTCCGACAGAATGCACCTGCAATGGGCTGGTCGTGTATCCCAGGAATTACATCAAATATAGTATATTCTCCGGTTCGAGTTTGATGCTTTTACAACGTATGTTCATATTCTACACCGGTCAATCAAAAGCTGCAAATGACCCTTCCGGTACCCGTTATGCTAGCATCGCCCACTCCCTGCACATCCCCATCATGTCGTGAGCGCGACACCAATTGTCGTGAAGATGAAACTGCGTACCTAAAAGAACACATATTCATCAATATTTTCTATCCAAATCCTTATTTAATTGACGCTCGTGGGGGCCGGTGGGGTAGGTAAGAGGCTTTCGGACACTATCGATAAGGCGGGCTGGAGACATTGCGAATTGTAGTCGTTCTGGTATATGCAGTCCCATCCAGCTACGCAAACCGTCGGACCCGTGTAGCCGATTCCTTCACAAGCAACAATTCAGCATAGTGCAATACACTCGAAGATGCGTGCCATCCGCGTACCTCCACACTTGCCCCATGCTGGTGCCAAGGCCTCGGGCTGGCTCAGCACCAAAGGTATAGCCGACAACACTGTAACAATGAGAGCGTAGTATTGCATCGTGCAAGACTGCAACAATTTGAATCCACTTTCACACCTTTATATCGCTCGTCAGGGCGTCAACCGGGAAATTCTCCGGGGCAGGCGGCTCACCATCGAGGAACACAAAGTATCAGCCGTGGGTGCACGGCTGCATCCCATGACTGGACTATGACTCGAGCTGGACTGGGCCGTACACGACAATATGGCGCTGCAGTCACAGGGTATTTCGAACCATTTGTTTCTGCATCTGTTCGTATTTCTTTACCTCTAACAATTGAGCTGACGTGTTTCCAATGGCTCGTCAATTCTATACATCCTGAATTCTTCACCCTCTCACCCGTCGTATTTAACATCAGCAGCAGCACAATCGACATGACGAAAGACGCGACATGAATTTCCTTCTGAGAATTCTGCTCAAGCCATCTGACGGTGAGTGGTAAGAATGTCTTTTGTCGACGAAGAAGCGTACCCGGTGACGATATATTCAACTCATTGGTAGTTTTGAATTTTCATTTCTCCTCCTTGAGGGGATTTGCCGAGGCGGACGGGGTAGGCGGCAGAGTTGTGACTACCGTCGAGGAGACGGGCGGGACGCACTGCGAGTGGTACGCGTTTTCCCATACGCATTCCCATCCAGTTACGCAAGTCGTCGGCCCCGACCAGCCAATTCCTTTACAATTCAATGTCAGCGTGATAGAAGGCGTTTGGAGCAGCCCGGATAGTTCACATACCCCCACATTGGCCCCAAGGGTTCGCCGGTACTTGACCTGACACAAAAGGAATAACCGTAATCGCCGCAGAAAGAAGGGCAGAGTACTTCATATTTCCAAAGCTACAATAGCCAGAGCACTTTTCACGCCTTTATGAATGTTGTCTAAGCGTCAGCCAGCACTTTCTCCGGGACAAGCAGCTCACCTTCGAGGGGCACGAACTAGCCACTGTAGGCCCATGAACACACCCCATGACTTCATCGCGAGAGTTGGGCGGCGCCGGCTGGGCAGAAGGTGGGCCATAGACTTGGGGCACCGAGGTTGAAGCGGGTACCTGGTATCTGAAGGCCGTGCTTGACCTGAGAGGCCTGGACGTCCACTGCCGTGACACAGTTGCGCAGGCGCAGGCACAACAAGAAGGGTGGAAAGCGGGAATAGTCCGTGCTGAGCTTTGGCTCGGCGATACTTTGACCTTCTGTTCCATGATTCAGTAGATTTTGCGTCTGACATTTTGCTGAGATTATCATGCATCGAGAGCTCGAGGTTGAACGTGACGACTGTAAATCCCGCAAAGTGTCATGGAATCAGCATTGAATCGTACATTCTGTCAATCAAAGTTGTACAGGAATCGTTTGTTTCTGCACCTGTCCGCATTTTTTTCACCTCTGACAATGAAGGGGCTTATTTTCAACGGTCGTCATTCTATATATGTTGGTTCTTTCACCCTTTCGGTCATAGTGCTTCATATCGCCAGGAACAGAAACGACACAGATTCATCATGGACGCATTATCAATATTGTTGTGAGAAGCCTGCACGAATCGTCTCACGATAAGTGTCAGAACGTCGATTTACTAGCGAAGAAGCGTACCGAGTGACGATGCAGTCGAAGACACGGAATTTCATTTAGCGTCCTAGAAGACATCTGCTGAGGCGGATGGGGCGGGCGACGTGGTTCCAACCGTCGTAGTGACGATCTGGAAGCATTGCGAGTGGTACGGAGTTTCGTACACGCATTCCCATCCAGGCACGCAAGTGCTCGGTCCAGCCCAGCCAATTCCTTCGCAAGCAATACATCAGCATGACAGAAAGCATGTGGAGCAGCAAATGGTCACATACCTCCACATTGGGCCCATGGTTGCGCTTGGCTAGATACAAGAGTGATGATCATCATCACCGCAGAGAGAAGGGCGTAATACTTCATGTTGTCAAAGCTGCTGCATTCAAGACATATTTTTGCACCTTTATAGTGGTCCCCCGCGGGTCAGTTAGGAAGTTCTCCGGGACAAGCATGTTACCATTGAGAGGAACGATATGCTCGCTGTGGGCTCATGTATACGCCCCATGACTTAATGGAGAGAGCTGGACTGCGCTGTATTCACAGAAGGTGGACCGCAGACTTGGTGCGCCGAGGTTGAAGCGGGTCCCTGGTGTCTGAAGGCTGTGCATAGCCTGAGCATCCACTGTGGTGACATGGTTGCGCAGGCGCAGGCACGACAAGGGCGGAAGGACGGAATAGTCCGTAGTGAGTCTTCCGAGCTCGGGGATTCCTTCGTCTTCTTTTCCATATTTCCGTCTCTGACAACTTTGCTAAGGCCATCGTGCATCAGGCTGTAAACTTAAGACCGTGCTTCCCAAGGATTTTCATGAAGTCAGCATTGAATTGTACATTCTGTCCATCAAAGTCGCACAGCGAAGTATTTTTATCATACCAAAGAGCCCAATAAAGTTTCCAGCATTCCTTCATCCCCTCGCCTTCAGCGCAGCAGCTGCACTCTCCATCACAGGGTAGGCTGGGCTGGTCGGGTACACGGCATAGCCATCGTTCGGCGATGGACCGGTCGACAGCTGCGAACCCGCCTGCCAGATCAGGTCTCCCGTCTGTCCACTGGAGATGATCGTGTTGTACCAGAGCTGGTACGTTGTCGGTTGGTTGGTCGTGACGCCAAATTCTTCCAAAATGACAGGCTTGTTCGCCGTCTTCTGCGCTGCGGCATGTGCTGTAATCCAGTCGACACCCCACAGCGTCTCGTTCGCGGTCTGACCCCAGGACTATGCATTATCTCCATTAGTCTTCCCTTCTCACGGCATATCGGAGTGAACGAGTTACCTCGGGGTACGAGTGGTACGTGCCAAAGTCGAGCGTCGTGATGGCGAGGTTCTTGACGAAGTCGACACCAACACCTGGGGCGTACGGGTATGTTGGCGGGTTGGCCTCCTGGAACCAGCCTTCATCGCCGATCGCAACGAGATGGTTCTTGTCGATCGACTTGATGTACGCAGAGATGTCAGAAGCCCAGGTGAAGATTGTGCCGCCAGTTGTGTCGCACGCCGAGGACGCAGAGCCAGTCGACCCGGAGCAGCGGGGCTCGTTGGCGAGCTCCCAGCCCAGGATGGTGGGCTCGTCTCCGTAGCGGGTAACCCATTCCTATACAACCTCGATCAGCATCTGCGAAATGGTATCAAGAATGCATACGGACTTGGATGTAGGTCTTATACGCGGCAATGATATTCGCATTGGTGTAGAAGGTATCGTGTGTACCACCTGGGTTGAGCTGAGACACGTACACGTCCATACCGCCATAGTCGCTCCAGTTGTTCGTGAGCGTGACAATCAGGCGGATGCCGTGTGCTTTGGCCGATGAGACAACATAGTCGAAGCGGGAAATGCCGTATGAACCCGTGTTGAACGTCGCCTTCCCGTTTTGCCACAGCTGGTAGTAAGCGCCATAGTTCTGCGCCGTGGTTACATCGTTAAAGCCCTGCAACGAGAATGAACGTCAACATCAAGCTTCATATGAAAATCACAGCGTCATGTATACGTACCCAGGTGCGGACCGTAGTGAGACCGGCTGCTGCGATGTCACTGAACGCCTGGTCAATGTCCGCATTGGACTCTTGTGCAAGCCAGTAGGCATTTGTGCTAGCCACCACGTCAACAACGACATTGAACCGTAAAGTCAAGAGACATACCCAGCCACAATAAAATCATTCCCGTCCAAGGTAAACTTCTGCCCAGAGACCTTCACGAAGCTCGTCGAGGTCGGAGTGGAGCTCGTTCCCGACGACGTGCTAGAAGCCACAGTGCTCGTCGGTGGAGACGAAGTGGGCGGCGGAGGCGGCGGGTTTTCGATTGTCGACGAGACACCCGGGAGGCACTGCGAGTAGTAGTCGTTCTGCTTCGTGCAGACTGTTCCGGTAGTACAAGTAGTCGGGCCCGTCCAACCGATTCCTTCAAACCAAGATGTCAGCACCAGTCCGGACTGCACGCTCAATTGCGGACAATTACACACCTCCGCATTGTCCCCATTCTTGCGCCTGCCCTGACACCAACGGGAGAGCGGCAAGCACCGCAGCAGCAAACGCGTACTTCATCGTGCCAAGAGCTAGAACGTGCGTCGCAAGGCCACAGCGGCCCCGCACACCCTTATATCCTCCATCCGCACGTCAGCCAGCAGATTCTCCGGGACACAGATCCTGTCTTCGAGGAGCAGAAATCGTCACCCGCACGATCACGACGGCGTCCGCATGACCCGCGCATCGCGACGGCCCGTCGTGCGCGACACATTTTTGGCGTCGCGATGATGGAGGGTGGGCAGCGGACTTAGCACACCGAGGTTGAAGCGTCGGTGCCCGTGCGCGTTTCCGACGCTTATCCGAGCCTCGGGGCCCGCAAGGCTTTTGCTGTGGTAGTGCTTGCAGAAACGTCGTGGTGAGCGGAAAGGCGCACGTGGCATTCATCCGGATGGTGGCAGCATCGCAGCATCGCGTCAGATGGACGATGAACGGACTGCAGAAAATAGAACGAGGCTTGAGCTGTTGGCAGATAAAATTGCGAGTCCAGACTTCTCAGAAGCTAAGCCAGACAAGCTTCCGAGACTCCAAACAACACGTGAGCATCTCCACAAAATTAGCAAAAACATACCTTAAGACTGACACCTTTGCCGCCAACTTGCAAGGCCCCAAGAGGCCACGTCGCTGCCATACAGGCCACCGGGTTAAACATGTTGGAATTGTAATTTACGAAGTGGGTGATGATATGGTGATGCTGGTGAGATATCAGAGAAAGCGACGCAAAACAGCTACTACGGGTCCAGGTGCGGGAAGGGAGGATGTAAGGGAAGAGGCGGGATCGGAGGCGAGGGCGGTAGGACAAGACGGCTCGAAACTCGAGTCCAGAGGCAAGAAGAAAGTGCGCATCGTACTCGTACTCGTACTCTAACAGCAGAAGTAGGCATGACGGTATCGTAGAGAGCACCTATCCAAGCTCCCCGCAGAGCGGGGCGAACGAAAGGTGAGGGTCCGAAGCGCAGGCCATATGCATATGTGTGTAGCCGTACCAGAGGGGGGCATACGAAGAGCGAAGGCGAGAAGGGTAAGAGTCCGTGAAGGAGGCGGGGCGGGCAGGCAGGCAATCCATGGGATGATGGGGGCAGAGACAAGACAGGCAAAGAAAGCATTATAACATGAATCACGGGTCATTAAACGAAGGAAGCGTCCGTGTAAAGAGATCACTGTACATCAATACTTTCGTCCGTGGAGGAGATCGTCACCGGTCAATTGTATCCTGGGTTGTATGGCGTGTTGGGCGGCGCAGCCCCTGGAGGCAGGCTGCCGTGCACCGATGTCCGCGAGTACCTGTTCTGCGGCGGCGCCTGCGATGTCGGCCTGCGAGTGCCGGGCCGCGCGACACGGCGGACACCTTCGGGACCTGGCACGGGGCCGTTGTCCGACAAGCTGACACCACGCGATGTGCGTCGCGCTCTGTCACGACCAGGTTGGTGCGGTGTGGGGGCAGATGCGTTGCCAAGAGGCGAGTAAAGCTCTTCCGGCTCCGAAGTGAATGCAGGATCAACGTAGCCAGCACCCTGCTGATACGGGGTACCACGCGGCGACTGTGCCTCAAAGTTGGATTGTCCGGGCGATGCATAGCGCGGCGCAGGAACTGCTGGCGGGGACTCGTAATTATCTTCAGCGTAGTATTCACCCGCCGACGAAGGGCTGGGAATGAGGCGCTGGTGTGCCGAGGAGACATCGGAGGTATACGCGTCTTCACTTGACCGAGACAGGCCGACGGAGGTCGCCGATCCGCCGCCCGTCGGGGGCCGGTTGAGAGCCAATGGCGCAGGAAGCGTAAGGAGCTGGTTGCTGTCATAGCGCTGGCGCGGAGCAGACGTGAACGCAGATGAGTCCATAGTGCTAGCGTCGAAGATTTGGGGAGGCGTGCTTCCGGTATCTGCAGTAGACACCATGGAGTGGCTGCAGAAATACAACATTATCAATAAGAGAGACAATGTATTGATTGGATGACATACCGCTTCGGAGAGTTACCCTTGTGGTCGTAGTACGTCGAATCCCTCGACTGCGACCCACTCTTCCACCTCCTCTCGCGCTCAAACTCAGCCCACCGCTTCATGACGATATGCGACGAATCAAACTCTCCCTCCTTATCACCATGGTCGCCCGTCTCCTTGTCGCCAGCAACCATACGCGTCTGACCCCACGAGAAGTCGTCAAAGTGCCAGAACGAATACGCGGGGAGGATGCCGTTCCAGATCGGGAGCGCAAGGAGGTAGATGATCATCCAGCCGACGTACACGATCTTGCGCGTGGTGATGACGATGAGCAGGCCCGGGAGGCCGAGCACGATCGCGAGCAGGACGAGCGGGATCGTGGTGTTGGCGCCGCCGGGGATGATCGAGATGATGATGAGGTAGAGCGTGAACGAGATGGCCGCGGGGAGCACGAGCGTGCCCATCAGCTCCATGCCGACGACGAACTGCATCGAGAAGCAGAACGTGCCGCACAGGTCGCGCACGAGGACGAGCTCGAAGTAGTTGTGGACGGTCGAGTTGATCCAGCGGCGGCGCTGCGAGAGCAGCACGCGGAACGTGTCGGGGACGACGGTCTTGCAGACGGCGGAGGGGCAGAACAGGTTCTTGCGCTTGGGGAAGGTCTTGAGCATGAGCGTCGTCAAGTACCGATCCTCACCAAGGAGCAGCAGGTTCTTCTTGTGCAGCGAGTCGACGACGTTCTCCGAGTAGTGCTCGACGATGTCCGGGTTCGCGAGGATGGGCACCCAGTAGCCAGAGCCGCCCTTCGGTGCCTTGATGCGGTACATACTGAAACAACCAGGCAAACAAGTGACACCACCGAACATGGACTCGAAAGCCTTGGCCATGTGATGCGAGATGTAGTACTCGAAGACTGCCAGACAATTAATACCCGCACTGACAAAAGATAGGAGGAAAACGCACCTTGGATCATGGTCACCCACGTCTCCGCCTTGTTCGCAATCTTCGTCTCACCACACAGCCCCATGATCTCCTCGTCCGCAACCATACTCGACACCATGCGCGTCAACGAATCGGGGAACACCTTCGTATCCGCATCGACACACAATATAAGTTCATACCGATCCGGACTGATGCCCGTCACGCGCCACAGCGAGTTGAAGAACTCGTACTCAAACGTCGTCATGCGCTCGTCGAACATGACCTTCTGCAGGAACGCCATGAGCACGATCTGCGAGTCGCGCTTGCCGCGGTTGCCCGGCTTCGCGTCGCCCTTCTCGAGCGGGTTGCCCGTCTTCGCGACGAGCACCATCGGCACGCGCTGCTGCTTCGCGCGCTCGACCGTGTTGTCGTCGTAGTCGTAGAAGCCCGCGTAGACCTTCGCCATGTTGTGCCGCTTGTGCCCGTCCGCGATGGCGACGTACGAGTGCGCCTCGACGTCCTCGGGGTCGATCACGAACTCCTTCATCATGCCGATACAGATGTCCGGCGTCGTCTTGTCGTTGCCGGCACCCTTGACCATACCGTCCGCGATGACGAGGATCAGCTTGTGGCTGTTCGGGTAATCGGTCGTCGCGAGCGAGTCGAGCGTTGTGCGGAGACCTTCGACGGATTCGGAGTAGGCGGTGACGAGACAGATCGTGTGCGCGAGCGGGAAGTTGAACGGCTCGAAGTCAGGCGCGGGCTGCGGCACGACGTTGTTGAGCGGGAAGGGGCACGGGTTATCCACGAATCCAACGCGGCTCTCGCCGAGCGAAGTCGAAGAGCGCGAATTCCGGTAGGGTGAATCAGGAGGCGTCAGCTTCGTGCTCTTGCCAGACACGGAGGACGCCGCGCCGCTGCCATAGACACTGGCGCCGCGCTTGTACGGGACCGAGTCGAGGTTGCCATACGCCGTTGTCGGGCGTGCGCCAGGACCAGACTCTTTCATGATGTTCGCCGACGGCGTGAACCTCGACTGGCGCGGCAGGAACCCAGCGTTCTTCTTCTCCTTCTTGCTCGGCGTGAGCCCATTCTTCGCGACGTTGGGACGATACTGGCTCGGAGCAGGACGGTAGATATCATTCGTCCAGTTCTCGATCTCGGCCATGCGCTGCATGCGCTGCTCGTATGTCTCGTGCTTGAAGGCGCCGATGCGGGGGCCGAAGAACCATGCGAACATGACGGCCATGACGAAACGGATGGCGACGACACCGATGATGAACACCAGGGAGACGTAGAGGACGACGTCAGATGCGACACAGCCGATGGTGTTGGTGTCAATGAAGCCGACGGTAACGATGTCCTCAAGACAGTGGCCGAGATCGCGCTGGCCAGTGCGGAGCATGAAAGACGTCATGTCCTTGCCGTTGAAAGTCCCGTTCGGCTTCGCCATGTCGTCAAAAAGACTGGGATAGTTGACCTCGCCTCTGCTGAGCCAGTGCAGGAGGTTCAGATCCAGAACATTACTACAGGCCGAATCAGTAAGTGATAAACACAATTTGAGTGGATATATGCGCACCTTTCAAAGACGGCAAGGTTACGGCTGCTGTCCTTGACATCGTCCCATGAGTAGTACACCTGTCCAGACGCATGCATTTGCGACAACTGGCTGCGAGCTGTCGACGACGTATGACAAGTCGTCGATGACTCATATCCCGTGAGATTGACGCCCGACGTGCCATGCTGATTGTACACATTGCAAGGGAAATACCAGTCGAGCTTGCCGTTGTTTCCCGTGATGCTCGAGTTGGCCGCCTTCGTGATGAAATTCTGGCAATGTTGATTGGTGTTTTGGAACATGAACGATATGTCGTTGCCTGCGACGCCCCAGTTGCCCACGAAAAGCGGGTTCGTGTTGCCGTTGAAGTTGCCGACCTTGGGATGGTGGAAGTTGCTGAAGTCATATGCGAAGCCGTGCATGATGACCGAGCCCGTCTCGACGGAGCCTGCGTGGAACCGGTTCGGGGGTGTCCCACAGACGACCTCGGTGAAACCGAAAGTGATGAAACCGACGGCAGCCATCTCGAGCGCGATCATGCTGAGGAGGCCAATCTTCTCGCGCCATGCCCGCTGCTGCTCAGGGCTACGAATACCTGTAGAACATTAATGTGCAATCAGCCACCGCCGAAGCATTGGTGTTCACACGCATCACGATGACGTACCAAAGACCTTGAGCAGAGGAGACGGGATGCAGATCGTGAGGATGTAACAGTAGAATATCCACGCGTCGTGTGGGCCGGGGATGCTCGCGAAATAACGTGTATGTTCCTTGGTCTCGGGTACCGGTTCTGGCGCGGATTGTCGTTTCCTCCGGAGAGTTGTGCCTCGCTTGAATAGCGCCAGACCCGACTCCTGTACGTCCTGTTCGCGAGCGAGCAGGGAGCGCCCGCGGCGGAGCGTATCAGGTTGCGGCATATTCCCCGTTGCTAGTGATGGTCATGTATATCAGCGTCCGCTATACAAAATTGCTAGCATCACAAGAAAGAAAGTAGCTCCAACGAACATCTCTCCATGATTCATAGCCAGGAAAAGTGTTCCCCTGGAGATGAAAGCGCTGAATGCCGTTCCTGGCGTGCTCGGATGCAGAGACAACACCGTCCTCGTCGGAAGCCTGTCGTTTGCATGGCCATCTAGCATGCGCATGGCAAAAAGCATGACACATGCTTGAAGGCCAATTATGGCTCCTGCGTCCCCGCCCGACTCTCGCCACCGACGCCCAAAAAGATTACGTCCGTCGTTCCCATGACACCATCGCCGCCCAAAAGCACAGAGAAAAGCGAACCGACGAAATGAGCCGAAAAAAGTCGGGAAAACACGTACTCGATGGCAATACCAGATTGGTATTGTTGTTCTCCAGCTGCGCCGCCCGCGCACGGTAATGCCACTGGGGGTGGCTCGGATCGATCTTCTCCCTATCGGGGCGCACCAGACTCTTCTTGCGGCCCACGTTCGCACCATCCGCAGGCCCAAAGCCGCCTTCCGGGTCGGGACTGTGGGGCATTACGCTCTGGTAGGCGCTCTGGCCGCGCACGCGGCCGGGCTGCTCGAGCGGCGCGGTGCGGTCGCCACGCTCGGTTGTCTGGAAGGAGACGCCCCCACGCGAGCCATCGTACGGCTGGTATGGCTGTGCCGGAGGGCGAGTAAAAGCGTCGTAGGACTGTGGGGGCTGGTTGGGATAGGACGGGGGCTGCGCCTGCGCTTGCGACGACTGGCCGTAGGAAGGGCGGGCGGAGCGTGGTGGGCGTTGGCCACGATGATCCATGGTGGTTATGCGGGGTGTTGGGTCCCTTGGTTTATGCGGTCATGTACCGACGGCGGGGGAGGGGGGAGGAAAAGAGCAGGCCGGGATATGAGGGAAGCGACGAAGGAGCGTGGGCGAGCGCGCCAACGTGCAGAGCCGAGTTTGGATACTAGTGGTTACTGTATTTGAGACGAATGATTTGATTAGTTGAGCGGTGCGCTCGTACCTCTATATGCTCTCGGGCGGGTATATCGTCGAGGAAAGGGGAGGAGGAGGAGAGGATGGAGGAAAAAAGCAGAGGAGACGCGGCAAGGCGTGGTTGAAGCTGAGTGTGGCTGGCGGGACTGGCTCCCCTGACGCATGTTCTCACCAGCGCTCCTCATCCCCGCACTTCTCCTCTCTCTACGATCACACCCTTCGTCTTCAACATTGCTCAATATAATTTACTCAATTTTCTCTACAGAGCCTCTGTCGGTTGGTGGTAGGCGGATGAGAACATTTGCACCGCTATCGATCAACCCGCAGCATCGCGCGGGTGCAGACGTGTGAGTACTTTTCCAAGAATTTATACTGAACGGTGCATCTAGTATGGCGGTTATAGAACCCCTGCGAACGTTGCGGCTCGGATCGCCGCCGTCTTGAAGCCCCGCTGACGCGGCTTTTGGGTCCAGAGTCCCGTCGGTTTCTCGAGATTTTGTGGATCCATGAATTCTCTGCGTTGCGAGCGTGTCAGCATCGACACTCTAACGCCAGACGAGTGACACCATTCCGCGGACTCAAATCGCGAGTACGAGAAAGACGGAAGGTCCTGGCCGGACGGTGTTATGACCTGTCGACAAGATGTCATTGGACGGGTGCTATGGCAGTCTGCTGTCCCAAGCTCTGACCTTGTCATCGCATTGCACATCAAACAATCCGACCCGCACCGACGGTCACTAACCTGAATTATCATGATACACAACGTACGCGTCCGGGATGTCTTGCTGGTGCGTCCCGCTTCAACGAAGTCAGTATCACGCGGACTCACATAAATAACAGGACGACATCAGTTGATTGTATAGCGATCTGTGGCTAGCATGTCGATCCATTGATTATGGCCCACGGTTGCGAAAGCGACGACGTGGAGCTATACGGATGTCAGGACAATTTGGGTGCCAGAGGGCCCGCGGTAGGAAAGGGCGAGAGTGTTCAGGCTCAGACGACAGCTATGTGAGGGCTGTGTTTGCGGGCGGGCGGAGCGTCTGGTGTCACTTAGACCAGGGCCTTTATTGTCGTGATTATCGAGGTTCGTCTTTTTGTTCTGATTTCCCGTAGATCTACTTCTAAAACCTCCGAAACCTGGTAGCTCGTCGCAGCACATATTGTCCGTCAATTATCGTCACAATCACATCGCCCTGGACGGCGACCGTGTGCATCATGTATCTGGAATCTCGAATTTCATTCTTCCTACGCTCTACCCCCACGGTGAATTCTCACGCGTCGCAGGACTCGTGGTTAGCAGGTCCTGCGACGTAGAATGCCTTAGCTTGCGCCAGTCTCATCATTTTTGCCGGCGCCTTTCTTCCATTTCTGACCGAACCCGCCCCATCCCCTTTGGGACAATGCAGGCGTTGAGTACCTTGTCAGCTGGTGCTTCCGGTCGCCTTGCACTTGATTGCAGGTACGTGCGCCTGATCGACACAAAGCCCGTCGTCATCGTCTCATTATTGTTCTTGTGTTCGCATGTCCATTTCGGTCGATATGACTCTGAACCCGCATGGATCCCATCACGGCGCGTGCTATGATCTATCCGCTATCCAACGCTTCCGCCTTTCTCATCTCAGCAGGGCTTTGCGCTACGCCTTTGCTTCTTTACGCCCTCACAGCCATCTCCTCATGGGGTGTTGGTGGCGGAGCGCCCTCGAGGCCCGCGCGTGGACGGGGGTGGCGGGTGGCTCGCATCTCCGCCACGACTGCTAGCGTTGTGGTGAATATTAGGGTTCACGGCGATGCCGTACATCTACCTCCGCAGGGTCTTTCAGCTTTCCCTTTTTCGTCTGGCCTTCGGAGGCCCACGTAGGCGCCGGTCGGTATGGACTGCAATCCAGCAAAGCCCCGCATAACCTTGACAATCGATCCCCCCTCCTTTCTTGAAGCCGAGACAAAACCCGAGTTTATTATGAACAAATATGGGTCCAAGTGTTGCTCTGCGCCGATCGCGACAGTCGCTGCCCGCGGGTCCCATTTCAAATTCCTCTATTATCTAGCACAAAGTCACATATCGCGATATCTGCGGCACGCGAGCGCCCGTGCGGTCCTCGGCTGATGGCGGCGCTGAGGGCTTTGTCTCTCGCACGGCCCTGCATCATCTGGGCCGTGGCTCCAGCATAGCCGTGGCGACGGAAGGAGGCAATTGTCGTGCACCGCGACCACGTGTGGGGCTTTTCGCCACAGACAAATCGAGTGCAGGCCCGATCTGAGGTACGCCCCGCGCACTGGCTCGCGCCGCGTCCCGTACAGCACAAGGCCCCTGCTTCGCCTTGTTTCTCTCTTGGGCCGCCTTGTATTCGAGTTCTATAAAGGAGGAGAACAATGCCTGCCCCGCCTCCCTCACTTTACCGCTGAGTACCATCGTCCCCTCTACCCGGGCACCCGCATTCAGCAACTCGCAGTCTATCTCGCTCTACGCCTACTTGCTTTTACGCAAGCAGCTCTCGCCATGCTAGTCTTACCGCTAGTAATCTTTACCTTCGTCCTGGGGGGCATCATCCTGCCCCCCATCGCGTACGTCGCGCTCAAGTTCTCGCTCACCCTCTCCGGCTCTTCGCACCCCCTCCTCGAGACTCTGGAAGCCCTCGTCCCCGTCCACATCGCCCTCGCCACCCGCCCGAACGGCACCGGCCAGGAAATCAGCATCCCCGCCCTCACCCTCGTCTTCGCCCCGCCACCCACGACCGCCACCGTCTACTCGAACGTCTCTGACAGTCTTCCGACCATCATCGTCGCGAACAATTCCGTCTCCGACTACACTTCCTTCGATTACGCCTCTCTCCAGGCCAACGCCGCCGATGTCGAGAACGTCGGGCTTGCTGCGCTCGCCGCCCAGTTGGGCCGCGATGCTTGGGCCGTCGTGTCGCGCAAGGATGTGGCCCTGGTTGCCTTTGTCGTCGCCTTCGTCCTTATCGTCGTACGTCCCTCTTTCGCCGTGTGGCCCAGGGTGGCGCGGGTGCTGACGCGTTTCTGCAGTCCGCCGAGCTTTACGCTTGGAACAAGCACCTCTTGCTATTGACTGAGAATCTCGTGAGTCTTCAAGCTCCATGCCCCGTCGCGAGGCAGACGTCGTGTGCTGACGGGACGGCGATGTATCAGGGCCAGACGGAGAACGCGCGTCTCCAGATGTACCTCCAAGCAACTGACATGCAAGACGAACTGAAGCAGTTGGACACACAGGCGAAGCAGTCTGACGAAACCGCGAAGCACTTGGACGGCAACATGAAGCGGCTGGATGTCACCATGGAATCTATATCATCTATGCTCAAAATCCTGGCCGCCGCCGACGCGTCTGGCGCCTCCAAGTCAGAAGTGACGAACATCTTGAGCTTCTCAGCCGACGATAAGAAAGCCATCAAGGACCTAGCGAAAGAGATCCTGGAGCCACTGAAATATATCGCGCATCAGCATCAAAGGCAACAGAACACACCTCCCCGACACCAGAAAGACGCTCAGCAGATGGCTCAATCTCAGGCGCCGTCCGTCGCGGTGACTCACGCCGCCAGCGACTTCTCGCCCCAGCTGTCTCACTATCAGCAATCGATTGCCTCTCAGACCCCATATGTGCACTTCCACCCAAGCCCTGGTCAGCAGCCGCCCGCCCAGGCAGGTGGGCAGTGGTATTTCGGTGAGCCCGATGCTTATGCCGCCGAGGGGAGCACGAGCCATGTGCAGCCGGCGCAAACTATCTGGAACAACAATGGCTACACGCATCCAGCTCCTAGGCCGACGCAAAACGAGGAACAGGTATGCAGGAAACGGGCTCGTCGCGCTTCGATGGACGAGTCTTCGTTTGTTCCGTGCGACGTTCGATGCATGCTGATGCGCACTTGCAGTTCAGGGCGCCTCCGAACGTGCAAGGGGGGAAGCACTTGCCTTCGCCAATGCCGACCAACAAGAATCCCGCTCGCCAGCTTCAGGAAGGGGCGTCTCATGCTGCCGCCGAGGCCGGCAACACCCAGGCGTCAGCAACCAAGCCTAGGAGTTACGGAGACCACAGAGTGAGCACCTTCTACTCCTGCGACTCATCCTTCGATACTGACGGGTCTCTCTTACCCAAGATCCCTATTGTCGCCCCCCACTCCCCAGTCCCTAGCCTCGGCCTGGCCGATTCTATGCACGCACCAGCGTCTGTTGCACCACCCAAGGCCTCTTCCCCAGTTCCTAGTCTCGGTCTAGCCGATTCGATGCACGCACCAGCGTCCGCTGCACCACCCAAGGCCTTTTCCCCAGTCCCGGAGCTTGGTCTGGCTGATTCCATGCACGCCCCCGCTGCACCGCTTGTTACCACCGCCGACTCCACAGCCGAGTCGACGCAGGCATCTGCATTTGTGTCTGCACCTGCGCCGGTTCCAAGCAACGTCAACGACGACGTAAGCCGAATCTCACTCACCTGTTATATTAGCTCCTCACTGAATTTATGCCCATAGATTCCCAGCACCGAGGCCCCAGTGGAGGTTCTCCCGACCACCGCCACCGACGCTCAGCCCGAGTCGGCGACTACAGACGCTGCAGTCGAGCTGCTCCCGCCGGTCGAAGCGCCCGAGGCCGTGAACGAACCTGCTTTACCCCCCGCACCTGAATCTGATCAGCAACCCGCCGCCGATACAGCTGAGGATCTAGAGGCCCAGGCCGCCACGCTGGAGGAAAAAGCGCAGGCACTCGACGAAGAGGCCAGAAAAGCGCGGCAGTCCGCCAGGCTACTAGCGCAGGAGGCTAGACAACTCTGTATGGAGGCTGATAACTGCCGCATCAAGAGGGATGCCATGAAGATGCGAATGGAGGAGGACAAGAAGAGGGGTGCTGAGGCTGCTGAGATCACGCGTGCCGAAGGGATGGAGGCGGAAGCACGGCAAAGGAGGGCAGAGGCCCAGCAATTGCGCGCCACCGCCGCCGGCTTGGTATGCGTCCTTTCAGTACTTGATGTGGGCATTACTGATCAAAGAATCTGTATAGGCGTGAAAACGGTCGAGGACCGGAGCCGGTGGTGTACGAATGAGGATGATGGACGCGGCGGGCACGATGTTGTGATTCTGTGGGTTTCGTGCCGGGAGGAGGGGAAGGAAGAGGGCTTTTCGGGAGCGCGGGAATGCGACGAGGAAAGGTCGGTTCCGCCCCCGTTAGGCCCAGGATACCGCCAAGGAGGAATTCGGCCACGCCGGAGGCGACTTGGACTCCCAGTCCTGCCGCCTTTCGGTCACTGGTCGCGGATGTCTCTCGAGGTTTCTCCCTATCAAACACAAGACCCTCAGAGCATCCAGGAGGCGCAAGCCGGGCTCGGCCGCAATATCACTTGAAGCTTCAGTCAATGAGCCCGAGTTTTGCGTCTCCTCGCGAGCGAAGACCATCAGGTCACGCTCATCGCAGACAAGGTCCAGCCCCATTAGGCTTATGGACCCAAACGCAAGTTCGTCGAAGGAAACAACATATCGCCCAGGTTCGGCTCCCTTAGGCTACCACTAATGAACCTGGGCGCAGCATCGCCAGAAGTTGGTCGCGCGGCGGCCTAATCATCTTGTATTTTTTGTGTCTCGTTCTCGTGTTCCGTTGCCTCGTCTCGGTCTGTCTCGTATCGTCTGTCTCGGTTTATCTCGTCTCGGTCGTCTCGGTTGCCTCGGTCTCGGTGTCTCTGATTCCTGCCTCGTTAGTGTTAGTTCTTGTATATAGCTTTGTGCTGCACCGTGGATAAACCATCGTCGTGCTTCTCCTCCGCATCCATGTGTGACCTTGAGTTTGAAGACGAAGTTTGCTTTCCCTAATGTGACAGCTTTCCTTCGACAAGCATTTCTTTCTCCAACTCGTCATAAGGAAATTAATCGAACTTGTTACAGACTGTTCATAAATTACACCGCTCTGCAAGCGAAAGACTTCGGTTCCACGTCTTGATTCATACAACAAAATACACTACGCTACATTCAACAACTTTTCGTTCTCTATTTCTACCCTTTTACGCCTCCCCACTAGGATCAAACTCGTACTCCGGGTAAACAGGTTTCCACTGCATCTCTCTCGCCCTCTTCCGGACCTCTTCCTTCGGCCACTCCACCCCCGCGACGCCCTCCTCGATCGCATGCTCCGCGACAGCGACGGCAACCTCGAAGTTCACGTCGGGCGCGTCCTCAAAGTCGGGCAGGAGCGCGTTGTCCGGGTCCTTCAGCGCGGGGGAGAGCGCGGCGAGGCGCTGTGTGCCTGCGAGGATCATGGTGTCGGTGAGCTTGCGGCTCTGCGAGAGGACGGCGCCGAAGCCGAGGCCAGGGTAGATCAGCGCGTCTATTAGATAGCGGTCAGTACTATGGAACCCCGTGAGGAAACTAGGCGTGCTCACTGTTGCATTCAGCGATGCTGGAGGGTTGTTCGTCAGCATCAAGGTGAAATCTATGGTGGTTCGAGTACGCACACGTAGTCCTTCCCATTCGGGGTCTTGGCAGGCGGGAACGGGCTCCCTGTCGCGAGCAGCGCCTTGCCCTCCGTCCACTCGTTCGCCTTAGCCGGGTCGACCTCGACGAGCCGGCTCGGGTTCGACAGCGGGAGGATAATCGGGCGCTCGACGCCGCGCGCCATCTCGCGCACGACCTCCTCGGAGAACGCGCCGGCGTGGGTCGAGCACCCGATGAGCACGGTCGGGCGCACGTGGCGCACGACGTCGAGCAGACCGATCTCGCCGGCGCCCACGTCCGCCCACTCGGCGTCGGGGCGCACGAACTCGCCCAGGGAGGGGCGGATGGCGTCGGCGCCGAGGGACTCCTTGATAAGCCCGTGCTTGTCGAGGAGGTAGAAGCGCTTGTTGGCTTCCTCGCGCGGGACGCCGTCGAGCTGGACGAGGGCGTCGCGTAGCTGGTGCGCGATGCCGAGCCCGGCGGAGCCGGCGCCGTAGACGACGAAGCGCTGGTCGGCGAGGCGCGACTTGGTGACGCCGATGGCGGACATGACGGCCGCGAGCGTGACGGCGCCGGTGCCCTGTCTATCTATGAAGTGAGGATGCGGGTCTGGAAAGAAAAGGCAGCTGCGTACACGTCGTCGTTGAAGATGGAGTGCTGGTCGCGGTAGAGCTCGAGGAGACGTTGAGCGTTGGTGACGCCAAAGTCCTCGAAGTGCAGGAGGCTGTGAGGGAAGTGCTTCCGCACAAGTTGCACAAACCTGTAAATAGTATTGTTAATGGAGCCCATGTCACCTAATAGGAGCGACTGACTGGTCGACGAATTTGTCGTATTCCTCGCCACGGACGCGGTGGTGAGGCCAGCCCTGCGTCCAGATTGAGAGAAACAAAAGATGCGGAGAACGGAGAAGCTTACGACGTAGAGGTTATCGTTCAGGAGCTCTTCGTTGTCCGTGCCGACGTCCAGCGTGACGCTCAGCGATTTCGCGGGGTTGACGCCTGCGATCAGCCTGAAGGACATTCAGCCTCGGCTCACCGAAAATACATGGGGACGACATGCTCACGTGTATATGACGGATTTGGCCGCCGATATCTGTCCGTACAGTGGCAACGGTCAGCTCCGGCGTCCGTGTTACAGCAAAAGTCGTACCCCGATGCCCTGCAGTCCGTCAGCACGAACACTGCGATACGAGCAGATGTGAGCGTACCCCGACACCCTGGTCCCCAATGCCCAGAATTGCCTCTGCGTCCGAGCAGACGATGAGATCCAAATGTCTGCCCTTAGTCTGCTCCAGGAAGTCTTCCTCCATCGAGTCGCGGTTCTCGTAGGTCAAATACAGACCCTCGCTCCTCCGGAACAGATGCGAATAATTCGCAATCGCGTCCGCCTGCCCACACGCCGTGAATAAGAACTCATATGCAGATATCTCAGCGAGACTCACCTCCGTCGGCGTGTAGATAATCGGGACGAGCTCGCGCAGGTGCCGCTGGAGCAGCGCGTAATACAGCACCCAGTTCTGGTCCTTCAAGCTCTGCAGGAACGAGTTCTTGCGCAGCGGGGCGTGACGCTCCAGGAGCTGGGCGTACGCTCGCTCGCACTGTTCCTCGAGTGTGTTGAGGCGGTGGGGTAGACGACCGGTGAGGCCGAAGGCTTTGCGTTCCTTCGGCGTGAACGCGGTGCCCTTGTTCCAGCGCGGGCTTGTGAGGATCGCATCGCCGCGAATGGCGACTTTCTGCACAGTTTGCGATCCAGAGGTCATGGTAGAGGATGCACGGGGAGGAGTAGGGTTGGAGGAGGTATGATATAGTCGACTCGGTTGCTGCAGGGTTTGAGGTTATGCGGTCATAAGTTGTGGAGGGTACTCCAGGAGATCCTTATCGGATACGCTGAGTATTTCTGCGATGTGCAGAAGTAAAAGGAAAGAGAGATACAAAACCTACATGAGCGACATGACGCGCGCAATCACGAAAAGGTCTAGAGTGGCAGGAATATTTCGGCGAGACCATGATTGAAACATTCTCCGGAGCGGTCCGCCCGCGCCGCAGGGCCTTTACACACTAGCCAGGGGGCACTAGACCGCAAAAAAGGACTCCAAAAATGTGTCTCTAGGTATAAATATGGACAGCTGCTGAACATGCACAACAAATACATATATGGGATAGCAAGAAACATATATCAGTCCCCGAGAACCAAGGTGCGTAGACGACGGTATCTGGGTTCATGCAGCAATGGGGTCGACAAGGGCAAGTGACTCCGTGACTTGGACCAGCTTCTCGGGATCGGCGTCGTCATTGCTGAGAGGTGTGTCAGTGACGAGGTTGAGGGCCGGGGTTAACAGGTATACTTACCCCTTCGACGACTCCACGGCTTCAGCTCCACTCTCGGGCGCAGATTTATGTTCGGATGCTGTGGATGACGATGCATCCTGACTCGCGGCCTTCTCGGTTCCGGATGCAGCTTTCTCGTTGACCCCTGCAGGTACAGATTGTCCATCCTTCTTAACCCGTGTCCCATCCGGTGCGATTCCACAATGCCTATGCCAGCCCACCAGGGATCAGCACACAAACCACTGGCGAAAAAGGACACGACGCACTCGACCATCTGCTTCCAGTACTCCTCATGATTCCACTCGAACTCATAGTCACCGCCAAAGTCACTATCAAGCTGACTCTTGGGAACGAGCTCGAAGAGGTCTGGGTTGAAGCGCATCTTGTCACGGGTGACGGGGTCGAGGAAGGGCGAGATGCCTTTGTAGAAGAAGGAGAGGAGCATGGGGAGGTTGACGACGATGGCGCGGCCGAGAGTCTCGACGTAGTGGTGTTGGAGGATGGTGAGGACCTTGCTGGCCACGGAGATGGAGGGATTGGTGCGCAGGGTGCAGCTGCGGTAGTCGACGATGATCATGAGGGACTCCTGACCGGGGGGCATCAGATCCTTCGCGCGTTCCCTGTCAAATCCCGCGTCATTTAATTACTGACAGTTGAGTGCATAGGAGGAACGTTACTCACAAAACCCAGACAAGATGGCGCAGCTGCCGAGGCGACGTTTGCGTATTCTCGCGCCCAGGACGCATGTAGATGATGGGCCGGCCGTCGATGTCGAAGCCATTCAAGATACTGCAGCGGAATGTCCCATCAGCGTGCTATACAGTCATTGCCGAACGATGCACGTACATCTTACCCGTCTCAGCCTCGATCTTGACCTATTCATCGTTCATGCTAACTTGAGATACAGGCAAACAACACAGGCAACAACGCACGCACCTCATCTGGCGGAATTAGTTCCGGCTTGAACTCTCTCCTCCACTCGAGCGTCCCGCGGATGCGTTTCTTTCCATCGTCAAGCTTCCATTTCGCGGCACGCATGTAGCGCGGGATGGTGTCCGGCCTTTCAAGCCAGCGGGTCTCCCATTCATGGTACGGGTCGGATTCAGGAAGGCGCTGTTCAAGTGCGTACTGTATTGCCGCGGTGAGCACGCAGGACATGGGTTTCGGAATGAGCGGCCTACCTCGCGTAGGGCCGTGATTTTGGATTGTTGCTCGTCATCGTACTCGTGCACGGGTTTGACAATGGTGCCCGGTGCGGGCTCTGTGATTAGCTTGGTCGTCTTTGCCATGATGGTATAAAAGAGAAGAGGAGAGAAACTGAGATTTGAGCGAGCCGGGCAGAGATTGCGACACAAGACTGTTGCACTAGGTAGCCCTAGTACGGCAGATGAGGGAACTTTAAATGGCCAGGTTCAAAGGCCTCACGGTCACAAGTAGGTGGTAGAGCGGAGACGTCAGTCGAGAAAAACAGGACGCAATGTCAATAATAACTGTTTTGTCAGAAACGCAGTTGACGGCAGGCTGCTTACCGCCAAGCATACCGCCCGCCAGAAGGAAGAAAGGTCCCCCGGCGACCCACAGAGGCACGTTCGGCCATATTGCGAGCTCCGACCTATCCTTCGGAGCCCTGAAATGAGCCATAAAATCGCAGAATATTTCAGTAAACTGTTGGAAAAATCACCGTGAGTTCCAGAGATATGATGAAGCTGGAAATTCCTCCGTTCTCACGCTAGAAACAGAGGGAATGCTAATCCAAGGAATACAGGCCTTCTGCCAAGCCACAAAACTCCGGCGTTTTCCTACTGTTCTGCAAATAAAACTTCAGAGAGTTGTCGGGGTCTTTGAACGGACCATTGCGCGATACGATCCGAATGTAGTGTTCACCAATCGTTCCGAGATGACTCGGAGCGCTGCGGCAGAGTGCGGCAGACGCGTCCGGGTATGCCGGGCGCTACTCCTCTATCACGTGATCTCCATATCCCTCAGGCGCTTAGCGCTTGAGGTTTTCGGTTCTGCAGTCGACGTCCAGCAACGAGCTCGCTCGCCCACCATGCATTTGATGTACACGCTCGACGCTAATGGGAACCGGGTATACACCTTGAAAGTACGCTTTTTTCGCTCGCTTGCGAGGGGAGAGACGTGATCTGATCCTCGAGTGCAGAAAATTACTCCGGAGGGCAAGGTTACGAAGTCTGCGCATCCTGGTATGTCGCTTGTTCCCTCTCGATATCCAGTCAATTGATCGCGTGTTACAGCACGCTTTTCGCCCGATGACAAGTTCTCCCGCCACCGTGTAACGATCAAAAAGCGCTACGGCGTGCTGCTCACGCAGCTTCCCAGCAAGCCGCTCTAATTTCACATCCACGACGACACGCAGCTTTCGCATCGCGCTCGACCCGCGTACATGGCCTTGGTCGCTGTACTGGTATTATCTTGGATTGGCAGGCTCGGGAGCGAGGCGGTGGGTGAAGAGGGGTGGAAGCTTTGAACCGATTGGGTGTAATACCAATGGCTGGACGAATTTGACGGTCGGTCTCCGATCACTCATCAGCTTTTATCTCAGCGCAAGGCAGGCCCTTGAGTCTCGGGGCGTTGGATGGGTGCGACTCGGACGGAGTGCTGCAGCGGTACGTTCGGCATAGGCAGCTGACTGCATTAGCTCCGTGTATTGGCGTAAGTGTCGTGGCCTTACGACAATCAAGTTTGTCCGTCGTGCATCAGCCTGCAGTTCGTCGTGCAGAAGTGCTCATAAGTCAATGTACCCGGACATTTGCAGTAAGTGCCCGCCGACATGTGAGTCAACTAGTCAATACAATCAAATTGTTCAATACACCATAGGTACGCCGCCCGTTACCAGCTATACCCATAAAGAATCACTGTGGACGGTTCCTCTCGGCAGACAGCATCGCATAACCCTCAGGTGTAAGTTTCTGGTATTCCGGCCAATCGTGGCGAATCCAGAATTCGACCCCCGTATTCCACGCCGAGTGTATATTCGGAAAAAGAGCCTTCAACATGTCCGCAACACGACGCTCGGCCCTCAGATTTTTCGGGGGTGCGTCCACGTCGCGGCCCAAACGGACGTGCAGCTCCGGCAATGATGCATGTTCCTTCCTCGGCCTCTGGATGGCCATACGCATCGGATCGGGGTCGTCCCAGTTGGATATTTGCAAGCCAATGTGGTGAAGGTCCGGGCAGAACGTGGCCAAGGGGATGAGACTTTGTAATGAAAAATCGGGCAGGGGCCGGCGTGGCATGTCCCCGGTGCCTACATTGAAGATCCTTAACGAGCGCCAGACTGGCGCCATGTCTTTCAGGAATTGGTCTTCCCAGCGAATCCCGCGGGCCTTGATCGAGAACTCCCGCAGCTGAGAGAATTGCTGTAATGCAGTGAAAACATGGTAGTCTATAGTCAGCTCGGGGGTACCATCTAGGGGTAAATTGTCGATAAAATTGAGACGGAGGCACGTAAGTGTGTCCGGGTTGCAATAACGGCACAAAGCTCTGATGAATGGCTCTATTTCCCCCATAGGGGCACAGCCCAGCGTCTCGACGCTGATGGTTGTGAAAGAATGGCGGGTATGAAAGCATGACAGGAAGTGTGTCATTTCTTCAAGACAGACTCCAGAGACAGCGCAATCCTTGAGTTCTGGGAAGAAGATGAGAGAGGTCGTTAAGCCCAGGAAGGCATCGTTACCAGTCAGGTTGACGGAACGGAGGGCAGGCATGAGCGAGAGCCAAGTCAATGCTTGTAGATCAATCAAAGAGGCACTGCTAAAGGAGCGCAAAGGATGCATGGCGACAACCATCCACGAGGCTGATGGACACACCTCTTCCATATCTTCTTCGTCGTCGTCGAGGATAATTTCAACCTCTTCCAGGGATGGGCTGCGAAGGCGAAGAGATGACACAAGATTGACCATGGCGCTTTGGTCATTGTCAGAACCCCCGCTTTCGTTGGTTCCCAGGCAGACCGTAAGTCGCTGGAGCACAGGGCTGCACAGCAAATAGAGATATGGGAGCTTGCTCTGATCGCTTCCCCGCCATATGAGGTGTTGCAGCCGGGGGAGTAGGGGAGCTTTGTGGCTAGCTGCGAGCCCGAACCAGACATAATTTGGGATAGCGTCGTCGTCGTCTGTCCAACAAGATTTGACACGTCGTGCGTAGTAGTTGAACCGATCCCAGTTCAAACTTAGACTATTCAGGTTGTTGAATCGGCCAGGGTCTCTCTGTGATGGACGCCGTTTCAGCAACACAGATCCATAATTCACAAGAGCGCTTACCAGTACACCCGGACGCAAGCGTGGTCCGTACGCACCGTCCGGAAGTGGCACATACGTATCGTCAAGACAATTCAAGAGAAGCGACAGGGAGAATATATGTCTCCAAAGCGCGTCCAGACACGGCTCGAGAAGGAATTTGCAGGTTTGAGCGAGCGCCGCGACGGCTCCTCGACCACCTGTCAAGTCACGTTCGAAATAATGAAAGGTTTCGCGGGGACCATCTTCGTCGTAAAGATGGGCCTTGCTGGAAGTCGACTCTCGAGCTTCGACTTTGTAGGGATACAGAGCTTCGAGAATGCACAACACAATGACTGGACTCTTGAGGCACCGGTGCATGTGAGGCCCGGAGAGCTATAAAATACTTGTTTATAAGTTCGCGTTGATATCGAGACCAGATACTCCGTTCCTACCTCCATTTGCAAGCTGGAATTCAGCAGCTCTTCGCCTCGCTGAAATATGTGGCGCTATCACGGTGGTTACGATGGAAGCCCGAGAGTCTTTTCAGTAAGAGAACGACTGGATTCTGTTAAAATACGTCTACAAAGGTGACTACGCGAGAGTCTGCTTTGTTCACGCGACCCTTTGTTCACGCGGCCACTCATTGTCGCGGCGGCGTGTTTGTCTTTATTTGGCGATTGCTTCAAGTGTTCGAACTGAGAAGACAGTCTGACTACAGCGCCGACAGGCAGCACATTCTGTACTCTACAGAATTATCATGAACGATCAGGAGCGCGACAACTTGGATATCATGATGCAATGAGTTACTACGGGATCGACAGCCATCTTTCCGGATCGGGATAAAAAATCGTGGCTGCTCCATGTAGGTCCTGGGGCAAGCGACTTCTGTACGTTGAATAATCCTCTTCCGTGATAGTCTGATATCCAGGCAAATCATGGCGAATCCAAAATTCAACCCGTTGATTTCGCGATGCATAAACATTCGGGAAGATGGCCTTCAAAGCCACTGCGATCCGACGCTCAGCCTTTGCAGGCACGTCGTTGAAATGAACATCCAGTCTCGGCAGTGAGGACGCGGCCCTTGGTCTCTGTATCGTCATGAGCGTCGGGTCGGGATCGTCCCAGCTGTGGAGGTGCAGGAGGATGCTCTGAAGGTCCGGGCAATTCGCGGCCAGAGGGATAAGGCACTGCATCGTCAATTTAGAGTGCTTCGTGCATTCGGAATCAAGCTCCAGTGCTGTTAGCCGGTGCAAGGCCGGCGCAACATCCTTCATGAATTGGTCTTCCCATTGTATCGCACATGCCTGGATTGACAACTCGCGCAGCTGTGTGAAAGTTCGGAGCCGTGCAAGAACATCGCTGCTTGCTGGAGGGTCTGCGTCATCCTCGGGGTGACGACAACCATATGGATCCAGCCGAAGACAAAGCCGTGCAAGTGTTTCTGGATTGCATTGCTTGCACAGGGCTGTAATGAACTGCTCGATCGCGCTCCCTGGAGTTTTGTGCCGGGTAGATATATTGATGGACTTGAAAGAATGGCGGTGGGGGAAAGATAAGAGAAAGTCGGTGGCATATTTCAGTTCTATTTCCTGGATAGAGAATTCTTCGAGATCGGGAAAGAAGAGCTGAGGGTTGCGTGAGGCTCCAACGACTTCTCTGCCGGTAAGATTGATGGAGCACAGGCCTTGCATGGACGAGAGTCGAGTGAATGCGCGCGATGAAAGAGACGTAGCAGAGCGGAAGGAACGCATGAGAGGCATGGCCAGAACCATCCAAGATGCTTCAGGATACACGTCGTCATGGCTGAAGCAATCCCCGTCTTCGAGTAAAAATTCAACTGTGTGTAACGACGGGCTACGATCCCTCAGAGATAACATCAGGGTGGTAATTATGCTTCGGTCCTCTTCAGCGTGAGGGTTGTTGTCGGGGCCATCTCCTGCGGGCCGAAAGATCGAGAGCCGGCGAAGCGCAGGGCCACAGAAGAGATGGATGTATGATAGCCTGGCTGGGTCGGTGTGACGCCACATGAGATGCTGTAGCAGGGGGAGTAATGGGGTCCTGTGCGTAGTTGCGAGCACGAAAAGAACAGCCACCGGAATCTCGCCTTCATTGTCCATCCAAAGAGATCTTACGCGGTGTGCATAGCAGTCAAATCGATCCCAATTGAGATTGTCCGGGTTCTTTTCAAAATAACCAGGATTTCTCTGGAGCAACCGCTTCAGCACGAGAGTGGTGTTGTTAAGTGGAGTTGCTGGTACGCACCAGCATGCCGGGTCCATCTAAGATTGCATTCGGACTGTCATCGAGACAGTTTAGAAGGGGGCTCAAGGAGAAAAGATGCCGCCAAATTGCATTGAGACACGGATCGAGGAAAATCCTAGCGGTTCGCGCGAGTGCAGCGAGTGCACTTCGACCACCCGTAGAGTCATCTTCATTATAATGATCATAGTGACACGTGAAACCGGGCTTTGACGGGCACAGAATCTCAATGATGTAGAGCAGAATGTCCGGGCTATACAAGGCCTTGTGCATATGCGAAATGTTAACCTGTGAAGCGAGCTTGTCAATGAATTTGTATCGGAGTCAGAGCTACCCAAGTCCCTACCGTTCTTTTCTGAGATGGAAGTCTATAGTAATACCTTGATCAGACGTGCAGCGAGTAGCTCAACAGCATCGGACAGCACAAGGACGGCCGTTCAATTGCTCGAAACAACTATTTGTTTGTCAGTGTTTGGTGCGTTACTGAACGCTTTCGTCGGAGGTAGCCGGAGATCTAACGCAAAGATGCACAGCTTTTCATATGCAACTGGGGACATCGGGAAGTCCCACGAAAGAGCGGCTTCGTTGACTATGGTTATGGTGGTCACGAAGAGGACAGAAGAAAGACAAATACTACCTCCTCCGAGGCTCCGCGAACACAGACATACGAATGAAGTCGTCATACTGTCCCGTTTCGACCACAAGTTCACGGGGTGTGACCTGTGACCTTAGTTCACCACCCGGGACGAAGTTCATTGGTGGCTGTGACCAGGGACCGAAGTTCATGGGACACAAGTTCACCGTGTAGATGCAGGTTTCATGGCATTCTGAGGGCCCGAGTGGGTCAGGGATAACAGATTCAGAGGGAAAACGGCCAAATTGAGGCGTTTGGAGGCCGGAAAGCGAGAATTCGGGAAAAAATCGTAATATTTTCGTATTTTGTGACGCTCCCGACCCAAGTTCACCGCGGCTGGTGACCCGTGACATGGGTCGAAATAGGTTCAAGTTCACAGGGTCTGTGACCCGTGACTGAACCTGTGGTCGAAACGAGACAGTATGTTGTGGTGTTTTGGTTTATTCATCAATAATATAGGCTGCGAGTCCCCAAATAAGTGCAAGATCTGGAAAAGGGCCTTCAGCACGGCTTTGATCCGACTTCTGGCACCAGCCCTAGCTTAAATGACGCGTAGTCTCAACGACGAGCGGCCACTGAATCTTTGAACAATTGCAAGCCTCGGAACGGAGTCATCCAACTGCAAATTAAAGGCCGGGCAGGGCAATGGCGTAAAGATTGGGGCAGAACATGGCCAAGGAAATAAGGCTCCGCATCGTCAGGTTTGACCATTTCGAGCCGGTAGAAATCAGCTCTAAGGTCCTTCTTGGTGACTATTCTGGCGCGACGACTTCAAAATAGCTATGAGGATTCGACACGTCGGAGGAGGCCCGAGGCCATGGCCCCTTCCGAATAGCCATCCAAGCCATGGCAATCGAGGCCGCGCGTGGAGTCGAGTAAAGGCGGATGGTAGGATAGGTGTAGCGCATCGGAAGCAGCGCACGGGAGGCATGGCCAATATCGTCCTGGGTGCTTCATTATACGCGCCAACGATACCAAAGTTATCTTCTTTGCCTAAGTCGACTGTGCGTAAGGACGGGCAGCGAACCCCAAATAATATATAGGAACCCATCCTCGCCCTCTATCCACAGAGATCTTGTGCGATGCACATAGCAGCCAAACCGATACCAGTCGAGATCGTCCCGGTTCTCTTCGAAGTGTTCCGGATTTCCTGGCCCAGGAGCGACCGTTTCAGCATTGAAAGAAAAGGCGATGTCAAGCGTATGCTCAGTACGCACCGAAATGCAAGATTTATCCTCCTCCGTTGACTGCAGCGTCTTTCTGCCACCAAGGCGTTTGAAAGGGGGAGACAAGGAGAGATGACGCCGCCAGATAGCCTCAAGACACAGATTGAGAAAGATCTATGGATATTCGGGCAAGCGCAGTGAACGCGCTTCGGTCGTCCGTAGGGTCGTGTCCGTCGTAATTCCCGATTTCGCCTGTGAAAGTGAGTTGAGGTGGTAACGAAATCTCAACGATGTACAGCAGAACACCCAGGCTCTTCAGGGCCTGACGCGTTCGCAATTGAAGCAACTTTGAATTTGTGCCGCAGGCGCAAGGGTTCGCGAGCACTGTGTGCCAGTGAGGAGAAAGGGTCCAAGCAAGCAGGCAAGAAGTGGCAGCCCGGCCATTCTATGATCATTCGAAAACATCATGAAGGTGGATTGAACGAGAGACGGTGTTTACTCTGAATCGCCACAAGGCTCGGCAACACCCGATCCCCTTTGGATTTGCGGCGCGCACTGGCTCAAGCTGCAGTGACGACCTGTCTAGTAGATCCTTCACCACCCCGCTCCCCGCCGTCCTCAACACTGAGCTCGCCATGGACGCACAGCCCGTCGTCGCCGAAACATCGATGCCCGGCGTCGAAAGCGCAGCGGCCGCGCCCATCCCTATCCCCGCAGGCGCGATGGACGCCGCGCCTGCTGCACCTGCGCCCGCACCCGCGCCAGAAGACGAACACGTCTCGGAAACGCTGTACATCCAGAACCTAAACGAGAAGATCAAAGTGAACGGTATGTCTCTGCCTCTGTCTTTGAATGAGTTTCGGTCCGCGCGTGCGGGATGCTGACTCGGTGCGCAGTGCTCAAGGCGTCGCTGCGCGGGCTGTTCAAGTCGTACGGCGAGGTGCTCGACGTCGTCGCGCACGACAATCTGCGCATGCGCGGGCAGGCGTTTGTGTCGTTCGAGTCGCCCGATATCGCGAAGAAGGCGCTGAAGGAGGTGCGCGGGTTCCCGCTGTACTCGAAGCCGATGGTGCGTGTCTTGTCCATTTTCGATTTTGTTTCTTGCACCTGTTGGGTTTGGGGGGTGCTGATGCTGTTTTGCGGTAGCAAATCTCGTTTGCGAGGACGCGCTCGGATGCGGTGGTGAAGCGGCTTGATGCAGGGCGGTTCGAGGAGCACAAGGCGAAGAGGATCGAGCACAAGAGTATGTCACTCCTCCTTCTCCAGTCTGAAAGACCACTGATCGATCTGGTCAGAAAACACGAGATACACGAACCCGCTCAAGCGCAAGTTCCGCGCGAAGCGCATGGCGTCCGAGAGTACGTTCTTTTTCACATCCCTATCCTTGCGTAGGTTCTGAATTATATGGTGTGCTAGTGGACGGCATGAACGCTGCGCCGGCACCAAAACGCCCGAACGTGCAGATGCCCGACGAGTACCTGCCCCCCAACAAAATTCTTTTCTTGCAGAACCTCCCCGAGAGCGTCAGCAAGGATCAGCTCATGGCGCTCTTCTCACAGTACGCATTTTACTTTTGCTGTCTGTCCCAAGCTCATCATATTGCTCTCAAGATATCCGAACTTATACGAAGTGCGTCTCATTCCGACGAAGAAGGATATCGCATTCGTGGAGTACATGGACGAGGGCAGCGCGACGGTGGCGAAGGACGCGCTGCACAACTACAAGCTCGACGGCGAAAACAAGATCAAGGTGGGTATCTTCCCTATCTCTTACTTGCTAACGTTAATCGTGATTTTTGCAGATCACGTACGCGAGGAAGTAAACGCCACCCCGTCCAGTTTCTTGCTCTGCTGGTGCTACCTTTATATTGTCTTACTGTGTAATTCTACGCCTGCTTTCCTTGTTGTTGTTTCTTCCCTTCCTTCCCTTTCGATCTCCTGTCCAGCCTTTATCACCATCACCACTACCAATCGGCGCGCAGAACGCGTGCCAGTGTGGCATCCGATCCCGATCCCGCAGGCGCTCGCTCGCTCGCATTCGTACGTGTACTCATACATGATCGTTAAAATCACAATACCGCTTCTTCAAAGGTAAAGATGCAGTGAATCCGAAGCGAGAGTCCCCTCCGCAAAATCTTCACTTGCACCTCTTCTGATCCTCTAGACCGGCTCCTCCGCCTCGAACCCCTCGAGCACCGCGCGCACATTCTTCCCGATCGTCTCGATGTGGTACCCCCTGCGTCGTCACAGAACGTCAGCGCCAGCGCCAGCCGCAGCCCGTAGCTCGAAGAAACAAGCCGGCAGCGTGGGCGTCGGATATGAATAGGCCAGCCTGAATCGCTTCTTTCACGACATGGACATTGACAGGACACGCACCCTTCCATGACGAACAGCGTCGGCCGGTTGAGATGCGCGATCGCCCGCCCGACGCGCGTGTACCCCGCGCGCGTGAGCTTGAAGTCGCTGATTGGGTCGTCTACGTAGGTGTCCACGCCGAGGCTGCGTCGTGCGGATATCAGCGCGTCAGCGTCAGGAAGCACATTCTCATCGTGCCGTGTATGAATGTACGCTACCTGACGAGCACGTACGCGGGCGCGAACTCGCGGATCTCGGCGAGCGCGTGTTGTAGTTCGGTCAGGTAGCCGTCGTCGGCGGTGCCCCGCGGCAGCGGGTGGTTGTGTGTGCAGCCGAGGCCTGCGCCAGAGCCTGTTTCGGCTTTCGACCCGGTGTAGTCTGTGCGTGCGGTGATGCAGGTGAGATCGGGATGTGTGATGGTGTGGGGCGGACGTATACGTACATGGGTAGTCGTCCTGTGCGTGGAGGGAGACGTAGAGCACGGAGGGGTCTTCGTAGAAGATCTCTTGCGCTGCGCAGCAGATATATTAATTCGTTGTGGATGCGAAGCGGGCAGTTGTTGGGTTTGCTGCGAGCTCGAGGACGTGGAGACTCACTGCCGTTTCCGTGGTGGTAGTCTATGTCGAGGATCGCGATTCGGAGCTTCTGTGTAGATCCGCTGTTGATGCTAGGATCGGTGTCCTGGAGGAAGCGCGCGGCGATGGAAGCGTTGTTGAGGAAGCAATACCCGCCGCAGAGCGCGGTGCCGGCGTGGTGCCCCGGCGGACGGCTGCGAGTGGGTTCGCCGTCAGGCCTCGGTGATGCGAGGAACGAGGAGCGAGAAGAAGACGTACCAGAGGGCGAAGATGCCCGATTTGGGACTGTGCGGTGGATAGTTGGTGCTCAGAGCTTCCGCTGCGGAGAGCGCTGTGCGGGCTGAGGCGAGGGCGGATTTGTGTGTGTCTGCGATGTATTACAGTGGGTTAGCAGATGGTCACTGGTCACTGCGCCTCCACAGAACGAAAAGTTCTCATGTCATTCGTCTGAAGTCGAGGTCTCTGCGCACCAGTCTATTGTAGTAACGAGGGTGACGTCGTGCGTACCTGCAGTGATGGGGCAGCTGAGATCGAAGCAATAGAACCCTGCCGATGTGTTGCAGCCATCTGCCAACGAGCCTTCATATGTCACTGCGGGACGTACCTGCCCTCGCTATCGCGCCCAAGCCCCCTGGGTCTGCGACCGGCGGGCGCGGAAGCATCTTCGGATGCGGGAACGCTTCCGGCAGGACTGCAGTCTGCCCGAGCGGCCCAGGCGAGGTTAGCGCGACGATGGGCGGCTCGGGGGCACAGGGGGCACCTTATCGCCGCCATCGGCGACCCAGCCGGCATAGGCGGTCTCGAGGTAGTGCAGGTAGTCCTCGGAGTGCACCTTGCGGGCGTGCTTGAGGACGTCGAGGGCCTTGTTGGTCGGATGAATCGTGAATGATGGGCTGCTTTCCAGCTCGTGCTTGATATTTTGAGGCCGTAAGGGGCTCTCGTAGTAATGGACCAGGTGGCCATCTAGGATCTCGTACGGAGGGTTGTGGAGCAAAGAGTCTTCGTCGTAGAACACCTTCATGGCGGTGAGAGCGAAACGCTCATATCGATGCCCGAGAATAACTTCACCACGGTGCTGGGACGGCGCAGAGCGAATACTGTAACTGTGCGCGTGGATAGAGCTCGCTGGACCCACAGTCGCGAACGAAGCAGGCCGCGCCGGGCTGCCGGACGCAACGCACCATGCAAGGAAAGCGAAGCGCGTGACCGACGCGTCTGGACGCGTCGCTCACGTGCGCACCCCTAAAGCAACGAAGGCAGATTGCCCGGGCCAATCTGCCAGACGGCAGACAGCAGGCGGCACTTGCCCCCGGCTCTTCACACAGACGCGATTGGCCCTGATAACGCCTTCATATACCCTCGGTACGCCGGATGTGCCTTCGGTTTGCTCTATTGACGACCATGCCTGCTAGTACAACCACGGAGGATTACTCTTTGCGCTCCCTCGAGGAGATTCTGGCCGAGCTCGATATCCAGGAACGTGGTGAGGATAGCAAGCCAGATCCGCCTCACGGAGTTCGAAACGAGAATCAGGACGTCGCGGGCGTCGACGATCTTGGTACGTAGACTAGCTATAGCATCTCGTGATTTGCGACTCTGACTCGCATGTGAAGCTACACCCTCCAGCCCGACTAGGATGCGTGCTGGCTCGAGTCGTGACTCGGGCTCCGGAACGCACGCCGGGTCGATGTTTATGCAGAATCTAAAGCATAAAGCGTCGGTCAAGTCGCTTTCGTCGTCGCAGGTGCGTGGTCCCCACGTGGTCTTCGCCACGCTGCTAATCGGGTCGTTGTCAATTAGAGCAGCGAGAATGAGTTTTGGGATGCGTGCGATGAAATTACGCCAGAGGCCCTGGCGGAGTTAGATGAGGGTCAGTCACCTAGTTTTGATGACATTATGTTTGTTGACATATTGTTTTTTCTTCCTTTTTTCAGAGATAATGGTGGAGAGCAGTGAGTGTCTTCACAACGGCTTGGAACGTTCTTAGTGACACGGCTCTTCTTTTAGTGATCGACACAGACGTCGAATCATGTTCGTCTGTTTCGCACTCGTCGAGTTCCATGTTCGCGAACTCGCGTCAGTCATCCCAGACGACGTCCAAGACGTCTCTGGGGTCCGAATCTTCTATGTCATCCATAGAAAAATCAGACGTCAACGCAGGTGGTCCTACGCCAAGGCCCAAGGCCCAACGCAGCATCCCCGTGCCGGGCCCGTCTGCTGCCCCGCGAATCTTTCGCCCGCCCATAGACGAACAGAGCATCGTCCGCGATGCCGAGCGTTCTCCACGAAAGCGGGCAGCGGAGTCAATACCAAGCGATGCCCCGGCGCCAGGAATCACTCGGCCTACGTTCCACACGCCGCCCTCTCCTCAATCCCCGTCGCCGAAGCGAAGACAGAGGTAGGCGTAGGCTTTTTATGCGGCACACATATCCTCATTTTTTTCAAGGAACGTATCTCCTCACAAGGATGCCGCGGAAATGTCCCCGTCGACCAGCGCTGCGGCCCGACGTCGCCAGCAAAACGATTCAGACGTCGAGATGCTCCCGCCGCCGCCGCCGCCTCCTCTCTTCCGAGGAGCGGGTCCAAGTATCCCGTTTCCATTCACCCGCGGGAGCACGCCCGTCACACCGGGTAAACCACGCGCGCGGCCGGCGGAGGCAATTTCGGCTCGTGTAGAAAGGATACTACAAAACACTACAAAGCCAGCCGAACCTCTGCCCGCTCCCCGACTCAAGCCAAGCTCTGGCACCACAACCCCCGTCGCCGCTTTGGACTCCCTTCTCGGCGACGGCATCCTCGCCGTCGACGTCAAGATCGTCGCGCACTCAAAGGAGGTGCAGGCCGTTATGGACGCGAAGGGCATCGCGTGGCCCGTCCAGTACGAGCTCGCGCGCGGCGTGACCCTCGGGAAGTGGACTTGGGGCGACATCTCGCCCCAGAAGCTCGATTCACTCAAGGGTACCGCTGCGGTGGCCGCGCCGAGAGTCCATGCGGTCATGACTGGGCGCAGCGAGGCGCCTGCGGAGCCTACGGTAAGCTTCAAGATGCCGACATTGAAGGATCAAAATCTCTGGTTCGTATTGTCTATGCTCAGAGCTTCCGGTAGTTGATGTCTATGTGCATACAGGGAAGAGTACGACCGGGAGCAGCAAGCGCTCCTAGAGGGCCAAGGACGCGGGCTCGGACTCATGGGCGACTTCAAAAACTCGAAGAACTGGTTCGGCGGGCAAATTCAGCAAATCGTGCGGCTGCTCCCGGACGGCAGCGTGCGCCTCGAGCGTCCAGAAATGACGCGCTCGAACCGCTTCGCGCGGTTCCTCGGCTCGCGGCGCATGCTGGAGATGAAGTTGCCCAAGACCGCGAACTTCGATGCGGATGGCAGCGTGCGCGCATCGCTCGCGAAGAAGTTCGTGCTGTGCGGGCGCGTGTTCGTGCCCATTGACGCGAAGGATGGGAAGGTGTACTTGATGGAGACCAGCGAGGATTATGAGCGCGGCGCGAGGGAGGGCGAGGGCGATCTGCGTCGCTTGTCGTTCGCGCAGTTCATACAGTGGCATAACGCGCTGTCGATGAACTCCAAGCAGGTATGTAGTCTCTGCAATCCGTGTGTACGGCGCTGATGATGTGACTCCAGCCCATCAGCAAGTGGGTTACCCGATTCGACTTGGGTTTCTCCACTTCCATCCCGGTCCTCCAATTCGACCCCGCGAACATCTTCTTCATCGAAGATACCAGTCCGTTTCTCTCACTCATCTCTCGCAAGCCTCAGCTTAACATATCCCCAGATGCACCGCACGACGGCCGCAAGATACCCACGGAGAAGATCATGACCGACGGGTGCGGCTTCATGAACGGCGCCGCGCTCATCCACATCGCGCAGCACCTGCAGCTGCCCACGCGGCCCACGGCCGTGCAAGGCCGCATCGCGGGCGCAAAGGGCGTCTGGCTCCTTCACCCGACAGACCGCCTGTCCACCGCGCCGGCGCGCATCTGGATCCGTGACTCGCAAAACAAGATCAAGCTGCCCGCGCCCGCCGCGCTCGACCGCGCGCACCTCATTTTCGACCTCGTCGGCCCCGCGCGGCTGAGCGCGCCGAGCCGGCTGTCGATGCAGCTTATTCTGAACATGTCGTATAATGGCGTGCCGGATGGCGTGTTCGAGGAGCTCATGCGCGTGGGCGTCGAGGAGGAGGTCGGGCAGCTCACGCAGTGGAGCGGGCCCGAGGCGATGCCGCTGCTGTATGCGGCCGTGAACCGTGTCGGCAACGTCGACGGTATGCGGCTGCAGCGGCTTGCGGGCGGGGTGAGTCGCGCGCTCGGGCTGAGTCGGAGGTTTGATCAACTCGATGAGGAGGTGGATGAGGAGGGCGCGGAGGAGGAGCCGTTCGACTATGCGGGTGCGACGCGTGTGGGGAGCGGGCCGCCGCCGTCGGTGAGCGAGGTCGTGATGCAGCTCCTCCGTGCGGGGTTCAGGCCGCAGGAGTCGAGGTACCTGTATGACAAGCTTCGCTATGTGGTGATCAACGCGATCGAGGGCTACATCAAGAAGTACCACATCTCGGTGCCCCAATCCGCTGAGGCGTTTATCGTGCCCGGTGCGTGGCGATTCATACAATGTGTATCGTTTGGCTGATCTAGGTGCGCGTGGGCAGATCCGTTCGGCGTGCTGGAGGAAGGCCAGATCCACTTCCGCGCCTCTCGCCCACTCAAGGACCCCATCGTCGACACCGACGTTTCTACTATCACCGGACCCGTCATAGTAAGGACTTATATTTACTTGCTATAGACCCGTGACCGAACGCGTCAAAAACAGGTCAGCCGTAATCCAGCACGCATCGCGTCCGACCTGCAAAAGGTAAGCGTCATGCTGTTCCCGTCGCTGTCTCTCTTTGACATCTCTTAGGTCACCGCGGTCGTCCACCCTCTGCTCGCAGAATATACCGACGTCATCATTTTTTCCACCAAAGGCTCGCGTTCTCTCGCGAGTTACCTCGGCGGAGGAGGTACGACCCGTTATCATCTATTGTACTGATTTTGACCCACATCTCTGCTCAGACTACGATGGCGGTAAGTACTTCTGAATCTGTCCGCTAACTAAAGTCTCAGTCATCTGTAGATGTCGCTATGATTACATGGGAACCGACGCTCGTCGAGCCCTTCCGAACCGCGCCCTTCGTCCCTGAGCCGTCGGATCTTCAAGAAACGTGTTTCGAGCGGGACATCATCCAGGTCACGCAATTCTGCGAGAACGTGCAGAACGCGGCCCCATCGGAAGGCCACGCCAATTTCCTGCGCGTGATGCTCAGTGCGCTCGGGGATACGAAGGTCGGCCTTTACTCGCGGTTCCATGAGAATGCGGTGTATGCAGTTGGCTATAACGACCCGGATACCGTTCGGCTCGCGTACATGTAAGTTTGCTCTGCTCAGTCCTCGACAAGGAAGATGCGCTGACATTGGACAGGTTCACAACTTGTCTCGACGCGAAGAAGACGGGCCTGCGTCTCAGAAAAGAAGTATTCAGCCGCGACTCGAGGAAGTACGGCCGCCCGAGGCCTCCTTCCATGGATACGGAAGAGCAGAATACCGGCATCGACAACATGGGCTATCTCCGACGCAGCAAGGAACTGCCCGCCTCGTTCGTCCTGGACAGCCTGCAAAAGATGGGCAAGCTTCTGCGGGACCAGCATCTGCGCGAGTACGAGGCCCTCGGCAGCCAGTCCGAGCGCCCGGACGTGGACCTTCTCGCGCCGTTCCACGAGGCCCGCGCGACTGCCGCCGCGTTCGGCGCCGCTCTTCAGGGCGTGATGCGCGAAGAGCTGGAGGCGATCGAGGAGCACGTCGAGGCCATGCGGGACAAGTACAAGGAGTACTGGCGGGACAATGGACCGGCCTCGCGCCAGACGTCGCCGCAGAAGGGCAGCCCGAAGAAGCCTCGCGCAGGCGCGCCCGGTGCCGTCGAGAACGGGATGCAGCGCGTCCGCAAGGAGTTCGCCGAGGGCCCGCCTGCACCCCTTCTCTCGTCCTTCAACGCGTGCGGTGTCCTCAGCACACTCCGCGCGTCGTGCGCGTACGAGTGCGCCACGGCGCGGAGCGCGCTGTCGGACAGGTTCGCGTTCGAAATGGCGTTCCGTGATCTATGCATGGTCAAGGCCCGGGCGACGGGCGCGTCGGCCATCGTAGATCAGTTTGCGGACTCCATGAGTATGCAGCCGGCGGCGCTGCGCATTCTGCAGAACGTCCGCGGTGCGGAGCTGGAGTGAGGCCTTGGGTGCATTCACGGGTGGGCTTTGGTTTGTTTCGATCTTTATTGTTTTTTTTTTTGTCTCATCTTGCTTTGACGCCACTGCTCTGTATTGTTTCCATCTTGCCCACTTAGTGTTACCCTGCTTGATCTACGTTGTGAATGTATTGCTTGATGACGCTTGTACAGATTCTGGCTAGATGCGCAGCAACTCGAGGCTCAAGCTCTGGCGCTCAAGCGCTCAAGCGCTCAAGGCCCAAGATGGAAAATGGATGGCCAGCCTTACATGTAGACGTCAAGTGCTCTCACTCAGCAAATCCATCGATGGGACCCGCGAAGCTGAAGAGGGTCGTGTGCATGGTGAACCGGATACCGATCCTCGAAGAGGGCTAAGGAAGTTAGGTATCACGGAACATGCTGGCGGCTGATCTTGTCTCATACCAACGTACGTTACCCCATCTACAGTGAGCTAACGGCGAAAGAAGGCGAAGTAGCGCCGAGACGGAAATACGACAAAAGAACTGATGCATGCGGCATTTGCGCAGCATGCAGTCCCCAGCAGGCAAGACTATTTCCTTCTATTATGACGATATAAGGCGCATGTTGACGCGTGTAGACCATGCGGCATATCTTCTGCCCCATTGCGATTGCCATCGCAAGACGACACGAAGTATAAGATATAGGGCAAACTCACTGCGCACCCGCCACCCACGAAGTCAAATTCCCTCGTGCGATCATGTCCGATATCGCTGTTATCCAATCCTTGCTCTCGCAGATGGCGATATCTTGCCCGCGGCCCTTGGACAGACTTCCTTGCGCCAACGTGCCCGAATGCACGCGGAACGGTACCTATACATGTGTAAATTGCAAGTTGGTCTCGTATTGCTCGAAGGTTCGGCCTTCAGTAAACCCTCTGGCATGTGTTTCTAATTGACACTTACGATCTACGTGCAGGAGTGCCAAGTGAAGCATTGGAAAACTCATAAACGAGGTAATCTGCGCTCTGTCCTCTTCGAATCTGCTTCACGCGCCTTCTGCTTTCTAGACTGCAAGGATCCCGTCAGATCCGACTCATGGAAACCGGCCTGGGTAGTGGAGCGACGGACCCCGTCTTTCATGGTCGGTGATAACGTGGAAACTGCCGACCAGTGGGCTCAGTGGTTACGACACAAAGACCAGGAGCTCGCATTGGGAAGGCATCTGTGAGTCGTACTGAAATTCACCATCGTTGCATGCCATCAACTTCCCGAAAACAAAGATGGGGGAATGTACCCGCAGCAGATATCGTGAATCTGGCTAACAATGAAGCTGACTCCAAGGTAGACTTATCGCTCATGTTCGCTGGTATGTGCCCATCTACGAGAATTCATGCAATCTGACACCAACACGTCTGTAGCCTCTGGCGACCTTCGGAATGTCATGAAGACCGTCAACGAGCTTCCCTCCGATTACAGCGGACATCTCACCATATTGCTGAACGACATCGAGCCTTACATTGTCGTCCGCAATCTCGCCATTCTTCTCATCCTGGGACAGGTATCCGACGAAAAGATGGCAGCCGAAGTCGCTCTGCACTTTTGGTATTCGCTTTTTGTCCCCGCGGAGCATCATGGGGCGTATCTTTCTGTTATAACTCCGTACCTAGCACAGTACGACCCAGATAAACCCTCGGCAGTGGAACTTGGGCCCAATTCGACACTATCTGCGGCTATCCCTGTCGAAACGATGCAGTTGCTTCATGTTCTCATGAGCTCAGATCACGACATACAAGATGCCAGTGCAGAGAATCACCGAGTGAGGTACAGTACTCCACCGACACTCTGGCAGGAGTCTCAGCTTACTGTCGTCATTTTAGATTCGCACCGAGTAGAGTCGACCGGCACCACCGCCAATACTGCCAACTTCAACCCTCGAATCGTTTAGCAGTTCACGAATTCCGTCGCTTCGGCTTGGTCCTCCCATTCGGCGCTCGAAACGATTTATTCAACTCTCCCAACCGGTTTCTCTTCTCTCCAGACGGTAAATGGCTCCAGGATGATCTCGCTAGTCCCCTCGAATCATGGAAGTATGTTCTATCATGTTCTCAGTGCCGATGCATTCTGATTGTGGATTTGCCTAGCCTTGAAGCAGTGGCCAAGGCTGGGAAAACACACGGAGCTCAGAGCGAAGACATCTTCGGCTGTCTTTATTTCTATCTTTCAGATCAGTTGAAGTTGTTCGCGCGGCGCCTCAAACAATTCCGCTTATCCATTCAATTACTCAATCAGAACGCGAAGTCGTTGCCGGAAGACATTCGCTCCGGATCCCTAGAACCCACGATACCCAAAGACATTGCTTTCGATCGGATCGACGTCTCTAACATTCTCGATGTGGAGTATGTCGGTCTCGCGGCTGTACTTCAGGGTTGGGGTCCGCTGTTGAAGGAGACGAAGACAGCGACCGTTCTGGGATACTTCATGAATTGGGTCAAGCGGCAGAAAAGCGCTCACCTGCAAAATTCGGATGACAGGACAATACGGAAGTTGATGAAGGAACTTATGGATCAAGGAAGGGTATGTTTTTCTCTTCAGGATCGTATGGCAGCACTAGACTCGTGCCTTTCTCCCCCCAGTATCCCAAGATGCCAGACACTAGCAGTACCTCGCCTGATGAAGTCTTAGGTCTTTCGCACTTCCGTCTAAACGCAGTCTTTCAGTCTTGCTAACAATTTATCTTTTTATTCCGTGGGCATAGAATACGCACAAACAATGTTAGGAACGATGGGCAACATGGCTGCGATATACGATAATTCACAGCCGTTTGAAGACTTTCTCGATGCGCAAGGCATCACTGACATTCTTCGCAAAAGCCACCTTCGGCGTAAAACAATCCACACCATAGTTCCACACGTACGCTTCGCATCTCTTCTTTTGTTGATATTTATTTTGACCATCACTTGACGTGATTTGGGCTCCAGCGAATCGGGGCACCCCTTGGCGCACCGCGAGATGCCCTCCCTTACTTCCCTACTGACGAGAGTTGGTATTTCCAGGTAATGCACCCTTTTCCTCTCGCCCATTCATGAGCCTATTGGATTCAAACTCGTGCAGGTGCAAATGGGTTATTGCCAGTGGTCGGAGCGCTATGTCGAGTTCTCCAGGGACTTCTAGCCTCACCGTGTCCTGTGAAAATGGGATGGTAGTCGGGATTGTCATAGCGCATACCAACAGCCGATGAACACAATCGTCTTTTTCGTAGGGCCCCGCATGCACTGGATGTATAGTGTCCGAAACGGAGCTTGTGCACGTCTTGTAAATTGCTGAACGTGGGAATGTGACCGCGTTGAACCGAAGTAGGCGACTGCGACAAATTCCTCATTGGACCGTGTTTCCATTACGACACAAACCTAGACCTATCAAATCCACCAAGACACGACCTGCAGAAAAAGGAACCCGCAGAGGCTTATTTGCCTACACGTGAAGTAAGTTTGAATTCGAACTCACCATATCCGTCGATAATACAAGCGGGGGACCCATTTGGATTTACGTGTCCGCGGGGAGGATCCTACACGATGCACCGTGTGTGGCTTCAAACTGACATCTGCCTCGCGGTCAAAGAATAGGAAGCGCGGCCAGAACTGGAATAGGGCAAAAGTGCTGGTGCGCGCGTCGTTTGCGCAGCACGTCCCTTATTTCCTGGCCGCTGGGGGGCAAAATCACCTCCCGACGCGTATCGACCACGCGGCACGTCTCCCACACGACGTCGATTAACCTTGTTGGCAGGTGAGTGGTATAAGAACTTGCATTGGACGCCGTTGCACAGTCAAACGTCCCCGCCAACTATGTCTGGCCCTTCCCTAGATGAGCTTGGGCCATTGCTGTCGCGGTTGGCTATGGATGGTCCCGAGCCATTCGACAGACTGCCCTGCGCCAACGCACTGAATTGCACACGGGACGGCACTCTCGCATGTACGAGCTGCAGGTTGGTCTCATATTGTTCAAAGGTACGGCTTTAGTCCATTGTCGATGCTTTGCGATAGCCTCAACTTGGATGTCGGTGTAGGATTGTCAGGTCAAGCATTGGAAACTGCATAAAAAAGGTATGTGTAAGCTTCGTGGTGATCTCCTTCATCTGACTCATGAAAGGTGCACGGTTTGACAGACTGCAAGGATTCTCTCAGATCTGAGTCATGGAAGCCTCTTTGGATACTTGAGAACAGATCTCCTTCTTTCATCACTGATGATGCTGCAGACGACAATTTGTGGCCACAGAGCCAAGATTTAGCATTCATGATAGGGAAACATCTGTGAGTCGTTTGTCTGTGAGTACTGTTTACCGGAAATTCACCAATCTATATGGCGTTGCAGATGGGGGAATGTACCTGCGACAGACATAGTGAATCTTATCAATAACGAAAATGACACCAACGTGGACCTTTCGCTTGTGTTTGCCGGTGAGGACTCGGTCGTGTTAATCCCACTTCATTATATATAACATACAATCATGAAATAGCGTCCGGCGACCTTCGAAACGTCATGAAGACTGTCAATGCCCTACCTGCAGATTACAGTGGCCAACTGACCATATTGGTGAACGACATCGACCCGTACACCGTCGCGCGCAATCTCGCTATTCTCCTCATTCTCGGACAAGTGTCCGATGAGAATATGGCAGTCGATGTCGCCCTCCACTTATGGTACTCGGCCTTCGTACCTGTGCAGCACCCGCTTGTAGTGTTATCTATCCTGGCACCGTTTCTCAGGCGTCACAGGGCTGATCAACATTTCTTCGAGGTATTGGGTCAAAACTCCGTGCTGTCCGCAATCATCCCACCGGACACGATGGTGCTTCTCGCTGCGCTCGTGAGCTCGGACCATGATGCACAAGATATCATGAAGGAGATGCAAAACATGAGGTAATACTTACTCCTTCTAAATCCTGCGACCAGCTGGGTGCTGAAGCTCGCGGTTGTCGTCATCGTAGGTTTGCACCTTCCAGAGTAGACCTTCACCACCGATATTATTGCAGGCTGAAGCCCTCAAATCGATTGGCCGTGCATCAGTTCCGCCGCTTTGGCCTCGTACTTCCATTCGGTGCCCGGAACAATGAGTTCAACCGCCCGAACCGGTTTCTCTTCTCCCCCGACGGGAGATGGCTTCAGAACGATCATGCGAGCCCTCTCGAGTCCTGGAAGTGGGTCTCAGAATACTCTTGATGATAATGGATTCTAACCGTTCGAGCAGCCTCGAAGAGATAATCAAGACTGGAAATGCACACGGAGCTTCGAGCGAAGACATATTCGGCTGCCTCTATTTCTTTCTCTCCGACCAGCTGAGGACCTTTACGCAACGCTTGAAACGGTTCCGGATAAACTTCCACCTGCTCAATCAGAACGCGACGACTCTGCCGCGGGACATTCGTTCCGGCGCCCTTGCGTCAATCGTACCCAAAGACATGGTTTTCGACCGTATAGACGTCTCCAACATAATAGATGTGGAGTATGTCGGCCTCTCATCCGTTCTTCAAGGATGGGGCCCAATGTTGAAGAAGACTCAGACGGCAACGATCCTAGGATATTTCATGAACTGGATGGTGCGACAGAAAGGCGGTCAACCTGACACCGCAGGTTTCGAAAAATTGCGCCAGCTGACGAGGCAGATGGCGAAACAAAGTGGGCTCGTGCGTGGGGTCTCCAAGTCTACTCACTGACACGGGACTCGTACTGATCGTAGCTATGTCTTCTACCAGTACCCGAAGCTATCACCCGGTTCTCCGAACAAGGAACTTCTGCGTATAACATCGGCGGTGACAATCGACTACCTTGCTGTGCTATACGACAACTCCCAGCCATTTGAAGAATTTCTCGCTGCGCAAGGCATCGCTGCGAGCCTTCGCAAAACTGACCTCAAGCGCAAGAAGAAGCATGCCATTGTCGCGCACGTGCGCCTACTCCCTTGCTCTTGCGGTACGAGCGACTGACTTGGTCCTCGTGATACGACATACAGCGAATCTGCGCTCCTCTCGGTGCCCCGCAGAGCGCACTTCCTGTCTTCCCGACAGACGAAAGCTGGTATTTTCAGGTAAAGTCGGTTTCACGTTGTGTACTCGTACTATGCCATCACTTGCAGGACAGCAGCTGAGGTTTTTTTTTTTTTTTTTCTGCAGGTCCAGATGGGCCATTGGCATGGGTCAGAGCGCTACGTGGAGTTCTGCAGGAAATAGAGACGCGTCCGAGGGAACGAGTCAGACGTACAGCTGGAGCAGTGTGGGAATATTCCCGGGTCGGGCCGAACAAGGAGGTTCAACGCGTGCTCTCTCGAGCGTTGATGCGACAAAGGTGGTCTGGCAACTTGCTGATGCGTTCTACTCGTCTACTGCATCTGCAAGTGCTACACCACGATCATGCGAATCATTTGGCTTGACATCCTCTCGGACTCTACACATCAGGTATGTTCGAATCGCTGACTCCTCTGGCTAGCTACACGTCCGTCGATTATGCGGCGGGCGGTGATTCGCGGATTCGCCGCTACAGAAGCCGGTTTTGAAGGCCCTTCACGCTAGAACGGGAGCTGCTCACTCTGGATGAGCGTAAAAGAGGATCTTTTACCACATGCTGTGCTTGTATCTAGACCGTCAGAACACTGGACGGTGGAGAAGAGAAGAAGTCCCGCGTGCATGTCGTTCGTGCAGTCCGTAAGGCAAGGCCGTTTCCCTGCGAGTGGCGTATCGTTTCTCTCTCTCGCACGTCAATAAACGTCGTCGATGTAAGACGACCGGTATAAGGCTGGCTCGCGACGCGCACTCGCAGACGAACTACCTCGGGGCACCATGCTCACCGTGGATGAGCTCGACGCGCTGTTTCTGCAGATAGTATCGTCCGGTCCCCAGCCACTCGACAGACTGCCGTGCGCGAATTCACAGCAATGTACGGAGGACGGCATCCGCGCGTGCACGGGCTGCAAACTGGTTTCATATTGTTCGAAGGCACGTAGGCATCCATACCTTTCTCACCTGATCGCTATCCAGGCTCACCTTGCATTTCGATCTGCGTGTAGGAGTGTCAATTGAGGCATTGGGACGCCCACAAGCAAGGTGCGTGTGCACTTCGTCGTCATCGCGTACGCTTTGACGGACAGGCGGCTGCAGACTGCAAGGACCCCGTTCGATCCGACTCCTGGGCGCCCAGTTGGGTCGCAGAGAACCGGGATTTCTCCTTCGCAGGCAAATATGATGAACGCATCGGCGATCGGTGGCAAAGGCTCAGCGACTCTGAGTTTTCTGACGGGCAGTTCTTGTCAGTCGTGCTCCGAGCGTTCTGAAGATACATCACTGACTTGTTCGATGGTTTTCTTAGATGGGGAAATGTGCCTGCTATGAATATCGTGAACCTGCCCAACAACGAAGACGACTCGACGATAGACTTGTCTCTCGCATTCGCAGGTGCGGATGATCTATCTATCATCGAAACTATCGCATAGCACTTTCTGAGTCACATCGTCAGCCTCCGGGGATATTCGGAACGTCGTGAAAACCGTCAACGAGCTGCCCACCGACTACAGCGGCCACCTCACCATCCTGCTGAACGACCTCGACCCCTACATCGCAGTGCGCAATCTCGCCATTCTCCTCGTCCTCGGACAGGTGCCCGACGAGAAGAGGGCAGTCGATGTCGCTCTGCACCTGTGGTACTCTGTCTATGTTCCCAAACAGCACCCAGTGACGGTTATAAATACTGTGTTGCCAGCGATCAAGCGCTATCAAGTGAATGGAACTTTCTCGGAAGCGTTGGGCCCGACGTCAACGCTGTCGGCGATCATTCCGCCGAAGACGATGAATCTCCTACACGCGCTTGTCAAAAAGCAACATGATATGCAGGAAATCAACGCAGAGATCGAGCGCATCAGGTAACAGCGAAACTTTACTTGATCTTTGCAAGCGTCGCACTTAGCCTGTGATCGCACCCTGGCAGGTTTGAGCCATCTAGAGAAGACCTCCACCATCGGAAACTATGCAAGATGAAGCCTTCGAACCGACTCGCGTTTCACAGGTCCCGGCGCTCTGGCGTCGTGCTTCCTTTCGGCGCCCGCAGCGACGAGTTCAACTTCCCCAACCCGTTTCTCTTCTCTCATGACGGAAAATGGCTCCAGAACGAGGCAGCGAGCCCTCTCGACTCATGGAAGTGCGTTCTCGTACTCAAATTACTCTCAGTGCCAATGAATCCTAACCATCACTTCGTTTAGCCTGGAGGAAGTGGTGAAGATCGGAAGCGCCCACGGCGCGCAGAGCGAAGACATATTCGGCTGTCTCTATTTCTTCCTCACAGAGCAGCTGACGCTGTTCTCGCGCCGCCTGAAGCAGTTCCGCATATCCTTCCAGCTGCTCAACGATGACGCGACGGCCCTTCCCACAAGGCTCCGTTCTGGCGCCTTGGCGCCCGTCGTACCGGCAGACGCCGCCTTCGACCGTATAGATGTGTCTAACCTCCTCGACGATGTTTGGGCCGGTTCCTCGCCCGTGCTGCAGGCCTGGGGACCGCTGTTGAAGGGGACGAACTATGCGACGATTGTGGGGTATTTCATGAACTGGGTCGAGGAGCAGCCGGGAGGATATGTGAACGCTGCGGGCGGGGCGACTACGTCCGCATTGCTAGAGGAAATGCTGCGTCAAGGGAAAATGGTACGTCCGACTGCCTTATACAGACAATGCGTACTGAAATGGTGTTCGTCAGTATCCCGATCTATCGAAAATTCCCGCGCCCAATAAGATGCTAGGTTCCGTGTTCACACATCAATACTGTCGTTCGGACGCACTGACGTTCTTGCCCGCACGAATACAGAATTCCAAAAAATCATGGCGGTGGCACCGGACTACCTAGCCATGCTATACGACAACTCCGGGGCATTCGAGGAATTTCTTACCACACAGGACATCTCTGAGATCCTCCGCAAGGCCATCCTGCAGCGCAAGGAGACGCACACCGTCGTCCCACACGTGCGTTGATCTCACGCCCTCTCAATATGCACTCTTTGACTTGATCCTGACGGCCTTGGCTGATGCATAGCGACTCGCTGCCCCGCTCGGTGCTCCGCGGAATGCGCTTCCGTTCTTCCCAACAGACGAGAGCTGGTATTTCCAGGTAAAGCTTAAAGCTCTGGATCCGGATCGCCCACGGCGTTGCGTCGTGGGTTTAAAATAGAAAGCTCATTTTCGTCTCTTTTCCTTTTCGCGCAGGTGCAGATGGGCTGCTGGCATGGATCAGAGCGTTTCTTGGAATTTTGCAGACGATAGCTAATTCTCACGACGGAAAAAGAAGACAGTGATCTTGAAATGGCAACGCTTTGCATTTTATCTCTGCGATGAACCGCTTTTGAGACGATGGGTTCAAACGAAATACCGTCCCTATATATATCGCAGCAGCAGGTATGTTAGGAACCAGATAGCGCAGCATGAACCCCTGGTGACCAGGGCGAGGCCTTCGTAAATCGGGGCCCATACCATCGCAGTCATCATCTAACTCATCCTGTCAAGAAGAGGCGTATGACCTGGTATGCATCGATGAAAACATATATAACGGAATGTCCTTTCCGCCCTTAGCTTGTAAAAATGTGGCAGCACGTCAGTCTACGATAGGAACACACCTGGAAGAGCATTCGGGATTCGAGAGGAATACTGCGCATACCTGAATACACCACAAGCTTGCGCAGCAACAGGCCTGGTGATCGGCTCGCATATTCTAGCGCGACAAGAACCGTAGCTGGCGGAACTGCAGCCTTGCTTTGCTTCCGAAGACGTGCGCCATCTCAGGACGTCTTCTGATTCTGTCAAGAGACTTACCATTGCGATACACTTCCGATGACAGATGTTCTGGAGAAGTCCACAAGCACCACGATCCTGTGTATGTGATGAAGGGCGGCGGTCAGTCCTTACCAACTGCGTGCTCCCATCTACCTTCCGCGGCCCCCGCATCAACACGCTGACCACACGCAGTGGATCCTGAGTAATGTTCCCGAGGCGCATCGTGGAAGACAAGCACACCGAAGGGTGCGACCCGTGCCTGCAGCGAGTGGGCAGGAGCAAGGAGCTGACTCTGCAAAAGACCGAGGCTGACCATGACGTCACGTGCATACGAGGTCCGCGCTGACCAAAGAAATCGCATCATCCTGCGTGAGCGGCATAAAAGTCTCTGCTCACTACCGCCGCCGCCCACAACCTCCTCAACCTCCAACCACCTCCGCACGCGCCGCACATCACTACCATGCCCGTCATCCCCGTCAACTCTGTCGCTGAGTTCCACAAGCTCGTACGTACCCGTCGTTCACGCTCTCCTTCTCCGCGTATCAACATGCTGACCGACTGAACTGCCCTTCTGTGTGCGCAGATCAACGGCGATAAGACCGTCATTTTCGACTTCTGGGCGACCTGGTGCGGGCCCTGCCGCGTGATCTCGCCGATCTTCGAGCAGCTCTCCTCGAAGTACCCCAACGCCGAGTTCTACAAGGTCGACGTCGACGAGCAGGCCGACATCGCGCAGGAGGTCGGCGTCCGTGCTGTAAGTGTTATCCTCAACTTCATGACTTATTGGAGACTCAATGACGTTGATCCGTGCTAGATGCCCACCTTCATTGCGTTCAAGAACGGCCAGAAGCTCGATGAGGTCGTCGGTGCCAACCCCCCGAACCTCGAGGTACGCGATCGCCCTCCACACATTTGGCTTCTGTACTAACCTGCTCTGTATGTCACAGAGACTCATCGCGGCCTACGCGTGATTCCCTCGAGAGCCAGCCGACATGATGTAGCGTTAGTGTCCGAAGGAAGAAGGCATCGCAGTTCTGAGTTATTGTACTATTATCTAGACAATGTGAAGTATCTTCAGACACTTCGACGTGTCTCTCGGAACCTCAATTTCAAGCTATCTCGTAGCTTCTTGTGTGTGTATCCCAAGACTCTGGTCCTGTGAAGTCTGCACGCCTATGAATCTCGAAAATTGATAAGATATGTGGAGATCCGATAAGATTAGATTGAAGGTCGGCTATGGCCGGGAACGATTCTCACGCTCGGAATTGATTGGAGTCGATTATCTCGAGAATTACGACCAAGTGTCCCAAGAAGAAACGGTGATTATCAACCTCGTGTATACAGTGAAGCTGAACCCCTAGGCAAAAAAGAAGACAATGGAGGAGGGCGGCAGAAATTATATTCATGCCCACAGATTCGACTACATCCATAACCTCAGGATTGTCACCGGTAAGCTCGTATTCTACATATAATCATCGCGCTATATGACCTCTTCATAGACCATGCCCCAAGGCTTTGACAGGCTATCACGCCCACTTCTGTAAGTCCTCCGCGCTCGGTCCAGTCGGCTCATCGGACGCAGCCAAATTGCACTGGTGGAACACGCGCACTTGCCCCGGCTTGAACTCGCCCACGACAGAATGCATCACTCCGCGGTTATGGAACAAGACCAAGTCTTTCTCATGCCTACAGATCAATGGTAATGGTTAAGGACTTCATCAGCGATAGAGGATGGGAACGCACCAGTCGTGTGGGTACACGAGCTGGAATTGCAGCTGAGTCAACATGGCAGGAAGCACTATGGATGGAACAAGCTCACCTCCGGCGCAATTGATGGCCTCTGCATCTGATATAGCAGTTCGCGCACAGATTTCAAATCCTTCAGGTGCGCTCCGTCTGGGTACAACGCGCCCTCGCGCTCCGCGCCATCCGGCAGCGGCGCAATGATCATCTCCGCAACCGCACACCCTGCTACCTGTAAGTGCAGCCCACCGGTCACCGGATTCTTCCACAGCTGCACCACAAGAACCACAATACGCCCTCTTCAGAATCTGCTCTAGTTAATCCGAAACCAAATCTCACCACAGGATACGTCTTCACGTCCTCCTCCCTCCACGGCGGCAGCTCCCCCAGCGGCTTCTCCCGGCCCTCCGTCTCCAGCCCCAAGCCCGTCGACATCGCACGCGCAGGCGCCATCCACACAAACGGATGCGGCGCATACCTTACCCTCGCCCTTACCGCAACGCTCTTCATCCTCTCCGGCATAATCTCAAACGCCGTCCTGCCCGACACGAACGCGGTCGTGCCGAGCGGCACGCGCAGCACGTCGCCCGAGCCGTCGTCGTACCGGCACACCTGCGGCGCGCCCTGCGGCACGCGCAGCGCGTGCAGCGTCGTCACGCGCGGCGGGGCCAGGTCGTACAGCGCCGCGTCCATGTGCCAGCGGTAGAACCGCGTCGCGCCGGGCCCCTCTTCGCCTGGGTCTGAGTTCGAGTCGGGGTCGGCGGGGCCCACGCGCGTCGCGTGGAACGTCGTGTGCGACGGGTGCTGCAGGTCCGCACGCGCGACGCCCTCGTGTGCGTGCACGGTGCCGTGCCCGATGATTCCTGTACCTGCGGCACGCGCGGGATGCCGCGGATGTGCTCGTGCAGGATCGACTGCTTCGTCGCCTCGGTCTTGTTGTTCCCGTGCCCGTAGTTCTCGCACGTCGGGTCGAAGGCCTGCGCGGGGCGTTAGTATGATCGGAGGCTGGGGTGGGGTTGGGTTGGTGTGGATGCGGGTGTGGGTGGGCGCACCTTGGTGATGGCGTATTGCTGCTCGGGCGAGAGGTCGCAGTTGCGGAAGAGTAAGACATCGTGCTGCGCTCGCATGTCGCGATGAGGTTGGTTGGTTTCGAAGGCTTCGCTGGTACGTACCTTGTAGAGTAGCTCCTCGATCTGCTTGAAGACGCTGTCATCGAGGTGACCGAGATCGGCGCCTTTCACCTCTCGTCCGAAATTGACGAATCTTGAGGCATCTGCAGACGGAGGGAGAGGCAGGGGTGCGAGCTCAATCGCCATGGCTGTAGTTGGGCTCGACTATCGCCTGGTGGTGCGGTAAGAAAGCGTCTGCAACTATGGTTCCACTTCTTTACATTATAACCTCAGACGCCGTGACTGCATTGGAAAGGGGCGCCGGATGACTTCTTCGATACTGTATTGATGTGTCGAAGATATATGGGCGGCTGCAAAGGGAATAAGGGAGGACATCATGGTCTCTTTCGGGACTAATACGAGGAGTCCTGTGACTAGCTTCCTCATAGATAAGGCCAAGGTCTGAGGATCACGAATGTCAAGTACTGCGCCCAATAGTCCAGTGTTTGCTGTACTTGCCATGATAACGTGTGTTGCTTCCGCCGTTATTACAGGTAAGGATCCTTCCTACCAGTCATCGAGCAGCTTGGATGTACACTATCCTGATGTCGTATTGTTACGATGTCGCTGAAGCTATGTCTTCAACATAAACCTGACCAATCAGAGAGATCACTATCCCTCCACAGCCTACGCGCGCTTGCCGCTTCTACCACCAACGCTCCCCGAAGCGCCTCGTGTATCGCATCCTCAAACGTGCCTCGCCGGCCCAGCACGACACACCCACGCAATCGGTCGACAGAACAACACAAACGTGCAGCACGGACCGAATGCTGGGCACGTTCCCCACGAATAAGGCCATTTGCGCCCCGGACGGCGCCAGAACTAGAAATGGATCCGGAAGGGGAGACAATTAGCAGTAATGAAACACCTGCGCCAGAACTAGAGACAACTGGGCGGTGCAGCCTTGTTATGTTGGCAGCTCTTATCGCGGGCCCGGGGTATCCCCCACATGCGCATGGCCCGCGCATCACTTATCGGGGAGCCTCCCGGACAGAACCGCTCGCTCCTAGGCCTGGGACAGTGATGGAACTGCTCAAATAGCCGGCCCCAGCACTGATACACCCCGGGGTAGCCTCCTTTACTACTCCCACCACCACCCTTCACCCACTCACCCACGCACATCCCAGAACCGTGACCGGCTGCTCAGACTGACCTAACCGTGACTCAGTCTCGCGTCACCGGGCCTATTTATTCGGGACCACCTCTGAGTCTCGTCGCTCCCCACTCCATACCCCGAACCATGTCCTCCGAGTCCACTACGACCATTCGTACCACTCCCGACCACACCGTAGACAATACCACCCCTGTCCCCGCCGCCACAACCACCACCACGACCCCTACCCCACCCACACAGCCCGACCCCGTCCTCTCGCTCTCCGCGCTCAAAGACCGCCGCGCGCACGACCGCGCCACACAGCGCGCGCTCAAAGCGAGCGACCGCGCCAAGGGCAAGAAGGGCCGCATGCCCACGTCCACGGCTGCCCCCGCGAAGCTGAAGGTCGGCGTCTGGGACGCGTGGACGGAGGCGAAGGCCGCGGACGAGTGGCCGCGCCCGAGCGAGCCCGTGCGCAGGCTCGCGGGGACGTGGGCGCGCGAGCGCGAGCAGCGCGTGCAGGTGCGCCTGGCGGACCTTGTGCGGCCGGGGCGCGCGCGCGGTGCGAAGAAGGGCGTCGGTGCGTTTTGTCTCCTTGTTCAGTTTAAAGTGGCAGACGCTGATGCTGATGCTTGTGCAGAGCATGATTTTGAGGTGATACCCCATGTGCGCTCGGTCATCGTGCTGGACGAGGGCGCGGCGGACGAGGGCGAGCTGGACGAGCCGTGGGAGTACGTCTCGAGCGAGGGCGAGGAGGACAAGCGCGCGCCGTCGTATGCCGAGATTCTGGCGAAGGCCAAGTGATCGTGAGCGCGCGGACTTGCCTCGGTGCGAGTTATTCGCAGTGCACCCGAGATGGACGATGGACGATAGGCGATCTAGACGTATACCACCATGGATGCCGCTGCTAGAGCATTTTTGTTAGTTCCATGCGTGCTTATCAGTTGCAATAGGACATGACATGATGTGGGGCTTCTTGTAACTATACCATAATGTACTTACGGCTATACCATGCCCAACAATGGATTTATGAATATGTATCATGTATCGCCATGTTTGATATGTCGCATGAGGTTGTGGATATGACCTGAGCTGCGCACATGCCCAAGACGCAAAACGCCCGCGTTACTACTCGAGTGCACATGTACGAGTACATGAAGGATTCGCCTGGCAATGCAAAAAATGTGGGCGGCGCGATGCGCAACTCTCCATCGTCCTCCTGAAATTCGGTCACCCGCCGATTGATCTCCTCTTTTATCTTGCGCAAGCTCTTTACATGTCGCTTTAGAGTCTGGAGAACATGTGTTGAGTGCACGTGCTGCAGTGGTGCGAGTCTGTGCGAAGGTGGATAGGCAACGGTCGTCGCGGTCGATCGAGTCGGTGCAAGCGTGCAGCACCGACGGGTCCCCCGTGAGCGCGGTTCCCCATTCCAGCCCCGGTCAACACATGGCACCTGGTTTTGAGAGACAAGAGCGAGTAAGTAGAGTCTAAAGAACGCAGTATATCCCGCAGCTATCAAGAGTTGAAGACGCGAGGGCGCCCGCCTTTTCGCCCCACAGACCGCGAGGTCAGGGCAGAAGGCAAGGTCAACCCTTGCCACCAACAATAATAGAACCCCAGCAAATGACCGGGGTCATGAAGACACCGCCGGCCTGTTCACCGACAGGTCTCTACCCTTGCCGTCGCAGGGGTCAGACGCACCGCCGCCCACGACCGGAGCGCGCGGGAGCAAGAAGGCGAAGCGCACGAAGAGAACGTGGAAGACACGAACTGCTGCACCCGCGCCAGCACCGCCACTGGCTATGGAAGAGTTGCTTGGGATGAGCCCGACCCGTCCGCGTCGGTGCCCGCGCGCCTTGACGATGGACAGTGGGGCTGCCCATACGACGCGCACGGGTGCGACGGGGCTACGCACATGCCCAGGACAATTCAACTAGTCTGAGGCTGCTGACACCCATCTCGCAGGCTCATACTCGAGCAGAAGCCCAAATTGGATGTATATGTCGCCAGAGGGAGTGTTTGCAATCCGGTACTGCGCGGTATGAGGCCCTTCTTCCGAGCCATCCGCTGTCGCTTTGCTCACCTGCAGTAGATACTTCAGGAGTACTCGAGTACATGATACGTTGGCGTACGCATGATAGCTCCGCCAAGAGATGGTTCAGGAAGATCTGCGACCGCCTCGTTGGTAAGTCATTGTCGCCTTCGAACTCAATAGTAGAGCTTACTGATAGTTGCGCCAATCTCGCGAATACGTTCAGAAGCTCATGAGGCAGAGGCTATGAATCCCATTGGGGTACCCGAAATTTCCATACGCTGCCTCATGCTCGCCGAAAGGACTGGCGCTGCCTCCCACCAACTCCTGGGACTTGGCATAAACCGTGAACATCCAAACGATGGAGACGGTGGGCGACAGCTACATACCGCAAGGTCTTACAGCCTTGACATGCGCCCGCACTGCAATTGTAGCCCTTCGGGTGGTCAATATCGTATATCACTGCTTCAGGCCAGACACGCTCGTCTAGGAAGAAGGCAAACTTACGCATGTGTATCCGGTGCCGAGCGACGCCAGCGAGGAGCCGGGGGCAGCCTCCAGGTCGTGTTGGAGAGTCCCTGAGCCTTCTGTTGCCTTCGCGATCAGCACCTGGCTCCCCCATGACAATCCACCCCCGCATCTGCCGCGCTTTGCTGTGCACGAGTCGTCCGAGATTGGACGCCATTTACGGTCCTTGCGCCTGGGAGCAAGTACGTCTTTCGCCTCGTGGATTCCACGCTAATATGAGCGCTAATCAGCAGGAGGCTCGGTACGTTCGATACGCATAGATTTGGGGTGTTTTGTTCGCTTTTCAACGCAGAGGCCTTTTGTTCGAACGTCCCGGGAAGCCATCGTAGACAGGACGATCGCGCTTTTCTCCCATCATGAACGCTTTGCCGGATCGTCGATGGTCATATGTTCGCCGGATCGTCACCTTGTCTCTTTACAATCTCCCAATCCTAATATACAAAAGCAGGCGATTCAGCCTCTGCACTGACGAGAACGCATTCGACATACCTTCCTACGCTAGGCCCATGCCCACGCCCGACGTCAGGCGTACGCCGGACATGCACATCAGAGGCACCCCGGCCTCAGACTCCGACGCGTACGAACACGCATACCAGGCATTTATGCGCCTCATGCCATCCGTCGGAGGACAGGACCAGCAGCATTTTCCACACGGGCGGACCAGGATATCTAGAAGTGGAAAGCGTAGTTTGAATGACAGTTACTGGTATTTAAGCTCACCATCTTGCAACTGACGCGCCATCCTTTTTGTTCCTCTGAACACCTCGTCTAGCATTTCCCAATCCTTCCTCCCGTACTGCAACTCGCTCCTCCTGCTCCCAAAATGTACTCCTACCCTGGCTATTCGGCCATCCCTGCACACCTGCAGGAAGAGCTTTTCGTAGGTTGCTTCCATTGCGGTTCGCAAGCGCAATGCTGACCACCTTGTGTTACGGATAGCCCACATCGCACGAGTTTACCTCACAGAGCATAGCCACTCTGCTCTCGAGGCAAAGCCAGGTAACATTCGCCCATCCATCCGCTGCGGTCTGTGCGCCTGATATGATATACGCCACACCAGCATACGTTTTCGCCCGGCGACCTCGAAGCGGGTGGCGCTTACACATTCGCCAACCCCAATCTCTACTCAGTGAGTTCAGCTGCGCCCGTAGTAGTGCCCAGAACAACGACTGACGCACTACTCACAGAGCTTCCCGCTGAACGAGCCTCTGCCCCTCCTGAACCGTCCGCCAGAGGACATCCACCTCGGTGCGCCACAGGCGCCACCGATTGCCCTTAGGCGAGGCCCTGGTATCTACGTCCAGCACAGGGGGCCGTACGACTGCCAGGTATGTTTGAACACGCAAATCAGAACGTCCTGCTCACCTAACGTGTAACACCACTAGCAATACGAGGATGCGTTCGACGCTCCCTATGCCCCGCCACCTTTGCCTCGACGGGAGATGTTTCCTCTGCCGCAAGCTCAGTGGAGCCCCGGGTCACTGTTGTATGGCTCGGCCCCTTCGTCATCGGCCCCGAGGTCGTGTTGGGCATCAAACGGCAGCCCAAGATATGCGCCACCGATACCCCCGCCTCCCGTCAACCTCAATCCCCCCGGCATACAAATCGGACACTTCATGTGTCCGTCCTCGTTTGATGCGTCGCGCACCGGGGTCGAGAACGAGGCGCCGCTGTCGGCACCAATCCTGCTGCGTTCGACGACACAGTTCGTTGCACAGCCGCCGGCGCAGGCATACTCTATGCCTGGGTATGGCGAGCTCCGCTTGGGCTACGACGACATCCCCATGAGCGCGGGACCCCATTCCAGCCCGGGCCAACAGATGGCACCGGGCTCGTTCGATACGAGTCTGAGAGATAGAAGCAAGTGAGTAGAGAACGCAGTATGCCGCAGGATGCGCGCTGACAATTCCACAGCTATCAAGAGTTGCACGCATCAAGACGCGAGGGCGCCGACCCTTTCGCCCCACAGACCGCAAGGTCAGGGCAGAAGGCAAGGTCGACCCTTGCCACCGACATTAATAGAACCCCGGCAAATGACCGGGGTCATGAAGACATCGCCGGCCTGTTCACCGACAGGTCTCTACCCTTGCCGTCGCAGGGGTCAGACGCACCGTCGCCCACGACCGGAGCGCGCGGGAGCAAGAAGGCAAAGCACACGAAGAGAACGAGGAGGACGCGAGCCAAGGACGACCGCCCAACGCAGAAGATCCCGGAAGCAGTCAAGCTCGGGAATGGCAGATGGGGCTGTCCGTACGAGGGCTGCATAAAGACCTTCCACCGCAAGTACGACATGAGGCGGCATTGGAAGGCCATCCACGCCGACGACAAGACCGTCTTCTACTACACCCGGTGCAGCAGCACGCTCAACCGCTCCGATAACGCCTGGAGACATATCAGGGTGGTCCATGATGGAGTGGGGCATGTTGAGGATATCGTGGAGATTGAGTGCGGTGAGCAGCATACTGCGCTGTGGGATCTGCAGGGCGTAGAGTGAGTGGTGCGATAGTCGGGGGTGCAAACACGCGAGGCGAGTGGAACGTGAATGGGTGTAGGGTAGGTGAGAGATGTCGCTGGTGAGAGAGCGGTGGTATCGCAAGGTCGGCGTCGCAGAATGTCGCCAGGAAGAAATGGACGTCGTCAGTGCGAGTGTTAGGAGAGGTTGGACGCACCAGGTTATTTTTTTCTCTTTTTCTTAGGGCCTCCTCGTGGCAGCTTATCGATGGGGCAATGTCTGTGCGGTCCGTGGATGAACTTTGTCGTACATCGTGTGAGCACGATTGGCAATCTGCATCATCGTGCGGATGCGCGGCTTCGTGTACTTCTTTTCCTAGAGCGACGTACATTTATATAGTAGTAAAAATCGATTATACTTATCTTCTTTGACTTGTACTTGCAGTCGTGAATGAGAACTTCATGCTTGCGCAAGATGTATCGTACGCGAGGGACGAGGAAGAAGAGAGTGCTGGAACGTTTTGGGCGCTAGACTGATTGCTCGGAGACGCCCGACACGTGGCACGTGCATGGTCCGCAGGACTTGGTCGTTGGCGGAGGCCCCCGCTCAGCGGTCGAGCTAAATTGCCGGCATATGCAGAAATGAAAACAGTATTCAAGTACAAAGAATATCCAAAGGAAGGCTAATTCACATCGAGGAACACTATCGTACGCCCGGCGTGGGAGAGCAATTGCAAGTGAACTGTGGGTACTTACGAAGACTCACGGAGGCATCACTCATTTCAGCCATGCATGCGTCCAAGACTATGGTCGGTTGGTACCAGCGCGAAAACCCCTGCACTGCTAGGACATTTTGTCAGAACGAGTTTCGAACCTGTTTACAAGTAGGAGGCAATGTGAGCTTCTAGTAATGTACCTACGACTACACCACGCCCGGAAACGGATCCATGAGCGTGTATTACGCACCGTCATCTACTCGGCAGAAGTCGTGAAAATGGAAACGCACCTTCTTGGAGCAATATAATGGGACGACCGCTGCGGTGAGGCATGTTCTGATATCTGTCAATAATTTACGCTCCATAGATATGCAATGCTACGCTTGCCAGCCTCCGTTCCCCTTCGCCCCATGATCATGAAAAGCCAGTCCTGATAGCCGGGCTGAAAATCGGGAGTGGATGTGCCTACCAAGCATGTCAGTCGTCACCCACGGTGCGCAACATTCTCACTCACCTCCGTGTTGAACACGTATTCTACATGTCGGGATCCCGCATAAGCAAGTCAAATACACCAATCGGACGCAATGCACTCACTCGATAGTGGTATAGTATCTCCATCCGAAAACAACAAGAACAGGTATTTGAACGTCTCGCTCTGCACGCCCACACATGTATCAGCACCCATTGCACAGTAAAATGGAAGGAAATGAATAAGGCGACGCACCATCAAGAACGTCTCCATCTTATCTTCCTGGCGCGCCGGCACCTCGTCGACGTTGATGATCGCCGCGTACCCGCCCGAGGGCACCTTGCAGTGCGTCTCGATCGCGCGGAAGATGTCCCAGCCCCACTCGCGGTAGCGCTCGTCGCCCGTGAGGCGGAACGCGATGAAGAGCGACTCGACGGTTTCCGGGCTATGGTGAGGTTAGGCCAAGCATCAGCTTTGACCGTGCATTTGATGAGACGGGTGGGAAAACGGACCGGAGAATGTACCGCGCATCATACGGCGGGAACGCACCGGGGCTACAGATCGGTAGATCGCAATGAGCAGCAGAACGCTGGAGGAAAGTCGCAACATACCGGGCACCCTTGATATACCAGTCCCTCGGTGCAGCACCCATCATCTCATCCATCCCGTCGCTCGGAATCCTGAAGTGCGCGATCTGCGGGGGAAGACCCCTACACCGACGCCCATAAACATACTCAGAAATGCAACTCCCTGCAAAAGAAACATGGAAATGCATGAGACGTACGTCTGCGTATCATGCGTTGCCATGCACGTCCGGAGGAGTTCATAGCCCGTCTTCCAGTCCCTGCGGCCCTGCTCCGTGAGCTCCTCCGGGAGCGGCGGGATCGAGACGGGGTGCACAAGCGCGCCGGAGGTGGTTGCGCCGAGCATGAGCGTGCCGGCGAAGAAGCAGACTAGGAAGTCTTGTTTGGGTGTTAGGCGCCATGAGCTGGATGGGATGTGAATGAGGGGAGGGGAAGGAGAGAAGGATGTGGAGCATACATGTCGCCGAGGGGCGAGCGCTCGGGGATGAGCTCGGAGGTGTAGGTCAGACCGGAGGACATGCCGCGCTGGACGAGATGGTCGTGGATCGCTTGTACGGCGTCGTCGTACATCTGTATAGTATGTTTATCAGAAGCTATACGGATAAAGACAATGCTACCTACATCGCGGTAGACCGGTTCTTCGGAATTCTGCGCATCATTAGCGCAAGCTCAAGGCATGGAGCGAAGAAAGTCATTACCGTCTGCACATACTGCTTCCTGCACGGACGTCAGTATCAGAAGCAATGCACAAATTGGTGGCATCCTACAGCAGATATTCGTAATGCGAATCCCCACGCGACCCGAGGGAGATTGCGGAGGTCACAAATCTTCCATCCTGAGGACTTCCGGACATCATCAATGGTTGTGAAGTATATAGCCTAAAACCAACGTACTTCATGAAGATACTCGGCAACCCTGACGGCATCCTAGCTGCCTTGATAACCGCCATAACCTATCACCATGTTCATCAACAAAACATAAAATGCATGAAACCCATACATACCTGCTCAGCCTTCTTCCAATAAATATCCTCATCCGTCAGCTGCGAAAGGTACCGGAACTCTAGCTGCAGCGTCGATGCCTCCGCCGTGCTTACGAGTCCCTGATTATCCTCATTCATAACGCCCTTGCGCTGTGCGAGGTTGATCAACGAGAGAGGAAGCCCCGAGGGGGTATCGAACACAGGTAACATCCTATCTGCGAGCTCCTTCGCTTTCTCGAGAAATACCGGGTCCTCGCCAGACAGGTGGTACGCCGACAACAGGCCACCCAGCACACGGATGGTCGTCTACACCAGTGAACATCATCGTTCATGTGTATATATAGGCGGGTGGGGAGGGAAGGACGTTACCTCGAAGGTATTGAAGTCCGCATCGCGGTCCAGCGTCATGTTGTTCGCGACCCAGGAGCGGGCGCGCTGATATTCGTCGTCGAGCCCCATGATGAGCATGGTGTCGAGCGAGTCGACGACGGTGTACCCGATCCCGCCGGCGGTCGTCAGATTCGAGCCGTTGCGGCTGATGGGGTGGTACTCGTCCGAGCCCATGGCGTCCCTCTCTGGATCCGTGAGTAACGCGTCCTCATTCATCGAATTGCCGGGGGTAGCTACCATATGCAAGCCACGCATGCTGCAGCCGGTTCTGCGTCAATACCCAGCGCGTAAAGGGGAGCGAAAGACGCGACGCACTTTGAACGCCTTCACCACTGCCGCCTGCCTAGGTGCATCTGCTTTGAGACCAATATACGTGCTTTTGCTCGTGCCAGGCAGCTGATCAGCAGGTCTCCCGAGCCACAGCTCGGCAGCCTGTTTTAAAGGCGCAGGGTACTATAAATTCAACCCGTGTCGCGTTTAGCAGCCATTTGGGGTAAACCTTGCGCGTGACACACCTGGTATAAGAGAAACACGGCCACAAATGCCAGTGAAGATAGCAAGAGGCGAAGTGATCCTGCCGAGCTTTCATGCTGCGCGGTATTCTTGATGGTGCCCGTGAGTATATACTCGAAAGCTGTATAAAAAGAGCACGTACAGCCCGGTCGCCGGCAGCCGCGGAGGCCGATTTGCCATTCGGTGCGCCCTGTTTCCGTTTTCTGAGCGCTGGCCCGGCCATGTTGCGGGTATTTTGAGGATGAGATGCTCACAGAGCGGTAAGAAGGAAAGACAGAGGTAAGGAATGTAGAGGTAAGTAATTACAGCAGGTCAAGTCGTTCCAGCGCCAATTGTAACGCGTTAGGCTGCGAACAATTCGGGATTGTAGAGTCCCCGGGGTCCCGCTGATGTGGGCGTGATTTAGCATCTAATCTAATCGCACTCCAGGCAAGCGCCCGGTCACTGTATCCCTCTTGAGCTCCCTCCACCACCAGCCGTTCCATTCTTTTCTCCATTGATTTCAAAGCGTTCTCATCGCTTGCTTTGTTCTGTCGTCCGAATTAGGTCCTTCAATCGCCTCAAGCCCATAAAAAAGCAATAGAGTACCTGGTCGATTTGCCTCCCGAAATGATGCCCAGGAAATTTTCAGCAATTTTCTGCCAAACGACGATTCACTGGTAAGTAGCTCCATACGTACCCTTACACGCACAGATATAGATTCCCATATGACCATATTCGATGAGATCCCGAGAGCAGTACAATGCGCATGCAGAGCAGTAAGGAAATTACAACACGAATCTGGCTGAGCACAGAATTACAGATATTATTATTCCTTCCATCCCTATCCATCCCGTCCAGGACGCCCAAGAAACACCTAGCGTGCAAGCATTCTCCTCAAGCCCAGCGCTCGACATCCTCCGCACTCGGCCCCGCGGGCTCGTCCGACGCCGCCAGATTGCACTGGTGGAACGCGCGCACCTGGTCCGGCGCAAACGCACCCACGACCGAATGCAGCACGCCGCGGTTGTGGAACAGCACCAGGTCCTTCTCGCGCCTGCAAGCACCAACACCCGCATCAGCAGCACACTCTACGGTGACCTGTCAAGGACTGCGACGTACCAATCATGCGGATACACCAGCGTCGGGGCAATGGCAGGCCGCTGCATTTTGTACAGCAGCTCGCGCACCGTCTTCAGATCCTTGATGTGCGCGCCATCGGGGTACAGCGCGCCGTCGCGCTTCGCGCCCGCGGGCAGCGGCGCAACGATTAGCTCCGCCGCGCCGCAGGGGTGCACCTGGAAGTGCAGCGCGCCCGTCACAGGGTTCTTCCACAGCTAGCAGGCTCCATTAGCCACGCGACAGCGCAGGCGGGGGGGAGGGAGGTACTTACCACCGGCAGCGTCTTCACCGCGTCCTCCTTCCACTGCGGGAGCTCGTCGTACGCCAGCTCGAGGCTCTCGCTCTCGATCCCGAGCCCCGTCGGCATCGCGTGCGCGGCGGACATCCACACGTACGGGTGCGGCGCGTAGCGCACGCGCGTGCGCACGGCGAGGCTCTTGAGCTCGGGCGGGAGGATGTCGAACATCGTCTTGCCGGACACGAACGCGGTCGTGCCAAGGGGCACGGGGAGCTCGTCGCCCGTGCCGTCGTCGTAGCGGCACACCTGCGGCGCGCCCTGCGGGACGACGAGCCCGTAGAGCGTCGTCACGCGCGGCGGGTTGAGGTCATACAGCGCGGCGTCGATGTGCCAGCGGTAGAAGCGCGTCGCGCCGGCGGCCTCGTCTGCGGGGCTCACGCGCGTCTTGTGGAACGTCGTGTGCGAGGGGTGCTTGAGCTTCGCCTCGGCGAGCCCCTCGTGGTCGTGCACGGTGCCGTTGCCGATGAGCTGCACCTGCGGCACGCGCGGGATCGTCTTCAGGTCGGGGTGCAGGATCGACTTCTTCGTGCCTTCTGTCTTGTTGTTGCCGTGGCCATAGTTCTCCGAGGTGGGGTCGAACGCCTGCAGGTTCGGGTGAGCGGCTGTTTCGATAGGATGAATGTAGAGATATGGGGACGGGGCTCCGTAGGCGATAGACAGGCACAATCAAAGTCGAGCCCGCTCACGTCTGCGAAAGATAAGGCAGGAGATAGCGGCACACACCTTCGTCAGAGCGTATTGCTGCTCGGGCGTCAACTCGCAGTCCCTAAACAACAGCGCACTATGCTGCAGCACATGACCCTGTCAGCTTCGCCCGCACGAGCTAGCAGACCACCAACCTTATACAGAAGCTCCTCAATCTGCTTGAACTCGTCCTCGCTGAGCGTTCCGGGATTGACGCCCCTCACCTCCTTCCCGAAGTCCGCGAACTTCGAAGCATCCGCAGACGGCGGCAGGGGGAGCGACACGAGCTCAATGGCCATACTAGCGACGGTGCTGAGGTGTTTGTGGTGGTGCTGGCGGTGATGGTGGTGGTTAGAGAGCAAGAGAGGAGCGATAACGGCTGCGCGCTGGGGCTGATAACGGCGGAGGAGCGTCGAGACCAGCCCGCGCACGCATGTAAGAGAGCATGACCCGCCCATGCTGCATGATCCGGGCGCTTAGTGCGAGATCCGTCGACGCGCCCGATCCCAGCTCCGCGACTGCAATTCCCACGCCCTCACGCGACGCGACCGTGACGCGCCTCACCTCCTCCTTACCCTCCTCCTCCTCCCCACTCGACATCTACCCTTTACATCTCACCTTTTCGCAAAATGTACACCTCATCAGCTGCAACAAAAGCCAAGCGGCGCCCGCACGCGCGCCCGGAGCTCAGCGAGGAGCAGAAGCAGGAGATCAAGGAGGCGTTCGAGCTGTTCGACACGGACAAGGACGGCGCGGTCGACTACCATGAGCTCAAGGTCGCGATGCGCGCACTCGGGTTCGACCTCAAGAAGGCGGAGGTACTCAAGATCCTGCGCGACCACGACAAGACGGGCCACGGGCTCATGGAGTTCGAAGACTTTGCCAAGATCAGTGCGTCTCTTCCCCGTCTCCCTCTCTCCACACCTTCGCTGCGGCGTGGGGTGGGGTGCCTGGATGAAAAGAGATTAGATTGGATCATGGGAGGAAAATGCTGACGCGGTGCGCAGTGAGCGAGCGGATCCTCGCGCGCGACCCCATGGAGGAGATCCGGCGCGCGTTCCACCTCTTCGACGACGACAACACGGGCAAGATCAGCCTGCGCAACCTGCGGCGCGTCGCAAAGGAGATCGGCGACCGCCTCGAGGACGACGAGCTGTGCGTCCCGTTCTCATGCATCCGTTCCCTCGCTCCGCTGCGCGCTGACTGTCCGCACCCACAGCCAAGCGATGATCGACGAGTTCGACCTCGACCAGGACGGCGAGATCAACGAGCAGGAGTTCTTCGCGATCATGACGGACGACGCATAGTCCCATCTCCGCCCACTCTCATCCTATCATGCCCCACTCCACCCCACCCCACACTCTGCTTGTTTAGTTTCTTGTTTTCGCTTTGTCCTTGTATATTCTCCCCGCCACGCACCTGTTCGTCGCTGTCCATCCTACAGATACTGTATATCCGTCCCAAATGCACATACTGAGACACTCGCACTCACCTTGACTGCGACAAGCAAACACATAATTCAACCACGCCGCACGCTTATAATACACATGCAATAGCACAAGAAGTACGCTACGCCAAACAACGCGGTACAGCTACAAGACAAATACACCAAACCGAGAAAAGAGACGAGACGAGACGAGAGGAAATAAACAAGCAAAAAAGGAACAGAGACGAGAGGGGCGTAGGGAATACACATGGCGGGGCGGGTGGTACAGTAGGATACATATCGTGCGGTGAGAAGGGCGGCGTGATAAGAATATCTGTGGCGTATAGAGGCGTGGCGCTTCATAAGGAACCATAAGCATACGGCGGGCGTGGGCTGGGGTGTGGAGAAGAAAGAAGAGGAGAGAAGAGAGAGGAGAGAAGAGGGCATGGGGCATACGGTGGTGCGCATGGAAGACCCAGCCCAGCCCGGTCAAAAATGGCGTAAGGCGTAAGGCGACAAGAGACGACGGATGCGAGAAGCCCAGAGCCCAAGAGACATGAATGGAGATGGAAGGAGACGAGAAGAGACCATAAACGTTACAGAAGCCAATTCTAGTGTCCGTGGAGATGCCGATGTGAGGTGACTGGATGTGTGGATGTTGATAGTGGGAGAGACGAATGCACGAACGAGGACGCGGACGGAAAGACAAGAAGGCGGACGTGGCGGCGGAGGCGAAGACGAAGCGAGGGCAAAGACGAAGAAGGCAGCGACTGCCGTTTTGCGTGCGTCTGCATGGCGCTCAGTACTCGTCGCCCAACGCAAAGTCCTTGTGCACACGCATGTGCTGCCCGAGGTTATCGTGGCGGCTGAAGTCCTTCCCACAGCCGGGCACAGGGCACTTGTGCGCTACAACCCCCACCCAGAACAAAACGCATCAGCACCGCGTCCAAGCAGTAGCAAAAAGGAAACCGGACGCACGTTTCTCGTTCGTGTGTATCGACCGCACATGCCGCTTGAGGTGCTCCCCGCGCGCAAAGCACTTGCCACAGTCCTTCACCTTGCACATGTACGTGCGCATGTTCTTCTGCACGCCGCCCTGCAGCGCGAACACCGGCGCCGTCGGCACCCGTCGCCCGCGACTCTTCTTCGTCAGGTTCGGCACGGGCACGGGCGCCGTCAGCCGCGTCGCGCGCGGGGCGCGGGGCGCGCGCGAGCGCGAGCTGCCCTCGGACCCGTCTGCGGCGCTGCTGCGCGAGTCGCGCCGGCCGCGTGCGGCCCGCGCGCCTGTGCTGCGCCGCGTGGGGTGCAGCACGAACTCGCCCGAGTCGTCGTCGAACTCCTCCACCTCGCTCTCGCCCGAGTCGTCGAGGTCGCTCTCGTGCGTCAGCGCGGGCGGCGAGCTCGAGCCCATCGCGCCGACGAACCCGCGCGGGCTGCGCGGCGGCGGCGGGTCCAGCTCGATCTCCATGCCCGGGTAAAACTCGGCGCCGGCGTACGACGCGGGTGCGCCGCTGACGAAGCGCGGGTTGCAGTGCTGCTGCGGGGGCGAGGGCGAGCTCGCGGGCCCGGCCTCGGGGTACTGCAGCGACGGTGTCGGCGAGTGCGCGAGCTCGGCCGGGTGCACGTACGTCCGTGGCGCTGGGGCGGTGCCGCCAAGCACCACGGGGACTGCGACGGGCGGCTGTGTCGGGTATGACATGTCCATGTCGCCGCGGGCGTGGGAGGTCGGGGAGTAGTAAACGGAGGAGGGCATCGAGGAGGGCGAGGCGGTCGGGAGCGTCGATGACGACGAGAGGCTGGATGACTCGGTTCCGTAAGCCGCCGCGTCGTGGCTGACGTCAAAGTACGGGAAGTCGTTGGAGAGCGTCGAGTAGAGCGCCTGCTCCTGCTTGACGCGGGGCGGGGACAAAGGCGCCTGGGAGAGCGCGTGCGCCTGCTGAGTGATGGCGAGGTCGAAAGACGCCTCGGTGCAGGCCATGAGTTTCATCCTGTCGTATTCGGAGAGATCGAGCTGCTGCATCTTCTTGTCCCACATGCCGTGCTGGTCGAAGTATTCCTGCCCGTACAGCTGCGTGGCGTTGGCCTCGTACTCGGCGGCGGTGTTCGAATCGAAGACGAAATCGCAGTACTGATCCCCGGAGGAGGCGGCGCTGGGCATGGCGGCGGGCGACATGGCAGCGGGGAAGCGAGTGGGGGTGGGCTGATAGATGGGCGGGTGGGGCGGGTGGGAGGCCAAGGGTGAGACGTGTCGGTTATGGGCTGCGGTATTGGGCATGATGCGCTGGTGGATAGAAGTAGGAAAATGGGACGGGGCGCGGGCGGGCCTAAAGAACGAGGGGGGGTCCATGCGCGACGGAAGAGGCGGATACTGAATTGTGTGGAGAGAGTAAGTTAGTGAATATAGGGCCGGGAACGGTCGAGGCGATGAGGCGGATGTAGCGGGGGTCTGAATGGGCTAGGAAAGACATACAGCGGACATGGCACGAAATAGGGCTGGGCGAGACTTGCGCTGAGCTTGAAATCGAAGGGCGGGCGGATGCGATCGTAATTGAGTGCAGTCGCCTGCGGAGGCCGGGCGGGCGGACTAAAGCGGCGAAAGCGGAGCGGGATTCGTTGGCGGGAGTCGTGCGTCTCGGACCAAACGGCGAGACGGTGGTTCGTGTCGGTGTGAGACGACGAGGACGGGCGGGAGAGCGTCTGAGATCGGGATGATCGCGACGGGGACGTGGGCTGAGGCAAAGCTGAGGCAAAGGTGAGTCGTAATGGTCGTAAGCAAGAAATGGAGCTGCGCAAGCACTGCTTTGAAGTCTGAAAGGCTTGACCAGCCCGCCACCGCCGTCCCTTGCAGCAAACACAGTCTCTGCCGTCTTTGTGGCCGTTGTC